>RYFJ01001428.1:0-113458 GCA_003991445.1 Oryza meyeriana var. granulata | reverse complement strand
CTCTGGTTTCCCGTTCTCATCTACAACCCATCCGGCGCAAGCAACAGTGACAGGGCGCCATTCCACGCTGCTTTTACTTGGCTACGCCTATATCTTGGGTCAGTGCAACGGCACATGCCTATTGCATGTTGGATTTAGACCATAGGACTGCTAACTTCTGGTGGTGCAGTCGGCAGCACATATTTGGTGCTAAGGGTGGGTGCCCAATTAGAGGGTGAAATTAGATGGCTCTAATCTTTTAACTATGGTTCTTTCAACAATATTTTAACCCAACTGGGTTGCACTGGTGCGCATCTTGGTTTCAGCCTGTTAACGTTAGTTCGCTTTGCCCTTGATAGTTTGAAGAGAGGGGCGGAGTGGGAGAAATAGGGTGAGGTAGAGAGATGTGCCCTCACCCAGGCAATGGTGACAACAGGGTAAAGAAGAAAAGAAACCAGTGCCAAGGTGACTGTAACAACACATGCTCTCCACGGTCGAGCGTCATAGCTCCAAGTGGCCTTGATTGTGCGTCGAAGCTTAGTGGTGTTATCAAGTCTAGCAGCATGCAGGTTGAGTGAGATGACCGCAAGCTTGATGGCTTCAGTCACCCCCCCCCCCCTTAGAGACCCCCCCCCCACCCCCCCCCTCAACTCCCCCCCGTGCTTGACTAAAGCTCTTTTGGTTTTGAATTTCTGTTTGCTGCTCTTTACATTCTTTTTATATTTTTGTTATGGCGCTGAATATATTTGACTTGGTTATAACTTGTATTGTTTCAAATTCAATAAAATGGCTTGGTGGAGCTACTATTAATCCACTCTTTTAGGTCTGTCTTTGCATCTCCCTTAACAATTGCGAACTGCTTATTAGATCAAGCTCTAAAGCTAACGTCATGCCTTGTCCTTTACAAGACTGATCCACTCGTTCAACAATTTCAAGCTCTGTCAATCTAAAGGTAAAGCCAGATTCATCATGAGAGTAGAGAGTATTAACTAAAAGCTTTATGAGAATTGTAGCAAACCTAGAGAGTATTAACTAGAAAAGGCTTTATGGAAATTGTAGTAAGCCAGGGGTTATGGAAATTAAACTAACGAATTTGATTTAAATTGCACAGTCTTCTATAAGATAATCAACGACATGAGCTTATATTGCGAGCCTATCTAATGTTATCTTATCTTTTTTCTTTTTTAGGTTAAGCACCGCCTTTTAAATATTAAATATTAAGATTTTTATTGTCTTTTCATTGTTGGACAGGAATACACGATGTATATTCTATAATGGACAGTGGTTGCTCAATAGTCCCTAACATTTAAGCTTCCGGTGTAACACACGGGCATCTCTGTAGAGAGATCATTAGGGAACTGATAATTTTTTTTAGCTTTTAGCCTGGTTGGGTATTACTTTTATGTTTGTTCAAACCACCGTGTGTAGAGAGAGAGGAACTGCCCTAACAATTACTAATTATTAGCTGTGCAACTTGTGAACAAGTTTTTTTTCTTGCCACAGGATTACACATTGCCACGTTTAGCTATTCTTTTTAAATAATGGTTTTGACGCCAATAGTAGAGTGAGGACACTCATTGAAAGGTCGCAAACGGTACTAGTTCCAAGGAAAGTTGGACTACCAAAACGCGATGGTGTTTCAGGTATCAGACCTTTTTATTTGTTTTTACTGTACTAGACATGGAATTAAGAATTTTAGCATATTAATATATTATCATCACTTTTGTATTGTGATTTATGTTAACTGTCAGTATTAATAAATAGTGTATGTCTTAGTATAGTTCTGAATTTATACATGAGACTGTCAGAAACGGCGACATGGGTATGCCATATGTAGTTGTTTATTTCTATATTTTTCTTACTATTTTCTATGTTTTTACTAAAATAAGTTTTTTTATTATTTTCTATCATTTTCTTTCTAGATGTGTTGGTTCATTTGTAGCTTCATAAGAAATGGTGTGTTTCGGCTTCTACAACTATGGATTCCAAGAAGCATAGCAGTTCTTTTTGACTGCTTATTCAACTCCAGGTATGCAATCTGTAAAGACAATCTATGTCTCCCCTTCTCAGAAAATGCCAATAGTCTTGCATCGGCAATCTTTGTCCAGTAACGGGTACCATGCCTCCCCTACAGTGCGAACGTCACAAAGGTTTTGCTCAGACCACTCAAAATAACTTGCTGAATACATTTTATACCCTGATTTGATTTTAAAAATCAAGATCATGTTTCAGTGGACGACAAGATTTTACATTAAATTGTATATGAATTCTCATCTTAATAGCGAAAATCCATATGTAGAAAATGATCTTGTAGTAAGTGGCAGTTAGGAAAGCAACAGCTTTGAGAGGTGACAGTGCTAAATAATGATATTGCTGAGATGCTAGGTATTTTTTCCTGTTCTTGTTGGAAATTTTCCATATATACATAGTATATAACATATTTAATACATTTGTAAAGAAGATTCATTACAATATTCATGTAGCTATCTCTTTTCTGATTTCCAGGGGAATGAAAGAAAAAGGAAGGCGAACAAAGAAGTAATATTTCATCATGCATGTGATTGCTGCTGTTTAGCCACTATGAAAACCCTTTCTTCTGTTTTACTATGTAATAGGGCTTTGATACACACATATTTTTATGAAAATACATGGTTTCTTATATAGTGTAAAATCCTGTCCGCGGGGTTATGTTCATGATGAAGTAAGGTAGCAAACAAAATCACAATAGCCAATAAACTGGATGGGTAGTTTACAGTCTTAATGCTCTCTTTTTTTTCCAGATCAGAAGCCAAAGATTTATTGGGTGATACTGGATTCAAAGGCATCGAAGAATTGTACAACAAAATGCAAATTAATATAGAAGGATTGCTTGGTCAAAGGTCCATTTGCTAGACATATTTGAATAAAATTTCGCTCTTTATTTCTCTTGCATTTTGTTGCTATTGTTGATGTTTAATAGTAGTGAGAGTAATAAATATTTATGCCTATATTCTGATTTTACAGGTGTTGCAATGCATCTCCGGTCAAGGTTTGACTTCATCAGGAGGTAGTGGTCAAGTAGGGAATCAGGGAGGCAATAGCAGTGGAGCTTCAGGAGCTGCGGTCCAAGAGAGGTTGGTCATATACGCTAATTATTCCAGTTTGCTTTTTAATGATGATGTTTTACCATGCAATTTCTGAAACATTGTTTCTCCCGCTATGACATGACCAGATTCAGGTCTTTCAGTGTGTTGTTTGAGGAGATTTATCAAAAGCAGTGTGGCCGGTCCGTTCCACATACGGAGTTGCGTGAGTCACTAAGCCTTGCTGTTGCTGAAATTCTGTTGCCTGCATACAGATCTTTCCTAAAGCGTTTTGGGTATGTTTCCTTGATAAATCATTACATGTAAATAATGAATTGATGCATGGACAAGGACCGTAACTATCCTATTCAAACTTTCCTGTTATCATGCTTTTGTTTCTAGCAGTTTGTTGGATGTGAGTTGGTGCATTTCTTGTTTGTGTCACAATTATGTTATTGAATTTGGTAAAAGAAAATCAATTTGGTGCTTTGCAAATTCTAAGCTATTTATTAGCATTACAATATAAATTGCAAATGAGTTATCCCTTGAACCTGATACCCTTCGCAGCCGTTTAGGAGACACTCCCTTTTTCTCCTTTTGATTAGATATTTAGACCTGAATTCTGACTGTTTAGGCTGACACTTGCTTATCAGTTTGTTAAGTAGAAATAATAGCAGCCCCTGGCGAAGACAAACCAACTATAAAGCAGCTATTTCATAATGCAGTTTAGGTTAGTTGTTAATCGTAGTTTACATCTATATATAATACAAAGATCTTTCCAGAGGAGATGGCAGCAACAAGGAAGAAATAAATAATTCACCTGGTATGCGTGGAGCAAAAGAAGGCAACAAGGTGCTCCTCCGGCAATGTGAAGGCGTGGCGAGCCACGGGAGGGAAGCGGCGGCACGGCGAGCCGCTGCGGGATGGAGGTGAGGGCCGCGGAGATCCGGGGGAGGGCAGCTTACACAGTAATATGTATTTATGCAGCGGAGTTGTTATTGTATAGGCCGTCCTGAAGCAAATAAAGGAACATTACACAGTAATTGTTTCTACTGTTGTTGTATCTTATTTATATATGTAGTGTTCATAATTATTATATATCTCAGATGTGCTATTTAGTCATTGATCAAATTCTTAGGTTTACCCATTCCAATAAAATCTGAATCAATGTCAAGCACTTATGTTTAGACAGCCCTCACACTTCTGATCTCCATGCTTCTTTGCTGCTGCTGCTGTACCAGTCCTGTTTGGTTGTCCTTTAGTAGGCCTCAGTCCATTATTTAACATCATTTTACCTGGTGTAATTTAGAATTAATGTATATTTTTTTCTCCTATTGCAACACATGGACACTCAACTAATATATATATTGTTCACACCTTTACACAGTGACTTTTACACACGTTACTTTTACATATTTTACTTATCAAAATACTGTTCACAGTGACTTTACATATTTTCTTTTTAAATTACTGTTCACAGTACTTAGGGTATACTTTAAATTTACTATTCACAGCGCTTTTAAATTCTCATAATCTTTTATGGCTGGCGAAACCACTAGTACAGATATGAGACGATTAGTTGTATTATCCTACTCAATACTCACCATATTTATCACTTATTTATTTTTAGAAGCAGCTTTCTTAGATATCTCTAGTCATATTTTTTCTAACAGAGAATTTATCTTCTTCCCAGGCAATTCCACCCAAAGAGAACACTTCTCTAACTGATACTTGTTCTCCTGATACCTATAGGAGATACAGGCTATAAACAAGAACTATCGAAGAGGTTTCTCCTATAGGGTCACTAGTATAAACACTCTTACAGAAATAAACAGACAGAAAAAACTTAAAGAAAACTACTTTATATTTAAACAAATAAGTTTACATATGGTTTTTTTCTTTTGAGAACCCCAATAAATTATACAAATAAGCTTAACTTGCTTACCTTACACAGATTATGTTACACTCCTTACTTCAATATACTAGCAAGGTAAACTACTGTTACTAGAAAGCTAGAACTCTGGTTGGAGGTTCTTCCTTTGTGAGCATCTGTCTCTCTCTCGCTGGACACTCTCTCTCGCTGGACAGACCCCTTCTTTTATAGAGGCTTCGAGGAAGGCTCGTCAGAGGTTTCGTTCTTATCTTCGCAATACCGTGGCTTCATAAGCACGCCATCTTCATGCTGTTGCTCTTTCTTTTCATATTCATGGGCATCCTTTATTTGGTTATGCCTCTCCTTTTGACCGAAAGCAAGATTCTCTACTATTCTTAATAGTAACATATCACTCACTCAAAGCTTTTTAGATTTACTCAAACAAGCCTTCCTTCTATGAGAGGGATATTATTCAATTCCTCATTAGAGGTATTATTAGGCTAATTAGGGGTATTATTAGACTACATATTAGGTCACTCATTAGGTTACTGGTCATGCCCGAATGATTGATAATATCTTATCAATTTAATATTTCTTATATATTTTTATCTTCAGCTAATAATCTTATTGGTCTGGCTGCCCATGACCACCAATATCCATGGTATCTACATTTGAGAAGGATACTTTAAATTTTTCATCATATGTTTTTTTCATCTCTTCAAATTTTTCGTTTATTTCTTGTTTTAATTCTTTAAGTATTTCCTTTTTTAATTTCTTTTTTATTGGGAAAAAACTTCTTCAAATTTTTCTATTACTTTTCAATCAATATATTTACCATCTAAATAGTCAATTTCCTTTGTTAAGCATTCTTTATATGTGAGTTTTTTAAGATACCACTTCTTCTTTTATATTTATATAATGCGGGGGTTCTGGAGCCTTCTTATTCTTTAACCTATTGTATTTTTAAATATATTCATTTGTACTTCCAATATTTTTCTTACTTAACTTAACGCTTTATCAATATCTTTATATTTTTTATAATATTCTACCTGTTAATTTTGAATCTATCTTCTAAGTTATTATTAATTCAAAAGATATATAAATTCCTAGAACTTTTTTTTCGAAAACCCCATATATATATATATATATATATATATATATATATATATATAGTCTTTTATTCTATGGTTTCTATATATATATATATATAACATGGCTTCAAAACACCCCACTACAAAAAAAACAACGGTTCGACAGCATTGACCACGTCCACCATCAAAAACCCAACCGGATCGAACCTGTCTACCACGAGGACGCATGTCGACGGCCCGAATTACCTAGCCGTCTGTTATTCCGCAACAAAAATATCGACGACTCTACAATCAGGTGTGAACCACCGTGGACAGAGTCCGGTTGCACGATCTCTTCCGTGAGCTATTGCAGTTGGGAGGTGAGAGTTGCACATAGATATTAAGGAAGCCGAACCCGAGTGCCTTGCCTGTCCTGACGTCATGTCCCGATCACCTGTGTGACTTTTGCACGACTTTTGCTGCTGCACGGCACGGCTGCCCTGAAATTCCACGAGCTCTCGTACGCCGGGGCATGCAATGCCGAAGCACCGCCCCATCATCAAAAGGAAAAAAAATGGTGCGTGGAGGGCGTGTATTTGTACGCATGCACGCATAGGGCATCCGGACACTCAGTTCTGGAGCATAGCAGATTGCTACTCCTACATGTACAAGGCCAACTACCAGGAGACTGATTCGGACATTAATGATCTTCGTCGGGCAGTCGACGAGGTATTTACTAGATCAAATTTTATTTAATGTACGAATCAGATACATCCGGCATGTATCTGGAAAATTACATAATATGTTTACATACAATTTATCGTATCTTTGCCAAGTCAAACTTGCCAACCAGAGCAAGATATTCATTGTTTCAGATAAATAATTTATTATATTTATCTAGGGTATATCTTTATATAATATCTATATGAAAGCTCAAACCAGACCAATACGGTCTATTTATTACCAAGGGGGATTGCTTTAGTTTACATTCTGTATAAATTACGCTTAATTATAGTAATTATAGTAACTAATATGATCTGAGAACATATATTCAAATCTACTCGTTATATCTTAAACAAAACTAGAAGATTTATACAACCCCTCAAGTTATTATTCAACGATTTTTTTACTATATTTTGCCTTTCCATAACTCAAATTTTCAAGAAACTAGTCAAACATCATCAAGACAGGAAGTACTAGAGTAGGCCAATGTCAAAAAAAAGATAATTGGTCGAGATGGATCTCGACTAAACAAGGCAGCCTTAGGAAAAAGAAGTTTTAGATCAATGGATTAGGAAGGTGAATTTTTTAATTACTTTCTTATTTCTTTTCCAGTGCAAAGATAACGATGAAAGAATAGAATTGACGTAATTTTAAATTTCAAATGTAAATTATGCCAAGATTTTGAGCCTCAATTACGACTCAGTGAATGATAACTCCCTCCGTTTCATATAATAACTAATTTTAGGTTTGTTTTAAGTCAAACTTCTTTAAATTTAATCAAGTTTATAGAAAATATAGCTATATCAATAACACTAAATTAGTTTCAATAAATTCATCATTGAATATATTTTATAGCATATTTATTTTGTGTTAAAAATGTTGCTACATTTTTATATAAACTTGATCAAACTTAAAAATATTTGACTTACAATAAACTCAAAATAACTTATAATATGAAACGGAGGGATTACAAATGACCACAATCTCCTAATCGACAATGCCAAAGTGCTTCCTGAGCAAACTATGAAGTCATACACCTCCTTCGACAAGCGGAGGCTCTTGGTGACGCTCTCATACTGTTGGGGTTAGTCCCACATCGATAATTAATGTTAGGGGGCACAATTTAAAAGGTGAGGACGGCTTTTGCCCATCAGACTAGTTTTTTTGGGTTGTATAGACCCAGAACCTAAAGTTTTGGCTCTAGTTGGGCCTATTAGGTAACAGGCTCAATATGATTTGAGTGGTCCATGTGTTGTTGGCCTGGCTGCGTACTTTAACAAGTGAAATCAGAGTCCAGGTTTAAGTCATTAGAGCAGGTACAATAGATAGCTATAAGAGCTCCACGCAAGATTTTTGATAACCTCGAGGAGAGAGGAGGAGAGAGAAGGAGCCTTAGTCGTTGGGCTGCACGTACGGACCAAGGGGACATGGGGCCCGCCCTCACTTGTGCCTGCTGGGCACCGCCCTCACCCATGCCCGTGCCCGCCGAGCCGCCGCCCTCGCCTGCGCCCTCACTGGAAGGGAACGGATGGGAGGAAAAAAGAGAAAGAGATGGGACTGTGGAGGAGATGGTGGACCAAAAAAATAATAAAATATTTATGTTACAGCAAACAAAGATTTCTCTATTGTACAGATTAGCTTCAGTGCTTACTATAGATGACATGTCCATTCATTGCAGCTAGTAGCTGACTCTCTTATTGACCTTGCTTTTAGGGTTGCATGGGTTCTAATACGACGGGAGAAATTGTTAGGTCTGGCCTGGAAACAATTCTTTGAGGCCACATGTGTTGATGTGATGGGAAAGATTGTTCGGTTTAGTCTCACATCGGTAATTGTTGTTGAGGAAGCAAAACTTAAAAGATAGGGACGGCCCTCATTCATCAGACTAGTCTTTTAGTCTGTGTTAGAATTTGAAGTTCTAGCTTCGGTTGGGACCTGTTGAGTAGCAGGCCCAATACTTATGGCCCATAGTTAGTAAGCTAAACTGTGCACTCTAACAAATGCTCTATACAAAGCCACGCCCACACCGCTAATGATGAATGGAATAGATGAGGTGAGTAATAAATGAAGAGATTGAAAAGGAGAAATGGAGAGTAGTCTGTACTTACAATAAAAAGGTGAAGATAAAATCGTGGCCAAATAAGGTTGTAGAGATTGTCCCCGGGATTTGTACTATGTTCAAAGTTTGCAAGGAGGGAAATTGCCAAAGCGTTTAATGAGATCTGAAGAAATATTATCCTAGTATCTAGCAAGATGCATAATAGCGTTTACCGCCGATGACTGATCATCCCCTTAGATAAATGGGAGGATGAATTACTTTTTACACACAAGCTTTGCAAAAAAGAAAAATGGGAGCACGTGCTGACACCAAAATTTGACATCAAGGATAAAGTTGTAATATCATCCAAATATCAATTGTTAATTCAAAACATCCCTACTAGAATTTTCAGTATCATGACCGAAACTTCCAGTATTAAGATAATTTAAGATATAACTTCTGGGTGGTAATTGAAACTTCCCGTATGGGAGTAATTCAGACAGTCCACTCGAAACTTTTGGGTTAGAACTAGGACATGTTTGAAGAGTTTAAGATTTTAAGAAGTAGCTGGTGAAATATCTGCTAGTGAGAATCTCGAGAAGCTGAGTTCCTTCTAGTTTATTTTATAGATTCTTACGACTACAAATTCTTAAAATCTGGATGAGAATCTATACTGTTTAGAGAAGCTTCTATCAACCGAAGATTTTAGAAAAAGCTACAACTAGTAAAAGGTCCCCAAACAGGATCTCTTATATGGGAATAATTCAGCACACAGGACCCTCACTCGGAACTTCCATGTCAGGTTGGATTCGTGGCATTTGGAAATATTATAGTCCTTTTTTTTTTACAAATTTGAGGCCTAAATTCTAAGGGATTTCGACCAAAGTATAAAGCAAGACCAATCCCTCATATTTATTTTTGTTACGCCGGCTGAGAATGTTTAAAAAAATTGTATTTGAAGTTTAAAATTGCGTCAACTCTACTCTCCGATCATTTCTTTACACTAGAGAAGAAATGAAAAAATGAAAAATAAATTCACCTTAATATTCCATTCATCCCAACTTCTTTGTCCTATTCTCTCACGCTTTAGAATAAAAACAACATTCGTGATCTATTCAAATCCACCTGGCCGGTCGATTCGTGTGTAATTAACTCTAGCTAGGAGATTGTCTAGATTAGTACTTGTTGACAAAAAGAAACACGACAGTGCACCGACGTCGAGTCCAATGGTGAAATCTGACCAAACTAGAAGCTCCAGCCTGAGGACACGAAATTCCGGATATACGCGAGATGTTAGGCGGTGATTGAATTAGTTTTTTATGTGGTTTAAACCATACATAAAACAAGAAATATCATTAATATATAATTAATTAAGTATTAATTATTACAAACTAAAAATAGATGTATTTATTTTTAAAAATACTTTCATATATAAAGTTTTTTTAAAAAAGTATTGTTTTATGTTTTAAAAAATATAGTAACAGAAAACGGGAAAAAAACAAAAGCAAAAAAAGCGAAACCGAATGCCAATTTGTGGGATTGATAGCCTTCTTGTTTTTTGAGATGTATGGATGGTTTACTGAGATAAACTTCTAAACAGTGTTTTGGCTGCTTCTTTGTTTTTAGTTAGCACACTTTTTAAACTATTAAATAATATGTTTTTTATAAAAAATTTTCTATATAAAAATTTCTTAAAAAATTATATTAATCTATTTTTTAAATTTAAAATAATTAATACTTAATTAATCATACGGCTTATCTCATTTTAGATGCCCGTTAAAAATCTCAGCCTAACCTCAAATTAGAACGCACCCTACTAAAGGATAGACCTTGGTTTCATCGAGAGGAGAAATGATTTATGGAACAAATCACCAAAACAAAGCTAAATTACTCCTAAATTTAGAAAAATAAAAAAAAGTAATAAACTGATTTTGATTATCGATTCATTAGGGGTTCAATCAGCCATGCCCCCTATAACGTTGATTAGGACAAGTAGTAAATAAGCAAATCTACTAGTCGACGCCATAGTGCTTCCTGAGCAGGCTGATGAAGTCGTACACCTCCTCCGGGGAGCGGAGGCTCTTGGCGACGCTCTCCCGCTCCATGCACCGCCGCCCCCACGCCGCCAGCCGCGGGCACTCCTCCTCCACGCTGAACTCGCCGTACCTCGCGAAGCTGTACACCCACGGCATCAGCGGCGCCAGCGCGACGTCCACGAACCCGAACGCCGCCTCGCCGTCCCCGCCGAAGAAGCGCTTGTCTCCGAGCTCGGCATCCAGCGTCCGCAACGCCTCCACCAGCTCGGCGCGCGCCGCCGCGCGGGCCTCCTCCGCTTTGAGCTTCCACAGCCGCGTCCCGACCGGGTACACCTTCTTGTCGATGTAGTCGGCCCAGAACCTGGCCCGCGCGCGCGCGTAGGGGTCGCCGGGGAGGAGGCGGGGCGTGTCCGGGAAGGCGTCGTCGAGGTACTCGAGGATGAGGAGGGACTCGCAGACGGGGCGGCCGGCGCCGTGGAGGAGGACGGGGATCTTCTTGTGGACGGGGTTGGAGCGGAGGAGGAGGTCGCTCTTGGCGCCGAGCAGCTCCTGCTCCGAGTACTCGTACGGCAGCTTCTTCTCCGCCAGCGCGATGCGGCAACGCTGCCCGAACGGGCTAACCCAGAAGTCCAGCAGCACCAGCCCTTCCGCCGCCGCAGCCATTGCTGTCCCTCTCTAGCTTGCTAGCTTCTCTCTCGATCTCTTGATCTGTTTTGTGTGGCGCTGCTGCAGTGGCGAAAGGAGGGATCTGCTTTATAGAGCTCCACTGATGCAGGAGGGCGTTGATATTTGTGGTTGTGGATGTCCTCTTTTACCAAAGCCTGTAAAATGGAACATTTTACTAGAATTGCTGTTAAATCTCCCCTCCTAGGCTGATACACATTTTACGATGTAAGAACGATGTCATTGGATTTCTCTTCTAACAAACTATTACAAATTCACAGTATGTAGCTTTTTCTTTTTAAGTAATTTATCTTTATAGATACTATAGATTGAACTAGCATATTGAAGACTATATTAATATTTTAAAGGGCTTATCTTTATAGAAGGACGGAGTATTTATAGGATTAATCAAAACACGGGTACCTTCCATTTGAGGTATATATGTTTGAGTACCACTTGAAAAAATCTCTCATCTCCAAACGATTAGACAAAACTTTTGCACGTAACTTTCAATCGAAAACGCTCCGTGCCGAGCATCCTATCCCATGACACAAATTGGACGCCCACGGTCCACAACCCCCCACTTGCCTCGCACGCTTCCTCTCTTCCCTTCTCGTTCATCCTCTCTCCCCCTCTCGCTCATTTCTCTCTCCCCGTTCATCTCTCGTGTCATCACGACAATGTGACGTCGTCGCCACCGCTGCCTCCTAGAGTGCCACCACATTCTTTCTCCACCAATCCTCCTCCATCCTCTTCTGCCCCTCTTCTCCTTGATCCCATGGGCTTTCCTCTGGCTAGATCTGGCCACACCCGACCTCGGGATACCAGATCTAGGCAAGGGCCATCATAGAGAGAGGGAGGTGGGGGATGCCTTGAGGCAAGGGCCTTTTGCAGCCATCATTTTCGTTGCCGTGTCCCTTGTTGCCACAGGAGGAGAAGGTGCAGAAGCAGGTATCGTCACCGACAAAGGTGAGGCTGGAGCGACGAGCTGGCGAGGAAGTATGTTTTATTATGTTGCACACAATGATCATTTGATGTTGCAATCTATGTCTTTTGGATTTTGCATAAATTAAAAGTCTATGTCTTTGTACATATTGCAAAAATATTTTCAGAAAAAATCTAAACAAGTCATTTGATGCTGAAATTACATTGCTGACAAAAAAAACGATTACCCAACAACGCACTTGTATCGTGGAAACTTCAAAGATGGAATCTTATCGTCCTAATGGCATCTCTAATGCTGGTTTCACACACCAATGGACCCCACAATTAAAATGATTGGTTCATTTTTTTTTCTTTCAACTGCAGCTTGTTCACATAATTTAGGAATGATGAGGTCCACGAGAATAATTTTCTAATTTCTCTACCCTACACAAGGTGCCGGCTCCTCCCCTGGCCTGGTGCTCCATCTCGCAGTACCGTTGGTTCCAACCAAAATGTTGGTTTACAACAGCTATTCTACATGCTCGGTTCGAAGTTTACGATGCTTGTCCAAAGCTAGTTCCTCTTGGTTTGGTTTGGGTGAACATATTAAATATTCAAATTAGTCACCAGGCAAAATACTCCTACTAAAGATTCTCCAATGCAAGATGAAAATGATCCTATTGTGATAGCGAAAGGATCATACTTTGCATCACAAGGTACCACAATTCCATTCTAACTATTATTTCTATCACCATATATTTGTGATATACCCAATAACATATTAAGTACCGTTGTACGAGTATATTATGAAAGCATTTTTTTAAAAAAAATCTGAATATTTTGTTCTTCATCATGGAAATTATAGCTCTGTTAAAAATTCAATACCCAATAAATATATGTCACGTTAAATGTACAGTTCTGTTGAGAGAATTTAATTCACAAGCTTATGCGCATACTTATATTAAGATATTAAGGGATTAGGAGGTTCTTGTCGGTGAAGTGGACAGTTCGTCTGCCTGCATCAAGATACCATGATCATAGATTCGTCCTTTTTTTTTCTCCCTTAGCAGTTCGCGTGCACTGCCAGTTTGGCATGCATAAATATGCACGATATGCGTGGGATACGAGATGCCTTTCTCCCGAACTAAAGAATTCTGGAAGTATAAGCATTGATGCGAGATCATATCATACAAGCCAAGCCATTCCATAAGGCTGGATTAGAAGCTATAAGAAGATCCAGACGTTCTTTGACGGCGCATTGGGAAAGCACAAGAGGTGCGTAGTCTACTAGTCAGGATTAAAATTCTGGTAGCTACGATTACACACGTGTGGATGTGCTTTCAAAGTTTCAATACAAATTTAATTAATTTACATATTTATCGTTAAGCCTTCGTCTCTTAAACGTTTGTTAAAAGTAGCCTACTCTTGAATGTATCCGTACGGTGGGCATGAATCTTTATGAGTTTTTTTAGATGCACATGCATTTTGTTTTTCTTGACACCCATTCTTGACACCGATGCACATGCAATCCTGCTGGACCTACGACTCTGGATATGTGGTGTTTAACTGCAGGAAAATGAGAAAAAAAAATGTTATCTTGGCTGCTATTGGTTGTACTAGGGAATAGGACGATCATGCAATGCGCGCGGATCGGTTGCCCGTTCGCACGCGGTTGCCGAGGATTTGGCCATGTGCCCAGTATAATGGACTACAAGTTCTTTGCAGGAATCCAGATAAAAAAAACTAGGATTAACCTCTGTCCTTAGACAACCGTTAAAGGTTTGGGTTCATCAAATATTCCATAATAACTGGACACGACAGTTCAATTTGGACAGCTCGGTTATGCACCGGATTGGTTCAGATTTACAGCTTTACATACAGGATTCAGATTTTTTAAAAAGGGAAACCGAGTGCTTTCATTCATATGAGCTGACGATAACATCAGATCGCAAGCGTGGAATGATGAAATGGGGGCGAAACGATCGCCACTGAGGCACTGTGCCACCTCATTCAACTAGCATATTGACGAGAAAACTGAAAAAAGAAAAAAAATCAGAGAACACCATACTAAGCTCTCTAGCTTCTGCTATAACCGAAGAAACAGCAAAGCTATCAGCTACTACAGCTTTATGCATGGCTTGGCCAACTCCTGGCAGACTAGAAGAACAGCATCTCTATAAGCTGTGCCTCCACTGCTAGAGAATCATACATCCCTGGATAATTTCTACATCCAGCAGTATGGAAGGCCCCAGCACAGGATTTGGACTACCAATACACATCATGGTTGCCTGTATGTACATCATGAACTTTAAGCTTGCTTCTGGGCAGCTACATTATATGCATTGCTCTGTGACAGTGTACCTGAAGGGATGCTATGCACTGCTCTGTGATCCTATCTGTTCCTCAATCTGCACCATTATCCTTTCAGCATCCATCCACCAGTCTGCGTCATCATAGTCCTCGTTCTCCTGCACATAATTGGATGACATGTTTTATTGCACAGTTGGACATACTGGCGGGAAGAAGACAGCAAAAGAGACTACTAACTTGGTCACATGAACCAGGAGCATGATCGATATTCTCGATGCTGTCAGCAAATTTAACCGCTTCTTCCCACCAGCTAGGATCATCCTCACCGCTCTCTATAATGGATTTAGTACCATTGGAGTTGGAGATGTACTCATTCCTGTTGCTTCCTTCAATATTGATCTCTACAACTTCCCCTTCATATTCCCTCTGGGCTGAATAAGATATTGAGCCAAGTTCGGGAATCACATCCCACGGAACAGGGCGCAATGGAGAACGGTAACCTATTCCATAGTAATGATGATAAGACAAAAAGGATAATGTCTAAGTGAGAACTTATGGAATATCGCCCTGCACATACCTTGACAGTCAGGGTCATAACACTTTTGGTAATATGCAGCTCTCAGGAATTCAACAATATACATCACTGTTGCACAGCATGGCTAGTGATTAGTTAATGTGAATAAGAACATTCGAACAATATAATTACATGGGATGGGTCCACATGTCAGTGATTTGGACATCATGGTAGCATAAGCTAGCAATTTGCCTTAAATTTTCTATCGCAGCATTATTCTGTTCTAAAGATATTATGAAATGGACTTAAGAATGTGGCTAACTATTTTGTATTATAGTAAACAGGTGAGGAAACAAAACAAAAGATTGTATGGCTTAGAAGACATGTCAAACGTTACCTGATAAAGTGTCAAACATTAAACAGAATAGAAGAGTAGAAGACAACAAAAAAAAAATGTTGGAAACATAACGGCCATTATCCGGTGGACGTGTTTTCACCAAAAAAAATACTGACAATGAATAAAAGAATAAGCACATGATGGCAAGAGGAAATTGTGAACACATCAAAACAAACACTGTAGTAGCATAAACATAACTGCTTTTTTCTACTCGTTGCACAAAATTTTCAGCAGCATTAACAAAGTGATGCACTAGTGTACAAGAAGGTTGAATATAACAAAGGTAAAATGTTACCATGATTGCTTTTATGCTCTCTCCCAATATGCTCACAGTATCTACTCCTTGACATGCTATAAATCATCAAACCATAATGTGAAAACCAGTACCAGCATCTAATTTTTCCTGCAGTGATAGGTGCACAAACGTTTTAAGATATAATGGAAGTGTACAGCTTGTATCTCCTGGGATGCAGCATTGTTTAATCTTTTGACTAAAATGCAAATAATAACAGTACTACAGAAATAACATCAACATAATATACTACCAAATAGCACACAGATGGAGCAGAGCAACAAGTAATCAGTATTGCTGTGCAGAAGCAAATTTTGACAGTGGAGAGATCCTGGGTAGAGGTCATGCCCAAATGAAAGTATTAGATGACAAATCTACCCAGCTAACTTACAGGTGCATAGTATTATCTTTTTAGATAATGCAAAGTAGTATCTGCATCATGCAGAGATAGTGAAAGCTCAAAAATTTTATGGACTACTAATCTGGCTCCACAAATGTTTTTTGCACAGAAAACAAACCAAACTACTTCCTTCATCCCAAAATAATTGTTGCTCTAGGTTATTTAATGTAGATTAAGGTTTGAGAAGAAATGACCATAGTGCCCCTTATTGAATAATGTGTGGTTGGGAGTGAGAGGGTAGTTGGGGGGCAGGATGGGTAAAATTTTGAATTGGAGGTGATTGATGGGACAAGTAGTACTCCAAAGTGACAACCTTTTTGGGATCAATTTTAAATCCTAAAGTGACAACCTTTTTGGGACGGAGGAGTACTTGACGATACCAAGCTATTTGAGATGATTGTGTACATAAATACTCCCTTTCGAATTCCAAAAAGACTGACAGAAAAAAGTGAAAGAGTCCTGATGAATAAAGCCATAACTGAGAGGAAGATAAACCACCTGAGACATTTCCAAAGGAAGCTATAGATTCAATAAAGCCATCCAGTGCTGGAAAAGGAGATTTTCCATAAGTATTTGAAAGAGGAAAATCACTTTGATAGGTACCAATGGAATCCTTCTTGTTTCTTCCTTGAATCTAGCCACGGAACATTAGAGGACAATTAATATAAAAGATCAACAGAAAATTTAAGTCCATTTGCTTCAGCAGGGTGTTGTAAGAAGCACATGACACGTTTAACCAGTAGGACACTTTCGTAAATCGTAACAACCTATATATTTGTAAATTTTCAATAAACTATTCAAACTTAGTGAAGCTTCGCTGGCCAAAACACACATTGAACAACACCTACTAATAACCTACTCTAGAAAGGATATAGCAAAATTACATCGCAACTTTCAGTAGTTCAAATATGTTAGAAACTATCAATGACAACTTCATATATAACTTAACAGCAATTAAAGATCACTCTCTCCATTCCATAAAACAAGCCATTATAGACTTCTAATTGTGTTTATCACTTTATCTATGTCATTCTACACTTAGATGAAAACCTCTTTCCATCAATAACCCATTTAATTTTGGCATGTCCACAGTTATTGCTTTTTCTGGTGCCAAGATAAGCAAAATAAAAATACCTTTGGCCATTTTACCAACACATCTTGATTCTTGAGCCAAAAGATAAAAGGACTCACAATATGAAAAGGAGAAGGCAGCAGTTCCAAAATATTCCAGAAAATGCCAAAGCAGGAAAATTGCGAGGGTGATGCAAAAAAGCATATGTTCTTACTTGTATCATGCTGGCTTCTGAGTCAAAATGCAATGTTTTCTTGCAATCTAAATCAAGTTTGCATGTCAAAAGTTTATCACAGTCATCATCTAATCTGCATATAAGTGACTCCATAAAGAGCTCCTTAACATTCTGTACCATTTAAAACAAGCTGTCAGAGTGCAGTATTGACACACACACACACACACACACACACACACACACATATATACATATATATCCAAATCTCATAACTCCGAAGCCAAATCTTGCCTGTTCACATGCAGTCAACAGGGGATAACATAAGGAAAAGACATACAGAACAGAAAAAAGACAACATATAGTATTAGCATCACATGAACGCCAACTGTACTGAGCAGATTTGCCTGCAAGTATATCGAACTGCAGTGCATATCTAAATCTAAATCATCTACTGCATTTTAGAAATTATACAAGGAACTACTACCAAAAGGCCAATCTGTGATACATCATTTGTGGTCACCCATGGCTCAAAAGGTCGCAAGAGTGGATCAGGATCTGGAAACCAAGCAGTACTGAGTTAGCTACCATCAGTAAAATGTCGTTTGTTAACTTGTGCTAGTCTATTGATAAAGTGGCTTGTTCAAGAAAAAACCCCAGGGCAATAATGTACTATCAAAACAAATGTTCTATTCTTCTAAAAGGCCTCCTTAGAATAGATATAAAATTGGTTGCACCCCATTAGTCCAAAATTTACAGTCTTTCAGAACTGGAATACCAAAAGGAGCTGATTTAAAATCAAATTAAAAAAATACCACTTCCCACTATGTAGGTAAGCACAAGTTCTTTTCAGAAATGGGGCTGCTTATAAAGGTCAACAGATACAAAACTAGTGACCACCAGTAAATTAGTCCAGGATCAATTTCATCAAGACATCAACTAGTACAGTAATTTTATTACTGATTTCAGGAAAACTTGAAGGGTCCAAGGCCATAGAAAACATTTAAGTTTAAAAAACAAGAAACAACTATTCTAAGTGAACATTTCAGTATCATGGTTTGAAACAATAAACCATCAACTTCTTACCACTACTACAGGCTTGCAATTATTCTCCATCCCCCAAAAATCTGTTCTACCATACGAAATAGGAGTGGATGAGCATGTAGCTCAGTAGTAGAGCACCCAGTAGAGGTGCCGCCCATCCAGGGTGCCACATTTGTGCCCACCTCCCTGCAAAAGGTTTCGGTGGGCCCCTTCTTTAAAGCTAAGTCAAGGGGGACGTCCTCCCCCTTGATCGAATCTTTTTTTTTTTACCATACGAAATAGTAGACATGTGTATTTGCATCAGATCTCCATGAAGAGATTAAAGATCCGAATATAGTGGCAGAACAGAAACAAGTCAACGTGTCAAATCAAGAACTTGACATTATAAATATTTATCAAGAATAAATGAAAGAGCTTATGATCAAGGTCTCACCATGTTCTTGCGTTTGAAACGCCCAGTAGCCACAAGAAATGACTTCTTTCCAGACTTCGATGAGAAGGCTAAACGAAAACAACGATTCCGAGAGTATACAGCAGTATCCATAAATAGATGATCAGCAGGATCTGTACAACTGCTATCTTTCGTAATGTACAGTTTATCAAAATTAGGATTAGCTGCACGCTGTGCTGCAATCCTTGAGCAGATCTGCGAAGAAGAGTAATACTTTAGTGTGGAAATATTTTTTTCTAATCAACCACATCAATATTTCTACATTGAACCAAGTGAAGCAAAAAAGGCGAATGTTCTGAACAGTGAACATCAATCCCATCGCCACAAAAAAAAATACACGTCTTAGCCTCTTAGGTTTGTTAGAGAACATATATGCAGAACATGTATATAGCAAATCAATTGCTAATTAGCATTGAAGTACATATATGTGAAGTATAAGAATTTATTCTGGATCTTTCTAAGTTCAGAGTTGCATTTCATTTTAACAAAAGATGAATTGTCTAACACACAAGGCCCAGAAGTATGTCAAGAACTAAGATAAGTTGCTATTCTGCTTGTAATTTGGCATCAATACAGAAACATGCAACTGCTCACAAGTCACAACACCTCTAGTGTAGAAGAAGATAACAGCTCATCAGCAAATACACTGGGTTTCATATGGGCCTTACATCTTCCATTTTGAATTATTTCTCAAAAACTTGAGGTATGCAGGCAAAGCAAATTCAGCCTTGGAGTAAATAAATGAGTTTCAGACCTTGATTCTCCTCACGGATAAACAAATGAAAATTGTGTTCATCCTCATGGGAGGACGAAGACAGACTAAGCTGTAAAAGAAACTATTATATAGGTGTCTCCACTGAGTAACTAGATGCCATTCTCAGTATAGGTGAGAGCATGTTCCATGTGCCTGCAATCAATGTCATATGCTACACATCCATGGTATAAAAACATTTCATTTATATCTTCTATACTTTATTTTGGAGCATTACTGGAAGATGTAGACTTCGAACTGTTCCTTGCTTGAATATAACCAGTACAACAAAACATAGAGGAAATGAAAATAACAAATTTACTGATGATAACAAAAAGTGAAGATTGAGATGGAATAATACCTCAGAGATAAATGCACCAACATGGGAGTTGTCCTTGAATGCAGTCTTTGGTATGCGGATGATCAAATGGCGTGAAAACTTTTCTAAGCAAACAACAACAGAAGTTCTCATATGAGTACCAAATACCAATACGCGCGCAGAAGGTTCTCATGATGTAAAAATGGTATGGGGTGCATGGTAGACCCTGATGATTAAAAAGGCAACTTCCTTACATTATCCCCAGTCATATTAGGATTAGGTTGTGGTGGAAAAACATATGGAGTGTACAAAAGCCAAATTAATTCTTGAGCAATTGCTATAACTGTTCCTAAAACTTATCCAAATATGGCTTATGTTCAGCATGTCCTATACAACTCGCATTACATGGTAGAAGTATTCCTTTTTCTGTCCTCTCAACTTGGATAACCCTCAGCTTCTATGAATAACCCTGTCTAAAGACTAAAATTTGATCACTTCTTAGGTTCAATGGCGACAACGTCTCAATTCATCATGCACAAAAGTGCTGGCATAGCATCCCAGTTAATTGATATAATTTCATAGAAACACCTAAAGTACAAATTTACTCAACAATTATATGAGACAAATCCTTGTGTAGGATTAAGAATTACCAAATCAAATGGCATCCAATAGATGCAAAGGCTAATCTCATTCATCATAAAATGATCCTATAGATCTTATTGACATGATTTTATAGGTTAACCAGACATGCAAAAGGAGATAATAAGACACCTTCAGTAGATGAGTCTAATTCTGTTATCCATTCTTCCTCTCCTTCAATGGAATATTTATCATGCAAAGCACTGAATGTGACTGCAACCAATATATCCACCATTTCATCTGCATCTCTCATCTTGTTCAATCTTGGGTCAAACTCAAGATCGAAGTAAATATGGCAAGGTGAACCCTGTAGCATCAATGGACATGTAACATGTTATTGGGTATCTACGATATGACCATTTTTCAGACATTTGCATGTATGAGTATATGCAGATTGATTCCTCATCCAAATATAAAAGATAGCACTATCTTCCTGATGTAACAGAATAATTCGCTAGCAATGATGATTACGAAGATACACATAAGCAAACACTTGTTTTTGACAAATCTGAGGCCAGGATTCTAAGGACATGACTCCCAAATTCAGGCCCTTAAAAAAAAGAATCCCCAAATGTAGACTTTACAAGAGAAGGTGTGATGTCAATTATTTTACCATTTCAACAGAATAAAGATATGGTGTCATGGAGACTTACATCCTGTATAACTTCATAGTGATGGCGAATCTGTGGATCCATATTGTTGTACCTATAGGAAGGTCACAGCATACAACAGAATAAGTCCATGGAAACTGAAGGAAAAGAAACATCTTAAATTAGCCAAGCAATGAACATTCTAAATATTATATTATTAAGAAAGGGCTAAAAGGAACCACCATGTTAACTCTCAAGGCCAAGAAATTAGTCAAATTACTATGTTAATTGGAGGAAAAAGAGAAAGATCTACACCTGGTGGGACCAGATTATAGATCAATTGCTATAAATGTATAGGAAATACAATTTTATTTTTAGAAATAGAGATAGATTTGTATGAAAAATATAACTCTATTTAAAATAATCCCGCACAATTGGGCAGGAAATTTGACTAGTTTCATCAATGAGAATGTGTGACGTGTTCCAAACTCTACTAACAGGCAATTACATACAAGAAGATTAGGAATCAGTAAGGTACGTAAGAGATGCAGAGGCACAAAATGTAACAAGGTCACAACCTTCTCCAGAACTCATCATATGTAGATACAAGGAATCTTCTCTGCCCACTTAAATGATCTTGATAGCTAAAGACATTGGTATGAGCGTGTGCTTTACAGAACCTGATTGCCTCCTCTTGCCTAGGGAAGGTTGCCCAAACACCGGTACTGCATACCCAACAAACAACATTCAGAACAAAAGGAGCTCATATGCTTTGAACCAATGCAAAATCAGACCAGATCAGACGATTGTAGACCTGGGGACCAAATCAGTCTGCTTCTTGAGATCGATTCGGATCTCCCGCAGCAACCGCAATAGGCTCAACGGCTTTTTCACCGGAACACCCTGCGGAGAACCATAGAACACAACCGGGGACATCTGCTTGCGGCCAGTAAATTTGATCACCGCAGACGATGGCGCGTCATGCTGGATAGGGCAAACAATAGTAGCAGTTTAGCACTTGCTCTGCCATGCATTCTAGCTAGCTTAGCTATAACCAGTAGGAGAGCCAATGGCCACTCGCGCACCTTCTCCGCCGCGTCCGGCACGGGAGTAGAAGAGGAGCCCCCGCCGCCACCATCCGCCGCGGACTCGACCCGCGACCTCTTGCCCGCCCGGCGCGGCCTCTCCCTGAACGCCGACTCTGAATCCATCCGATTGGAACAAACCGGATCAGAACTTGCGGGAAAAATTACGGGGAAAGGAAAATCGACATTTTCGAGGTCCAGAAGCTTACGGGGAGGGGAGACGCCGCACTTGAAGCAGGCGAAGAGGCGGTCGACGTCGTCCTTGGTGTCGTGCGCCGCCATGGATTGGATTCGATGCGAGCTTGCCTTCTTCGCGATCTCTTCAGGGTTTAACTGATTTGGGAGCGCTTGCTAGTTAGAGCGATAGCCTCGAGTTAAACGGCGCTACCCTTATTTTCTTTAAACCCAGAAATACCCTAAACTTTAGCAATAGTCTTCGTTTCTCAGTCTATATTTCTCTTTTCTCTTGTATTTTACAATAGATTATATATATATTATAAAGTGCATATTTATCTATATCAACGACAACAAGAGACAAGACCACCTTCACATAAAGCAAGCAATAGCAGATAGCAGAGACTAGGAGGTGGCCCGCCAGCTGAGCGCGCTTGGGCGGCGGCCGGCTGAGCGCCAGCCGGCAGGCAAGCGCGGCGGAGAAGCGTGGTGGGCAAGCGGCCGGGCAGCGCCTGGCCTAGCCAAGGGCTGAGGGCGGCGGCCGAGCCACGCCTAGCCTGCCGTCGGCAAAGCACGGAGAGGCGGCGACGGCGTGAACATGGATAGGGAATTGTCATTGGCGCCAAAAATAACGTCAATGGAGGCTGTGGTATAGAGCCTTCAGGACTGGAGACTTGGGGAAAAGATTTGGGGGCCTCTTCATTTTAGGGGCCCTAGTAGGATCCCTGCTGGATCTATTTTTTTGTCTCACCACCCAAAAATTGTTTGGAGGCTATGTTTAGGGTCCCTGCTGTGGGCGGGAAATTGGTTTTCGTTTTTCTTTTTTTTTACATTGGCAACCTGTTTGGCCGTTGTAACGGATCCAAAAATATACGGTCCTCTCTGGTTTAAAATATAAATTATTTTAAACTTATGTGAAAAATTAAAACAATTACTTGAACTACTCCGTTACCCTTCATTTGTACTATATTAAAATATATGAGTTGCTTGTTTGTTAAAGGTACTCCTAGCATTTATTTGATGAAAAACTAAAATGAAAAAAGAAAACCAAAGTCGTGTTGAAGTTTTAAACCAACTTACATGTAGGACAGATTGAGTAAACCAAAATGACTTCACATTTATAATGAGATAGAGTATAAGTAAAAAATATGAAACAAAATAACTAATTAATTATCATCAAATGTAAAGTTTTATATACATGATTATATTAAATCATTTGACCAAATATGGAAGTCTTATACTTAAAAATGTCCTATCTGGTGCAAAGGCTAATGTGCAAACGAGCACAAGTACGAACGAATTTCTGACAAGTTTGAAATTAGTGTTCTGAGATAAAGTAGGTGGGAGGGAGGGGTGCTGGGCAATGAGAAGTGGGGGATTCTCGGGACTTAGAGGATGGCCTGGACAGCTGCAGACCAGCTATAGGTGGTGGGTGGCAATTGGCTGTGGTGATAGCAAGGTAGCGGTGGTGTCGTCAGTCATGAGTCAGGAAAAGGACGGTGGGTGGAGGGCAAAAGGGCACCGACCAATTAGGGGTTGGGTACATGGTGGCCACCAAGAAGGGGGTAGGCCAGCGAATCAGCGATGGCACTGCTGATCATCAAAGATGGAGGGGTGAGGGTGAAAGAGGAGGAGGGCAAATAGGAAAAAAAATCTGACCTGGTCATTGGACAAGCTTGTCAGCGAGTAGGTCATCATGGGCCTCCAGTTTGCTGGCGTTGAAGAAGAGGAAGAATCGCCTTAGCGTGTCACGCTGCTCTCATGTGTCAGTTGGAAACAAAAGGGATGAGAGAAAAGAAGACGACTACTTACACATGGGCTAAGCCAAAATCCGAGCACGTGCAAACAAGCACATAGGCTAGGAAACATATTCACGCGCCTCTAGCTCACACAAACACACTCCGATTGGACTTACCCTATCTAGTTGCTATCTCATGTTACCACAATTTTGTGCCATAACTGTGACAACTGACAAGCTGCGAATTTTGTCTCCAAAATTAGTCGTCGCACTTATGGAAAAAATCGAGTAGTGAAAGAGTCGATAATAAATACGGCCTAAGGAAACCTATTTAGGCCCAATTAAAGTGCATGCTTCTCTAACCCTAGTAGAATCATAGGTAAACAGAAAAGGAGCCCTTTCATAGCACCAAAGGGAACAAATAAAGCAGGGCAAACTTTCCAATAGGTTGGACCTCTTGCTTATTTTTGTATGAAATTGAGGAATGTAATCTTATGGAATATTTCTTTTACTTTTTTGTGAACCAAAGGGATTAATAAGAAAAATTCCTTAGGAAAATTGAATCCTCCAAAATCCCTATGCCAATCCCCCATTCCAAAGGGAGCCTTAGGCCCTATTTGAGGGAGCCCGAGATTCTTAAAAAACAACTGATGAGAAGCTAGCTGGTGAGAATCTAGAAAAACTAGATTTCCTAACTTCTAACTTTTATTCATTGTCTGGATTCTACAACTATATGTTATCAAAATTTGGATGAGAATCTAATTATTTGCAAGAGCTGAAGATCCTAAGAGAAGTTGCAATTACCGAAAGTTCACTAAACAAGGCTCGGCATGGTTTCTTCATATCCGTAGCAGGAATCGCCCTCTACCAAACGCCTCTAAGGCTGTGTTCTAACCGGCTGATGGGCTGGGCTACTCACTCGGTTTCCGTTAGCACGTTTTTTAAATTGCTAAATGGTACGTTTCGTGCAAAAACTTTCTATATAGAAGTTGCTTTTAAAAAAATCAAATAAATCTATTTTTTAAGTTGTAATAATTAAAACTTAATTAATCATGCGCTAATGGCTTTTCTCGTTTTGCATGTCGAAATAGGCTAAGCCACTTCAGCCCTTTAGAACACACCCTAAAATAGTAAGGCACATACTACTCTAGCAACAAACCAAACTACCCAGTCATATCTACCTGCCTCCCTGTCAGGTTGTGGCATCCAACCATAATCTTATTCGATTCTGTTTCATCTGCAGAAACGAGTTGAGTTTGCTTACGAAAGATGTTCAGGAGTTACTCACTTATTTCGCGATGTGAGCGTCACACATATTTCACCTCTACAAGCCTTGTCCATCTCGTCTATTGATTCCAACTAAAATTAATTCTTGCCTGATGTGTAGATCTATAGTTGAAATAGGGGACACAAGTTACTTCCGTTGTCTAAAAAGCAATCAACTCTAAATTATTTCGGAATCCAAGTATCCACCTGAGCTCTGATTGGGACTTGGGACTAATGTCTACTGCTGGACATGAACAATGTCATGTAAAACACACCAGCAGAATATCCAATTCGCCAGTATAACTTGTCGGTCGCTCCATTACGCATACAAATAACACCAGTCAGCTGACATGTTCACAGTAAGCTTGTGATGATCTTGTGTACTAAATCAAATAATCAATCAAAGAATTAACATGATTTTGTGTAACTTGGTATGATCCATGGATCAAGTATACAAAAAGAACGATATTGTAATTCACAGCCTTCCTATGAATGAACGACAATTGATTTCTGTACAGAAATCAGATAACTTAATCTACGAGTGAGTTGGCCCTATGGAATATTTTGAACACGCTGCTGGTGGAAGTAAGTTGTAGTTAGACGACTGCATCAGATCGAGTAGGGAATTCAAGGCCATGAAGTGCCCCAATGTTGTGCAGATCCTCAGTAGAGTACAAGGGAAGAAACCAGAGCAACTTTTTGGTGCCAAAAACCTGCAGTAGAAATTACAGATGAGAGGAATGTAACAAGGGAGATAGAGAACGCAAAATGCGGTAAAGAAAACCTGCTCCAAGTTTTTTCTCCATCCCAGGTCATACTTCCATGAAACCAAATTCCTTCGCTCATGGACCTGAAATAAGTTCAATCAAACATACATCGCTTCATTTTGGACATGATAAGCAAGGAATATGATATGCTATTATGCAACTGGGATCTAGGCCAAATTCTAATGAAGGGCAGAATCAGAAGGAAGTCAAACCAAAATCCAGGGTGCTCTTGTTCCACTCGACTGGCGATAAAAATTAAATAACAAACAACATCAAGATCATGGTAAAAAAAAAAGAACCATTCTTAATTGATCTCAGCTTAGAAGAGACATTCTGGGGAATGAGTTGTATAAGTTCAACATAAATTGACTAATGAAATCTTATACGGTTGTAATTTGAAACTCCCTCAAGTAATAGGAAGTACTCCCTCTATCCCAAAATATAACTACTTCTAAAGATCAAATTTGCCCCAAATATAACAACCTAGTACTTGTAAAAGATGATATTTACCACTAAACTACCCATACTACCCCTTGTCTTCATTATGACCTAACTAGTCCGGGCCCATAGCCCACCCATCCCAAGAAGATAAACAAGTCTTTTTACTCATCTCCTTAATAACCGTGCAAATGGCTAAAATTTGCTATATTTTGGGACAGAGGGAGTATGTAATTGTTTATTACATATCTACTAAAAGCATAAATCTTGATATTATTTATCCAAACAATCTCAACCTTTGCTAACAAAAATCACATTATAATAAACTACCCAATTGGAAAGGGCTTACAGAGATGGGGCAGTGATTGGGCCTCTTTCAAAAAAAAAAACATGATCACTTAAATTTTGCCTATTGGGTACCCAATTTTGCATATTGCATAAAAGGAATGATTGTATTTTTAATGGTGCAACCCCTAGTGTGGCAGCTGTCATTCTAAAAGTGGCTAATGAAGGTGCACTTTGGTGCTTGGCTGGAGCCTCAAAGCTCCAAGAGTTGTTTGCTAGGTCGATAGCCCTTGTGTCCTAGGGTGTCTGTGTTTGTTGTAAGACATGTTTGGGGTGTAGGGGGTTCCCTATTTTCCCCACACTTTGTTTTTTCCTCTCTCTTGCTTAATGAAATGATGCGCACATTTCCTGAGTGTTTGAAATTTTTTTTGCATATTCCAAGAAATTGTGGTTTGTTCCAATCTCCAAAAAAGGAAGAGATGGTGTTCCCTGGACCATTGCCCATTGCCATACAAGAGACCAAGAAACCCAACACCAATCATTGTGTAACAACTTCAGGCAGGAGCTTGGCTAGCCAGGTCTCCTTCGCTCTTCAAATCACAAGCAAGGAAATCCATGCAATTAATCCTCTGGTCTTTGAGAATTGCATGCATAAACTACTTGAAGTTCCTTAGCTTTACTACTTTGATATCAGTGTTTCCTAACCGAGCCGCTCACTGGAAAATGATTGTACAGTTCTGAAACATTTCTACATACGTGTTTCTGCCCATGAATATTGCCATATGAATCTAGTGGTACATGGTAGACACATTCAGATCAGTGTCTGACTCCTGATTAAAAAGTACTCCAGTGTAAATGACAATATGTAATTTATAAGTTTAATGAAGGCATTTCTTATGATATCAAATGTTCCAAACATTAAGACGAGAATTTATAGTTCACCGAATTACCTCTATGGAAGTCGTATTTCTTGTAACAAGAGACGCGTGCATTCCAATGAAACAGAGTAGGCTCAGTGCAAAGGCCAAATTAAGAACTGCAATAAAGGTCTACTGGTAAGTAACTTGCACAATTGTGAGGTGAGTTAAAATGCTTCCAAGGAAGAGGATACCAAAAGCAAGAAATAGAATAGCAATATCTCCAGGTGAGCTGGAATGGCTGCCTTCATCTTGGAAGAACTCAATAAAGTATGGAAGTAGTACCAACGTATCCAACACTGTTTCAACAAATGTATATACCTACAAGACAGACAAAATGCAATTAGACAGAGAATAGAAAGAATAAATGAAGCTAAACAGAAACGTACTATACAGTATTCACTACAGAAGATGTAATGAGTAAATAGAAAATATAAAAGTCTTCAGTGACTTGTTTGTTGACTTATTGTACGTTTGGGCACTTGAGACTAGAGAAATTTGTCTTGCTCATAGATAATAAATTCATACATTTATGTAGTAGCAGAAGCCATTGCTTGCACACCAGCATACCAAATATTGCTTGTTAGCTGTTGGGTGATCAGTGAACATGCTAACTATAAAACAAAAGTATTGTCAAAAAGTCACCTGGAGGATAATGTTGAAACCTTTAAGGCTTTATAAATACTTTTTCAGGTTCCCAAATTATAGGAAAAACAAATTATTTCAAGAGGGTTGAAGACATGGTCCCTCCATTTTGTTTAACCTGTCTCCAATACACACATTTGACCATTATCCATTAAAATATGGTGCTATGAAAATATTTTTTCATGAAAAATCTTAATATGTTTTTGGATAGTTTTAGCAGCCAAAGTTTTTAAGGTTTGACTGCACTCTTACTAAAACAATACTACGGAGTACATATAAGTACATTCCTGTGTCTATTCCAGCAAGGAATTTATGTTCCATGTACAAATTCAGAAGTCATAAGTAAGCAAATTATCTACAAAATAAAAAGGAAGAAATCAGCAAGTCCCAACTTTTCTAAACACGTACGTAGTATTCAGTGATAGGTTGAGCATAAACAAAACAAATTATAGCATTACAATAATCGAAATCTATGTGGACACACATGCACTGACACGTGGCAATACAAATATGTAATTATAAGTTTATAACAAGTGGATAAGAAGCCATTGTTTTGTTGACAACTTGGCATAAATGCTAATGATAAGCATGAAATTGCAAATCAAAGTGTTTCAGTAGTACCAGGAAAAGGAGAAAATACTTGTAATTCCTTGCCCCAACACAATTTACCACCCAAACACAGTGATGGTCCATTTTGAGCACACATCTGTTACCTGCATAGGCAAAGACACAATCAGAACAAGAATAAGGAGAATGAACAGATTACATGAATTTATTACTAGTAAATTCCAAGGATAAAAAAATTAGTAAAGGCATAAAAGATGACAGATTATCAGCCAGGCATGACACAGACTAAAACAACCTAACTTATCAACCAAGGTTAGACCTATCTAGGTGCAATGGGTGCTCATGAAATACCCAGTATTACTGAACATATATTGACATATATTAACAATTGGGCCACATACTTCATATTTGTGCCCCTAATATATGACGTGATACCTCTCCAAGGCATGAAGAAATGACAAGATGTAGTTTATTAATTTGTAGCTTCTCTAAATTATTTGACATATTATTTCTAGTATGAACAACTTCAAATTAGATTTTTCTTTTTGCTGCTGTTGATCTTTACCTTCATGGAGTTGCTACTTATAAGGTGCCCACTTATCTCAGAAATCCAATGCCTGTGTTACTAGGGTTTGCATGAAATGGAAGTGTCTTTACAGTGGAAGTTTTTCAGCAATTGAGTTGGAAGTTTAGATCTCCGACCATAAGAGGTTTACTTTGGCATGTTTGAAGTTTAAAGTTTTTGAATGAAAGTTGTGCATTTCTTTTAGCTAAACTGGTGTTTCCAGTCCTTTTCTATTTTCTAGTAGAAAGAATTACTCGATTTGAAAGTGTTCAATCTCAATCTCAAAGTATTAAAAACATGCAATTTGAAAGTGTTCGATTTCAATTGGAAAGTTCAAAAGTGCTTGAATTGAAAGCACTTATATTGAAACTGGAGAGGAAAAGCAGAGGGAACTTATATTGTACAAAAAAGAAAACAGCAGTGCAAACTGGTTACAGTGGATATTATTGGATTTGGTCCGCCCAAATCTTAGTGCCTCCAGACATATATCCTATTAATGCTGGGTCTGCCGCACTTCTGGATGGTACATTTGATCGGTTAGATACACTATACTAGAACTGGCTACTGGCTACTGCTCTCTGTTATTTGCCACTAAAACTTTTGGTTTCATAGCAGACACTTGGCAGGTTTTCATTCTTCAATAACTGTAAAGAGACGGCAAATACAATGACAAGAGAAGTAATGATATAGATTAGGGGGCAATGATCAGTAGAGTACTGCAAAAATCAGGTAATTTAGATCATGTACATCGCAGCCAACATTCCATATGTATTTTTTTAATGAAAAATGGAGATTACTTAATGTAAAAAAAAGAATGATGTGGAACTTACAAAACAGTGAGTATAAGTTTATAGATTAAGTGTCATAATCAGGAAAGCTGACTTACAAACAGAACAATGATGACAACGAGGAGGCTTGCCATTTTGACAGCGAGAACAATATCTTTGAGCACGTTGTCCCTCTGAGGTGGGGTATGTAGCATCCCAATTATCTGATATGATCCTAGAGTTCACATCTATGCCATCCTCTTCAGAAGCATGTCTCCAGTTTTCAGGTACAGCACCAGGATCGGTGAAAACAACCATCAAGTAGCACCATATAATCATTGCAAGCTGCAGAAGAAACAAGATCCCTGAAGAAGTTTTAAGAGAAACAGAATCAAACACAATCATGGTCCGTTATTCTCCTTTTAGAAGAAAAAGGAAAAGTCCATGATAACAACTATATAACATTTAGAGATGTCATGCATAAATGAATTGTTCTCAGTCTAGTTGGATGACTCAATATCTTCTTTGCCTTCAAAATTTCCAGGAATTGAAACTCCTTGCTTATAAGATGCTCCCCCTGATTCCAAATGTAGGTTATTTTAGAGTTGTGCACAGGAATTAAGAAAGTGTTAAAATTTCCTTGTTACCTGTAGTTATTACACATTGAAAATGGTACCTCATTTATGCATGAGAGTAGTTGCGTTTGATTACCCTAAACTATGTGCAAGTACAGAATACAGTCCAAAATGATTATATGCAGACATACCCAGATATTTTAGTGCACAAACTCAACAGTATGAAAGGACCCTCAATATTGATTTTATAGGAACATCATGGTCTTGACAATTGAGGTAAAATGGATAATGCAGTCAAAAACCATCTATCTACACCAGCCTGATTGGGGGCCTCTTTTGTTTCTTTTAATGTTATCACTTTGTTCCTAGGTTGGTGTTGAGATTCTGTGAGGCATGGTGGTGCCGTGTGCTCATGGTATGGTACCACGGGATGCGTGGTTGTATGCAATGGATCGCTGTGAACTCAATCTGCTGTGAACCTTGTTGGGCTCTGTTTTCTTAATGGAAATTGGGACTGGGGTTATCAAGGTTCAGTTACAGCTTCTGAAACAAGGTTTTACCTTACAGACCGTGTGTCCACTGTCCGCTCTAATTACAGACATACACCTTTATCTAAATTAAGACCAAACATCAAAGTTTGTCCAATCACGTTTCAAAATGTTCACTTATTTGGTGGCACGCTAATCCCTAACCAGAAAAACCATGTTTTTCTTATCACCAGACCACTGAGACTTATGCACAACACCAATGGGTGACCCCATCCTTACCAAAAAACCTGGCAATCCCTTCATTCTGCAGCAATATATGCCACATCCAACACATAGTGCCACATAGCTCAGCCACCGAAAACACCTCAAACCGAACAACACTTTTAATTCTATGGATCAACCCATAAGAATTTTCATTCAATGTAATCAATCTAGTTCTCACATAATGACTGAGTTGCCTCACAATTTGCAAGCAACACAGCATGTGTAATTCGTATGTATAAAAGGAATATTTTGTGTGCAATCAATTCTCCTGACATCTAATGGTATCATTGAGATGCTCATTTGGCAAGAATGACTTAAGTAACATTAGTATCTAATTGGAAAGCAAAGACAGCAGCCGCGGAGGAATCCGCAACGTGATCAATGAGGAACCGGAGATCGCTGTCTCAAGGAAAATCGAATCTAAAGTGTTCTATCTAGCGCCACATATTGCAGATTCCCACCCGCGGTGTACTAAAAATAGGTACAAATAGAGCGATAGGGGGCGGGTGCGGGTGGCAGGGCCTACCAGTAGGTGGAAGACGACGAGGACAGCCGCGGCCCCGGCCGCGGCGCCGCCGCCCCCGAGGAGCAGAGGGCCCCAGGTGTAGACGACGACGGCGTAGTAGGAGACGGCGACGATGGCGGCCACGAAGGCCAGCATGAGGTAACCCAGCCCCCGCAGCCCCGAGCAGGCGCGGAGCGGGTTCACGTGCCGGCAGCAATCCATTCTCGCGGTGCCCCTGTCCCCCGCTACTCCGGCGAGGAGGACACGCCCACGGTCGTCGTCGGCGGCGGCGAGGGCCTTAGGGGTAGGGCCGTAGGGGAGGAGGTGTCGGTGGCGGCGCGGGTGGGACCAACCGTGAGAGCTGGGGTTTATAGTTGGGTCGATGCCTCCTGGGCCCACCTGTGGGACCGGTGATCAGCATTGCATTGTTCGTCAAAGTATCTCAGAGTTTTTCTTTTTTTTTTTTTTGGCAGGGGTCAAAGTATCTCAGATTGTCAACACATGAATTTGCACGAACCATTTACGCCCATCGTCATAAACTGCTTCAGCATTAAACTTTGAAGTAGTCTACGTAATTTGTAACCCTTATCTCCACTTGTAGTGCTGGATCTGATTGGTTCAGCTATGGATAATACTAGAGTAAGTCATAAAAATATGAATGAAGCAACAAAAAATAATTTGTGATTTAAATTTTTATACCTGTATTATTTATGGTTTAAAAGCAAATGTTGGAATACCTCAAAATCAATTTTAAAGTTAAGTTTTAAAATTTAAAATTGGTTGTGGCTGGTAAGTCTAGAGACAGATACACCATCCTAACTAGAGATGGAAATAGGCCCCCGTTTCTCGTTTCCCACGAGGAATTCTCCTGTTAGGAGTCGGGCATGGTAGTATTTTGTTATCCACGGGAAATCATATGGAGGAAAACTCCTCCTCATAGGGTTTGGCGGGGTCAGGTATGACCCTCCACTCACCCCCTCGCCCTCGTCCCTGACCCCCGTGGAGACCTGCTTCAATAGCCATATGGAGGCCCAGGCGCCTAGCCAGCCCATAAAAACAAGTCCTAATGGCCAAAATATACAAGCAAGATTCCTAAATCCTAACCATAACTCCCTAGGAGACCTGAGAGCACCTGCCTCCACAGCTCCAGACCTCCGGTGCTCCACCGCCCACTGCCACAACAGATCGAGATTCGAGAGTCGAGACGGGCGGATGACTGGAGGTTCGGAGCCTACCGTTCACTGTTAGCCCGCCGCACGCCGTCCATCGCCAGCCCGCCAGCCGCCGCAAGCCCGCCGTCCGTCATCCTTCTCCTGGCCTCCCCTGCTACGCATCATAATCTCGCAGAGCTCCAACCTCCAGAGGAGTTGGGACTCGGGCGCCCATGGCTTCTCCCTCCTCACCCCTAAGCTTGGACGGCGACAAAGGAAGCTGAGCACACCAAGAAATTCCTACTCCCTACTCTGTACTTCATAGACACCTACCTCTACTCCTCCGTTGAGTTGTTCATCTTCCATGGCTACGTCTTTAACTCACTAACCCACGTCCGGTGGTCGACGTGAAGGGAGGCCACAATGGACTTGACCGGTCACCACATGCTACAAGCGCTGTAGTAGCCGCAGCCGCACCTACAACTGGATCCACCATCGTGCCGTGTGTTGCTCCCTTCGTCATCGCTTCGGGTGCCGGCTCCTCCTCCGGCTGTGCTGCGCCCGCCATCATCGCTTTGGGTTTCGGCTCCTCTAGCTCCGATGCAAAGGCCCATCGCCGACCCCCACATCCACCTATAAAAAGGACCACCACCAAGCCAAAAGGCTGTCTTGCAATTGCACGAGCTCCTTCTGCTCCGACTACTCCAAAAGCGTCATCCTTTGGCGGCGGCCTTCGGCTATTAAAATCCATGGGGTTTGATTTCAAGCACGCTACCCCTCTTATATATTTTAGCTCCTTTGTCTTAACAATTTAGCATGTGTAAAGTGGCTGTCATGACTTATGAATGAATGATTGTACTTCACTTGATTTATCTTAGCTACTCAATGTTGAATTTAACGTAGCAAATGAAAATGCATCTTTGTATCCTATGCATGTAATGTTGTATGGTGGATATGGTTTTAGAAAATTACAAGTATTTTGTATATTGTATGGTTGTACATGTATCCTTGTGTCTCTAATTGAAATGTTATGCATCAGTATGGTCTGAACTTCAAATTATCATATTAAAGTAAGTCGTTTGTACAGATTTGTTTATAGATTTCAGTATGTTACTTTGAATGACAGATATCTTCATCTAAATTTATTTGTCAATTGTCAGATTCACAATGAAGTCAACTGTGGGTAGTGAGAGCAGTAGCCAGCAAGAATCGCAATCACTTCCTGTGGAGACCATGGGTCCTAGGTACCTCATAACAAGCATATGGGCCACTCAGACAGAGGATGGGCCTAGCCTTGTAATTAGGGATACAATAGAACTCGGCAGACTTAACCTTGTACAACAGGAAAAATACAGTCCTATTCGGGCACGTTGTACTCCTGAAAGGAGATCTCTTAGTCGTAGTCCGACTGGGACTCCTACTTTATAACCCTGTCCTCCAGTATATAAGGGAAGGCAGGGTGTCCCTTGAGGGTAGAATCACCAAGATCACAATCATACATCCTCAAAGGAAATACACCACAACTAGACATAGGGTATTACCTCATCTCGAGAGCCTGAACCAGTATAAACCTTTCGTGTTCCTTTGCAGTCCATCAAGTTTCGGTCTCACGAATAGCCCTATATATTTATTGCCGATACAAAACATCGACAGTTGGCGCGCCAGATAGGGGCTTCGTCGAGATCATCTTCATCAAGCCTGATGGATCCAATTAAGGGAGTCGATGGCATCAACCTCTTCCTCGGGCAAACAATCAGCTTCGAGAGTCTCGGCTTCGTCACCGACAAGTTCGACAACCTCACCCTGTCCGAACCGGACTCGATCTGATCGGCCAGGAAACAAGCTGACTCTGCACCGGTCGGCCCATGCAACGCTGTAGCAACCCTCGTCGACTTGCTACGGCAATTTTCATCTTGTCCGGGTCTCGGGACAACTCTTTCCTTCGGTGTTCAACTCGGACTTGGCCTTGAGCCGGCCAAGATCGGGCTAAGAAGGGAAGAGATCGTCAATCTCCCGTTCAGACTCGGCAACGCCACGGATATCTTCAATCAACATCTGATGCGGCAAACCCGATCCCCTGGGATTCAACTCGGATATGGCCTAGAGCCGCTTGAGATTGGATCTAGGGAGGTCGGAGTCATCATTATCCCCTTCAACTATTCCGACTCCAGCTCTCAGTCGGACTTCGACTCTAAGTCAGACAGCAGTTCGGCAAGCTTCTCTCTGCCACGTGAAGTCTTTATGATATCCAAGGGTTCAACTCCCACTCAGGAGGCACGACGACTACGAGAACAACAAGAGGAGGAAGCCAGCCGACTACGTGAACAACAGGAGAAAGATGCAAGATGCCTACAGGCCGAGCGCGATACCCGCAACGACGATCTGCACAAGGCTCAGTGGACTGCTCAACAGCAAATCCTCCGAACCTGAGTCGGCGATCACGACGTTTTTGTAACTCCTCAACAGAATGTTGTGGCTACTGCAACTCTGCTAGATACACTGCAGTTTGGGCCTAATCACCAGGCCACCTCGATGATAGCAAGGATAAAAGCCATGATCACCACTGCTGCATGCCAGTAGCGTCAATAGTCGGACGACACTCTCATACCGACCAACAGGTCGGCTTCTCCAACGACGATCTCATCTGCCTCAACACGATGCCGGGCGGCTGGCTCTAGTCGGCTGCACACGGAGTCACGCCACATGTCACTCAGCAACCATAATAACAACCGGCAACGCCGACATCAAGACGACCGTCGGGACAACCAGGACATCCGAAGCCGATTATGACGTGATCTCAGGCAAGACATCAACGCACGACGCCGCGAACACGAGGAAGATGAGCGTCGCCAACTGAAAGATGAGAATGAGCGCTTTGGCCTCCACCACGAACGGTTTCACCGCCGTAGTCGGAGTCGGAGTCCTTACACAGATGAAGATATACCAGCTTTCACCCATGAGCTGCAACAAGTCGACTTGCCACCAGGCTTCAAGCTGACTAGAATTGAAAAATACGATGGGAAGACTAACCCCGAGTCTTGGCTCACAGTCTACACTCTGGCGATTCGAGCAGCTGGAGGAGATCACAAAGCCATGGCTAACTACCTCCCAGTCGCTCTAGCTGACTCGGCGAGGACATGGCTAACGGGACTTCCCAAGCAATCAATTGGCTCCTGGGGAGAACTCTGGGAACGCTTCATCGCCAACTTCCAGGGAACATACGAGAGGTCATCTTCCGAGTACGACCTATATCAGTTGCATCAAAGGAAGAACGAATCTCTTCGTGACTTCATCAAGAGGTTTTTTGAGAAGAAAAATTCAATCCCGAAGATCAAGAACAAGGTTGCCATCGCTGCCTTTCGAAAAGGAGTCAGGTTCATCGCTAAATTCACTCGGAAGCCTCCCAACTCTGTCAAGGCTCTATTCGATATGGCGAACAAGTACGCCGACTCGGCCGACGCTGTTGCTGAGGCTCTCGATGACAAAAAGGCACCCTGACAGAAGAAGTGGAAGGACACCAATGACGCGGCCCCGACTAAGGTGGGAACCGCAAACGCAAGTCGGACGACTTCATTGTGGCAGTCGGTCACAAGCGTCTTCGACCTCCTACAACTGAAGATTATCAGAATAACAAGTGACATGCTCAGGGGCTCAAAAGCCCAAACACAAGGATGGCATCCCCACTCCCAAATACCGAACAGCTAAGTCGCTTTCTGATAAATATTTTCTCACTCAGCCTCGCCAATATCACAGCCGCTTGCACCTAATAGGTGTACAAGCTGCATATTTTCCTGTTTTTTCTCTTAATGATTGCAAAAGTACTCAAGTAGCATAAATTCCAATCCGTGAAACTTTGCTCCATGAAAGATGAACTCAAGTCACCCAAAACGCGTGTCTGGGAAAGAGCCATGCGCCGACTCCTGACGCTAGGGGGCTATGACTAGTCGGACAGAGTGCTTAAACGTAAGGGGTCAACTACTCGGGAAAACTAATATCAATAAGAGGAGGAACACATATTTACATATATTATAAAATACATAAATTTTCTTTGGGTGATTGTTTTCATCACCAGATGCTACTCATCCGATATGTTTATAATGCAGGGCCAATTCTGGATACGCGTAACAGGAACTCAGGGCTACGAGCCTATCTCCTACGCTCAGGGGCTGGACCAGTCTGTCAAGATACACTTGGGGTGCGATGCTTCAAGAATCACTTGGAATGCTTCACGAGAGCCATTGTCCGAGTACTTGCACTAGTCGGGACTCATGTGTGGGCTAAAAACCGACCTCCGGTGCCAGTCGGAGCTCGGGTACCACTCAGCTGGATGATGTATGCCCATGAGGGTCGCCAGCCAAATCCTATGCTAATGCGAGGTTCGGGTACCTTATTCGGCTAACAACAACCTTCGGCACCAGTCAAAGCTCAGGTACCAATCCGCTGAGTTGGGTACGCCCCATGAGGGTCGCCAGCCGAATCCTATACTAATACGAGGTTTGGGTAACTTATTCGGCTAATATAGCCGACTTCCGGCGCTAGTCGGGGCTCGTGTACCACTCGGCTAGGTAGGGTACGCCCCATGAGAGTCGCCAGCCGAATCCTATGCTAATGCTAGGTTCAGGTACCTTATTTGGTCATAACTCTGCCAGGTTGGGTATGCCCTATGAGGATCGACAGCTGAATCCTATGCTAATGCAAGGTTTGGGTACCTTATTTGGCTATAATTATGTTGGGTAGGGTACGCCCCATGAGGGTCGCCAGCCGAATCCTATGCTAATGCGAGGTTCAGGTATCTTATTTGGCTTTGCCGAAGTTAGAGAAGACGTATATCGTTAAAGCGTATCCGGAGTTCTCATGCACTGCGTCACCCCTGAGGAGGGCAAGCAGATCCTACAATATACCTACTCGGGTGTCTGTGGCAATCATGCTACATCCAGAACATAAGTCGAAAAGGCTTGCAGACAAGAATTCCTCTGGCTGATTGCGGATTACCGATGCTGGAGTACTCATCCTGACATGCGAGGGATGCTAATTTTATAAGGCTGCGCTGGGTAGGTCGGTTTAGGCCAGCTTATTCAGTAGTATGCCAAAGATATGAGTTTCTCGATAGCATGCTCTATTGGGCCGCTCGCTGACTGTGTTAAAATCATAGTGAAGGTGCTATTCACAGAAACCGATTAAATAATTAGATATGCTTCATGCTAAGCCTACAGCCGAGTGTATACATTCGGGTATTTGTATTATTTACCATGTATTGAGGATATATCCTTATAAGGATCGACAGCTGGTCTCCATTAAAATTGGGGATGCAGGTATCTCTCAAGTATACCTGACCACGTATTGGGTTAAAATCCATAAGTAGTACTTTGCTTACATGTTTAGCCATTATTTACCATAAGCAAAAATCATTCCAGCTGACATAATGCTGAAGAGTCTCATATACCAGTAGTACACTATTCGAGAAAGACTACAAGGTTAAAGATTTTTGACTTTATGTTTAATTGTTTCATAATTAAGCACAAAGTCGGGGGCTACACCTAATAGGTGTGCCTATTCGCCGCACATTATTCATATTTCTAGATGAAGCCCTTCATATCCTCGTTGCCAGCTGACATGAAGCAGGATTTGAGAGAAGAAACACTCGGACAAAGAGTGCTCAGGAGCAATGCACTCGGGAATTCTTCACCGTGGAGGATGAGCACTCGACATTACCTGTGACTCAACTATGAAGGTCTCGGGGGCTACTGTGGAGGCCATGGACCTCGGGTACCTCATGACAAGCATATAGGCCACTCGGACAGAGAATGGGTCTAGCCCTGTAATTAGGGATACGATAGAACTCGGCAGACTTAACCTTGTACGACAGGGAAAATACAGTCCTATTCGGGCACGTTGTACTCCTAGAAGGAGATCACTTGGTCGTAGTCCGATTGGGACTCCTACTTTGTAACCTTGTCCCTCGTATATAAGGGGAGGCAGGGTGCCCCCTGAGGGCAGAATCACCAAGATCACAATCATACATCCTCAAAGAAAATACACCACAATTGGACATAGGGTATTACCTCATCTTGAGGGCCTGAATCAGTATAAACCTTTCGTGTTCCTTTGCAGTCCATCAAGTTTCGGTCTCACGAATAGCCCTATATATTTATTGCCGATACAAAACATTGACACTTCCACCACAAGTTGAGTCTATTCGTGATTCTGAACTAATACAAGTTGACGATGATGAACCTGAGAGTGAGGACTTTGGCACAAAGAGGAAGATGATTTCTGCTATTTGGAATGATTTCAAGAAAGTCAAAGTCTGTGGGGATGTCAAGGCTCAATGCCTTCATTGCCACAAGCAGCTTGGAGGGAAAAGCAGGAATGGGACTTCACATCTCCATGACCATTTTAAAATCTGAACATTGAGAAAGATCAAGATGGGACAAAACATGACACTTGCACAATCTTCTTTGAGGTTCAATTCCCAGGAGGGAGGAAAAATATTTGTGGAGAAATACACATTTGATCCAGAAGTAGCTAGGAGAGAGCTTGCTGCCATGATTATACTACATGAGTATCCTTTATCTATTATTGACCATATTGGCTTTCGAAGGTTTGTAATTGCCCTTCAACCATTGTTCAAGATGGTCACTCGGAACACTATTAGGTAACAATGTTTGTCTATTATTTGTCCATATCTGCATTCTTGAAAATAAAATCACATTTATGCAAATTTAGGAAGGACATCATGGATGCTTACATGGAAGAAAAGAAAAAGGCCCTAGCCTACATGGTTGGAACTAAGTCAAGAGTGGCTATTACTACAGATTTGTGGACCTTTGAGAACCAAAAAAGAGGGTATATGGCTATCACAACCCATTTCATTGATGATTCATGGACACTTAGAAACATTATCATGAGATACTTCATGAACAAATGATTTCATTTCTTGGTGTGTGGAGGCCATGGGCCTCGGGTACCTCATCACAAGTATATAGACCACTCGGATAGAGGATGGGCCTAGCCTTGTAATTGGAGATATGATAGAACCCGGTAGACTTTGCCTTGTACGATAAGGAATATACAGTCCTAATCGGGTAGGTTATATCTCTAAGAGGAGATCCCTTGGCTATAATCTAGCTGGGACTCCTACTTTGTACCCCTGTCCTCCGGTATATAAGGGGAGGCAGGGCGCCCCATGAGGGCAGAACAACACACATCCTCAAAGGAATACATCACAACTGAACGTAGGGTATTACCTCACATCGAGGGCCTGAACCATTATAAAATCTCCTCGTGTTCCTTTGCAATCCACCGAGTTTCGATTCGACGAGTAGCCCTATATTCATATTGCTGGTGTAAAATAATGACAGTTGGCGCGCCAGGTAGGGGGCTTCAACGAGATCAACCACAAGCTCGATGGATCCAACAACAGGAGTCAACGGCAGCAAATTCTCCCCCGGAGATACAGACCTGATCCAACCGACCGAGGAACCAGCCAACTCCGCTCCAGTCGGCCCACAAGATGCTGCAGCCACCTCTGTCGATCTGTTGCGGCGATCAACCACCTGTCCGGGTCTCGGGACAACTCTCTCCTTCGGCGTCCGACTCACGCTTTTGGGCTAGGAAGGGGAGAGATCGTCAACCTCCCGTGCAGACTCAGCGACGCCGTGAATCTACATCCCACGCGACAGACCCGATCTCCTACGCTTCAGTTTGGACATGGCCCAGAGCTGTTCCAGATTGCATCTAGGGAGGTCGGAGTCGTTCTTACTCCGATTAACTACTCGGATTCCAACTCCAAGTTGGACAGCGGTTCGAACGCTAGTTCGGACACCAGTCTGGTGAGTTTCCTTCTGCCCCGAGAGATCTTCATGGCTTCAACCCCTCCACCGGATGTGCGCCGACTACAAGAGGAGCAACAAGAGGAGGCGCGCTGACTACGGCAACAGGAGGAGGCTGATCGCGAGGCTCGCAACGACGAGCTACGCAGGGCTGGGTGAACCGCTCAGCAACAGATCCTCCAGACCAAAGTCGGCGACCACGACGTCTTCGTCACGCCACAGCAGAACATTGTGGCTGCTGTAACCCTGCTGGACACACTCCAGCTCGGGCCTGATCACCAGGCCACCCCGACTATAGCCAAGATCAAGGCGATGATTACAGCTGCTGCCTATCAGCAGCACCTGCAGTTGGGCGACACACTTATACCGACCAACCGGTCGGGTTCTCCGGTGGCAGGCTCATCTACATCAGCACGATGCCGGGCGGTTGGCTCGAACCAGCTGCACGCGGAGTCACGGCAAATGTCTCTCGGCCATCCTAATAATAAGAACCGACAGCGTCCCCAGTACGATCGCTGCAACGATCAAGATCTCCGAGGACGCCTACAATGCGACCTCTGCTACAACATCAACGCTCGGCGCCGCGAATGCGAAGAGGACGAGTGCCACCGACTGGAGGACGAGCACGAGCGTTTGGGTTTCCACCACGAGAGGTTTAACCGTCACGGCAGGAGCCGGAGCCCTCATGAAGATGAAGGCGTACCCGCTTTCACCCAGGAACTACAAGACGTCGACTGGCCGTCGGGCTTCAAGCCTACGGGAATCAAGAAATACGACAGCAAAACTAACCCCGAGTCCTGGCTCACTGTATATATCCTGGCAATCTGAGCTGCCGGAGGTGACCACAAAGCCATGGCTAACTACCTCTTGGTCGCCCTGGCCGACTCAGCGAGGACATGGCTAATAGGGCTCCCGAGGCGATCAATCGGCTCTTGGGGGGAACTCTAGGAACACTTCATCGCCTACTTTCAAGGGACTTACGAAAGACCATCTTCCGAGCACGATCTCTACCAGCTGCACCAGAGGAAGAACGAGTCCCTCCGTGAGTTCATCAAAAGGTTCTCCAAGAAGCGCAATTCTATTCCTATGATCAAGGACGAGGTCATCATCGCTGCCTTCCGCAAGGGAGTCAAGGACGTCCCGTTCATTGTGAAGTTCACTCGGAAGCCACCAGCCTCTGTCCGGGCTCTCTTCGATATGGCAAATAAATACGCCGACTTGGTTGAAGCGGTCGCAGAGGCCCTCGACGAGAAGAAAGAGCCCCGGCAGAAGGACCAGAAGGCCAAAGCCGACAACGAGCCATCACAGAATAAGTCTGGTAGCCGCAAGAGGAAGTCGGACAACGAGGTGGCCAACATAGAGTGAACTCGGTCGCGACCCCCAAGGAACAATGACTATCCGAAAGTTATGAACGTGCCTTGCCCCTTCCACCCTAAGGGCAAGCATGCGGCCAAGGACTGCTTCATGCTCAAGAAGTTTGCTTCTAAGTAGGCTTCATCATCTGGCGCCAACAAGGACAAAGACAAGCCAGATTCGGGCCCGGCCGATGACTTTCAAGATCCCCAGGTCGAGCTCAACCACATCTTCGGAGGGCCGTCTGTGTATAAGTCTAAGCGGAAGCAGAAGCTAACAGCACGCGAAGTCAACGCAGTCTCTACAGTAGACGCCCCCCATTATTTGCGCTGGTCGGAGATGTCCATCACATTCAACCACGCAGATCATCCAGATCGGGTTTCACACCCGGGATACTACCCACTCGTCCTGGACCCGGTCGTCAAAAATATCAAGCTGAAGAAAGTACTCATAGATGGAGGCAGTGCGCTCAACATCCTCTTCGCCAAGATCCTGGATGAGATGAAAATTCCTCGTTCAGAACTGCGGTCGAGTACTGCGCCCTTCCATGGGATAATTCCCGGCCTGTCTTCAACACCTCTTGGGCAAATAACCTTGCCGGTCACCTTCGGCACGCGGGATAATTTTCGCACAGAAAACATCTGCTTCGAGGTCACCAACTTCGAAACCGCGTATCACGCAATACTTGGACGACCGGCGCTTGCCAAATTTATGGCGATACCGCACTATATTTATATGGTGCTCAAGATGCCTGGGCTAGCCAGAGTCCTCTCCCTCCGCAGCAACGTCAAGCAAGCCTTCACCTGCGACAAGGAGAGCTGCGAGTTGGCTCTTGCAAGAGGCGGCAGTTGGACGCAATAATATTCGGCAAGCTGTCACAACTGAAGTCGAGGATGACTAAGTTCCAGCGAAAAAAACAGCAAAGTCGAGAATTTCAGCGGACTCTGACATAAAGAAGATCCCCCTGGACCCTTCCGACCCCTCCAAGACTGCTCTAGTTGGGACCGGACTCGACCCCAAATAGGGAGACGCGCTCGTCATCTTCCTTCAAGCCAACAAAGATATCTTCGCATGGAAACTGTCCGACATGCCGGACGTACCAAGGGAGGTGATTGAGCATGCCCTCAATGTCAAGACAGATGCCAAGCCAGTCAAGCAATGGCTACTGTGCTTCACACAAGACCGGAAAGATGCTATTCGGGAGAAGATAACCAAGCTCCTCGCAGCCGGGTTCATCAAAGCGGTCTACCACCCGGACTGGCTGGCAAACCCAGTTCTGGTCTGGAAGAAAAAGGTAAATGGCACATGTGCGTCGACTACACCGATTTCAACAAGGCGTGCCCCAAGGATCTGTTCAGTCTACCAAGAATAGATCAAGTGGTGGATTCAACCGCGGGGTGTGAACTTCTTAGCTTTCTCGACTGTTACTCGGAATACCACCAAATCAGCCTGAAGGAGGAGGACTGCTTAAAGACATCTTTCATCATGCCGTTTGGCGCCTACTGTGAGCACCCCGGAAGTACATTATGGAGAGTAATTATTATGACAACGTGAAATATCTAGATAGATGGAATCTCGAATAAAAACCAAATAAATGGGGTAACCATCCATCCTTATCGCAGCCTTGCCATAATCTTTACCCACTCACAATACAAATCCAACGCGCCGAATTCAGAAATAAAGAGATATTTGGAGAGTTGATTCACCAGTCCCAAACGGTGAAGTGTGCCTGTCAAACCACACGAAGGTGGCGACCAAACACGATACACACTTCTGGGGACATGGTCTACGATTGAACCAACATTCATGCATCTCATCATTTCTAAATTCATACTCATGTTCAGCTAGTCCCTAGGAAAGCGACTAGCCTCACACTTTCATCGCAAGCAATTGATAAATATCACAAGTACTCTAAATATAGATAAACAAGCAGTAGGGTTATATATATTACATAGAGGGCTTACACCCTAATTCATCACAAAGTAATCCAAAAGATAGCAGTGGAAAATATAAACATAAAAGATAAAATCAGTGATGCCATTACCAAACCACAGGGCAACCGACTGGGGATAGAGCATAACTTCAACTACACATTATCCTTGCCACCCTCGGTGGGATAATAGTAGATCACATCAATGTCGTCGATATCCTCACCTGAAAGATATGCAGCGTGAGTACAACAAGTACTCAGCTAGGCTTATACAATAATAATAGAACAAAGGGGTAATGCTAGTCTCTACATCAAGGAGTATGGCTATGTCGATCTGATTTTGCATAAAGCTGATTTTATTGAGCAAGTAATACATTTAAAACATAAGCAACTATGAAATAGCTCAATCTGAAAATTTAGGACAGCAAGCTTATAGTTCTAAAATGGAAGTAAAAATGAGCACAATCCCATGCTCTAACATCAACAATGGGCCACCATTGCCCAAAATAATTATGCTACACAAGCATACCATCTTTCATGGCTAAAACTAAGCCATATTTAACATCAAGCCTCTTATACAAACCTATCCATCCATGACTATCCTAAGTCATGGTATAACAACATAATCCCATAACCACATATCCCAAGTTGGATGCTAACATGAGTAACTAACACATCAAGCGATCGTCCTGTAATCGTGGACACGGCTATTCGAATAGTTCTTACTCTGATCAGAGGTGTACATCTTTACCCACACGATATGATAGAAGCCAAACGGCTACACTCTAGTTTGATCCGTACCTGCTGATACCCACACTCTACACATTGAGTGCGGACTAGAGGTCATAACACAACCTTTTGCACGCTTAGCCCCAACCACCTAAACCACGTCTGGGCCCCCGATGACTTAGTCGTGCGTGTGTGGTGACTAAGGCGGGCTCACCGTCGCAGGAGGCACCTCCGGCCAAAACCAGGCGCGCTCGAGGCCCTCCAAAGGAAAAACCATCCTTACGACTGACGGACGGGCGTAGATGGCCACAGCCTCCCATGCTACTTAGTTAAGCCGTCCCATTCCCGGTGTGTGGAAGTACGTAGGGTGCTTGAATAGACGTCAATATGTTCGGTCCTTAACGACCTAGACGGAGCTACGTGCATTGGGGAAACACCATCCCGTCATCGCCCTATCATCCATCCAAGTCAAACATATTCTTAATTATAAATCAAAAGTTATTCTTTTCAGATTTTAACCCATCCATTCGGATTAAACTAGTTTTGAACCGATAGCTCCATCTATCGGATTTTTCTAGGTCTAGAAATAAGCATGGCTAAGCATTCGATAAAATAAAAGCATTTCAAAGTCCTTAACCAGGGGTGACAAGGTATAAACATGGAATCAACAACCAAGGAATAGAAATACATACAATTGGGTAATCTTGACTCTACCCATTTTTCCCATTTTAAATAGACCGTAACATGCATATAGATATTGCTTTCACAAACAAATCAATTTATTGAAAATATGGATTCAATATGCTTAGATGCTTGCCTTGCTGCAGCGATGGTTCACACTCAACTTTAGGTTCTTGCTCCACGTACTCTGAATTGTCTGAATCTACCGATAAAAACAAATATGCAAATAAGAATCAAATAAACATGTTTATGCAAAATGCCCAATTAATTATGAAATAAATACAGTAGGTAGGCCACATTCTAAAGTGAATTTTAGTGAAACAATCATTCCAAAATCTTTTACGGTTTAGGAGATAAAAAACAATAAGCCATATACGCTGAAAATGGCAGATCTGTAATTAATTTGTACTCCCTTAAGGTATCACAAGTAACTTGCATCCCAAAATAGGATTTTTCAAGTGTGAGTATTTTTACGTGAAATTACATATCCTACTGGTTCCAACGATTTTGATTTAAAATGATTTAGTTGTGAATTTTACAAGTTTATCAAAAAGAAATGTTAGAATTTACTTAGGCCTAATTTGGGAGGTAGTTTTGTCAAATATAAATTGTCCACAGTAAGGTTACAATTTTCTGAGTTAAACAAAAGTGGTTTCACATTTTTAGCAATTAGGATGAATTTTCTAGAAATTTATAAACTTCTAGGTATACAAAAGGTATTTTCATTTTTAGAGAAGAATCTTACACAGAAGTCCTCACCTTTTATTTTACAACATTGAAGAGAACATTTTTATGAATCCATATAAATTTGGTTCACCTCAAAAGGAGTTATAATGAATTTTATAGAAATATTCCAAATGTCTAGGCATAAAATAAGTTACTTTTGATTTATATTATTTTATAGATATTTTCTGTACAGAAGTGGTCATATTTTATTGGACAGTATTAAAGTTCACAAATTTATGGAACTAACAAAATTGGTTTCACTCAAAAATGTGCTAAGATGGATTTCTTATGTATTTTTGATGTTTACCCATTTTTCAGTTACAAAATAAATCAGTTATTTGCCTTTTCTCGGATTTTCTTTTTCTCTCTCTCTCTTACAGGTGGGGCCCGCTCGTCAGAGAGACAGAGCAGGGCAGGCGCAGCTCGGGCGCGGCCAGAGGTGCTCTCGCCGGCGCCGGCAGTGAGGGAGGCCTCGGCTGCGGTCGGGGCCAAAAGGAAAAAGGAAGAGGCTAGCACGGCGAACCAATCCCCTGCGGCATGGTGGTTGGAGATGGCCTGAGGCTCACCGGCGACGAGTGCGAGCGGCGGCCGTCCTCGGGTGCACGTGCATGTGCCGATTAAGCTGCAAATCGAGCGAGGCAAAACATGTAGAAGTATCTGGGGGCCTCCAGGGAGCTCACCGAGATGTCTCCCGAGGCCGGTGAGCTCTGGACTGCTCTGGCGGCGGAGAGGGGATCTTGTGGCGGTGTCCGGCTGGAGAGAAAGAAGAAGAAGCCGATCTCCCTCGTCGATGCTCGGTTCAGGTTGGGCTTGGGGCTCTGGGTTGCTGGAGAGAAGGCGACGGTGATGGCGCGATGGCTCAGGCGAAGACTGACTGTGCCGGCTGGAACGGCGACGCGAGCTGGCGGCGGCTTCCGGTGCACGTGGCAGGGAACGCCGTGGGCTCGAAAGACGTGGCCGCGTTCCTGCTAATCCGCTGCATGAAGTGGAGCGAGGTCAAAAGAGAATTTGTGCGGCATGAAGAGAGGAAGACAGAACGTGAGGTAGATGAGGATGACGACGACCTGGCGACTTGCGGCGAGGTGGTCTTCTTCTCGGCCGGTGAGGAGGACGAGGGCGAGGAGGGCGAGGATGAGCTCTCCCTCTCGGTTTCTTGGCACTGGAGTGGTGAATGGAGGCAGGCGACGCAGGCTAGGGGATTGGAGGCGAGAGGAGGAGCGGTCGGCGACGACACGTATTGAAAACGTGGCGATCGAGCTCTGCCGAAGCTCTGAGCTGGACTGGGGCGCCCTCCCTGGCGTGGGCTGGCTTCACCAGGATTGGGGCAAGCCATAGGGGCTGACAGGTGGGTCCAGGTCGGAGCCAACTAGGTGGATGTGAGGAGGGGTAAAACAGTGAGTGCAAACGAAAAATTTCACGATTTTCCAGGGATTTCTCTCTCAAACTTTGGCTGGGCGAACAATGGTGTTAGAGGTGTGATAAAATTGCACCAAAATACAGGGACGAAGTATTAGGTACCTAGTTTCCGTTTTTCAAAGTTTCAACCAAAAATTCTAAGTATTTTGGTCACAGCAAAAATATGAAAAAGGTCCTGGCTGAGATTTGGATGAATTTTTAAGGGGTCAAAAAGGACAGAAAAAATTCTGGAAAATTTATATTAATTCATGATAAATAATCTAGTATTTGAATAAATTATTTTCGCCATATGTTTCTATTCAACTTGATGCACTTTTAGGAGTTGGTCTAATTTTGCCAATTAAGGTTTAATTATCGAGAGTTTGAAAATATTTGCAAACTTTAATTTCGCATGAAGTGAAAATGCAAGAATTTAATCTGTGCACTCTAATGATAGTAGGTCATAACACTAATTTCCTAAAATTAGATTTAGGGCTATGACACCTACTGCTAATCACTATGCCGTTTGGTTTGAAGAACGCTGAAGCAACGTATCAACGAGCAATCCAGCGGTGTCTACACACTCAGATCGGGCGTAACATAGAAGCCTACGTCGACGATGTGGTGATTAAGACCAAGTCCAAAGAAGACCTCATCACTGATTTGGAAGAAACCTTCCAAAATCTTCGAAGATTTAAGATGAAGTTGAATCCGGAAAAGTGCGTCTTCGGTGTGCCATCCGGCAAGCTACTCGGCTTCATCGTCTCGCATCGCGGCATTGAGGCCAACCCGGAGAAAGTCAATGCAATCATGAACATGGCACCCCCAACTAGCCAGAAGGACGTCCAGAAGCTAACAGGCTGCATGGTGGCACTTAGCCGATTTATTCCCCGACTAGGCGAACGGGGCATGCCCTTTTTCAAGCTACTGAAGAAAGCAGACAATTTTCAATGGACTCCCGAAGCCCAGCAAGCCTTCGAAGACATTAAGAAATTTCTCACATCACCACCCGTGTTGGCGTCACCCATGCCCCAAGAGCCACTAATGCTATATCTAGCGGCAACCACTCAGGTAGTCAGTACGGTGTTGGTGGTAGAGCGATCTGAACCGGGTCACAAACAGAAGATTCAACGGCCAGTCTACTTTGTCAGCGAGGTCCTTGCTGACTCTAAGATGAGATATCCACAGGTCCAGAAGCTGCTCTATGGCCTACTCATCATTGTCCGGAAGCTGGTGCACTATTTCCAATCGCATCAAGTCACGGTGGTCACATTGTATCCACTCGGGGACGTCCTACATAATCGCGAGGCCACCGACCGACTTGCTAAATGGGCTCTCGAGTTGATGGCGTTTGACATCACCTTTTAGCCACGGACAGCAATCAAATCACAAGCTCTAACCGACTTCGTAGCTGAGTGGACAGAAGTTCAGATGCCTACATCAACAGCGAAGCTAGTGTACTGGACAATGTACTTCGACGGTTCTCTAAGGATCGGCGGCGCCGAGGCCGGCGTCGTACTAACGTCCCCTACCAGTGAAAAACTCAAGTACGTTCTCCAGATCCACTTCCCGGCTTCCCACAACGTCGCCGAGTACGAGGCACTCCTCCACGGGCTCCGTATTGCTATATCACTCGGCATCCGCTGACTGGTTGTGCAAGTAGACTCTCAACTCGTGATGAACCAAGTCATGAAAGACTGGACATGTCTCGACGATACCATGGCGGCATACTGTCAAGAGGTCTAAAAGCTGGAAAACAAGTTTGACGGGCTAGAGATAACACATGTCCTACGACAATACAATGATGCTACAGATGAGTTGGCAAACATGGGATCCAAGCGAGAAGTGGTCTCGATAGGGATCTTTGTTGAGCAACTTATGGAGCCGTCAGTCAAGAAGAAACCAGTGCCAGAGCAGTTGGGAGGCGAACATACCCCAGCAACAGATGAAGTACTGAACATATGTCAAGACTGGCGGACTCCTGTTCTCAAATTCCTAGAAGATCGCAGTCAAGTTGAACAAATCAAACGTCGAAGCAAAAGTTTCCTAATAGTCGGAGAAGACTTGTACTGAAGAAGTGCATCCGGTGTCCTCATGCGCTGTGTCACCACCGAGGAAGGCAAGTAGATTCTGCAATCGATCCACTCGGGCATATGTGGCAACCATGCCGCATCTAGGACGTTAGTCGGAAAGGCTTACCGGTAGGGATTTTTCTGGCCAACAGCAGTAACAGATGCAAAAGACATAGTTCGCACATACGAAGGTTGCCAGTTCTATGCAAGACAAACAAATCTCCCAGCCCAAGAACTCCAAACAATCCCAATCTCTTGGCCCTTTACAGTATGGGGACTTGACATGGTCGGGCCTTTCAAGAAAGCGCCAAGCGGGTTCACACACTTGTTTGTCGCAGTGGATAAATTTATGAAGTGGGTTGAGGCAAAACCCGTTGCTACCATAACAGCGGCACGAGCAAAGGACTTCATCATGAGTATATTATACCGATTCGGGGTTCCTAATTGCATCATAACGGACAACGGTACTTAGTTCACGGGCGGCGTCTTTCAAGATTTCTGTGACGAATTCGGCATCAAGATCTGTTTTGCTTCTGTGGCACATCCGTGGAGCAATGGGCAGGTTGAACGTGCCAATGGCATGGTCTTACAAGGCATCAAGATAAGGATATTCGACCGACTACAACCATACGCGGGCCGGTGGGTACAAGAGCTCCCATCCATTCTCTAGTCTCTAAGAACCATGGTTAGACGAGCAACTGGGCAATCCCCTTTCTTTCTAGTCTATGGTGCCGAGGCTATGCTACCAACCGAGTTAGAGTTCGGCTCTCCACGAGTTCACGCTTACTCAGAAGACAAATGCAACAATACCCGATTGGTTGAACTAGATCAATTGGAAGAAGCGAGGGACATCACAATAATCCTGTCGGCAAGGTATCTTCAAGGCCTGCGTCATTACCACAATCGCAATGTCTGTGGCCGCGCCTTTTTGGTCGGAGATCTCGTCTTGAGAAAAATACAAACCACCAAAGACAGGCATAAACTATCCCCAATATGGGAAGGGCCGTTCATTATCGCAGAGGTCACACGGCCAGGCGCCTACCGACTGAAGACCGAAGACGGTGCCCTCGTCAGCAACTCATGGAATATAGAACAGCTACATCCTTTCTATACCTGAGTTTTTTCATGTGTACAGTTTTTCTCTGACTCACTACGCCGCTTGTTTCAACCGAGTAGTGAGTCGGGGGCTGCATGTATTATATGTGCTTCATCAATAATATACGAGCCTGTTTTGCTTCAGTTATGAAGTTTTGCAACGATTTTGTTATGTTTGCCCGAGTACAACTTTCTGTGGTGAACGGTTTTATTAAGTTCCTATAGACTAACTTGGCGTAGACTATATATTCGGGTAAAACTAATGACAACTAAGTCAGAACTTAGAGCTTGGCGGCATTGCTCATATATTTACACATGTCCTTACAAAAAGTTTATATACACCAACTGCATGATGTACTATTCTTACATACCCAGGTCTCGGGTGATCATCTCTGCAGTCGGCCTCGCCTGGGCTATCAACTCCAGCGCCTCCCCAGGTGTCGTCTCCTTGGCGAATTCCTCCCCGATGGCTTCAATATCTGCCCTTGGGTAGATTGACTTGGTCATCGCCAGGGTTTGGGCCACGCTGACAACAACATGCTCGTCTGAGTACCTCTTTAGGACACTCAGAGCTTCGTTAAGGTGCGTCTGCACTTGGGAGACCGTGTTGGAGCTGGTTCCCACGTGGTGAGGATCCATGGTCTCAAGGAGCCCTTTCATGGACTCGGCAAGGATCTCTCGTGACTCCTTGACAACCTTTATCTCCTCTGCAAAGGATTGAAATTGGACCTAGGCATTAACTCTAGCAGCTACCCGGGTCCATCGACAAGTAAACTTGTTAAGCAAAATTGCAGACAGAATACTTAATGGATTGGATAAGATCATTGTCAGAGCGGAGACTTGCTTTCGTAGTCGGCCTCCCATTTGGCTTTGGCCTTCTCCAGTTCAGCCTTCTCTTTCTCGAGCTTGGCGTTGGCCTTCTCCAACTCGGCCTTGTCTTTTTCGAGCTTAGCTTTGGCCCTTTCAGCCTCCTTCAGCTGGTTTTCCCCCCTCTATTCGGGTCTTCACCTCAGCTTCGAGGGCTGCGCATCAGAATGGCCAAGTACTAGAGATCGCAGTTAGGACACAACTGGGCAGTTGGAAACAACCAAGTTGAAGAAATATGTGTGGGATTTAGTCAGGAAGACAAATACGGAAGACTTACTTCCGATCTTCTTGGCCAGAGCCCAGTTGTCGTCTCTGAGCTGATTAACGACTCCCCTCAGCCAAGTGTCCCTCTCTCGGCTCGACCGCTCTAACTTGGCCTTCAAGGTCTGGAGCTAGCCTAATTGTTGGAGTTGGGGGGCAAGCTGGGTCAGGACTTCGTTCATCCTCTCCGAGCGGTCAATGATTTTCTGCTCGGGGAGAAACAGAGCAAAGCAGAGTCAAGCGTTAGAACACTTATGCAAGGTAGACTACCAAGACTCCAATACGGAGAAAGTCATACCTAGACCCCCGGGACGCGGCGATTGCGGTGCGAAGCAAGTCTTCACGCTCCTTCTCTGCCGCAACCTCATCGTGCTTGTAACTCTTCGCCGATCCGCTGAGGGCTACCCAGCAGAATGTCCTTGGGAATTTGCGGGGAGTAGCCTTAAGCCTGGGGAGGTCCGGTCTCTCTGAAGACGACGACGATGACAAGGACGGTGACGGGGTCCTGGCTCCCAACTCGGTAGATGCTGAGGCTTCAGAGACATGCTCAGGGGTTGGAGCAACAGCTTCGACACTAGCCCCTTGGTCGGTCAGCATCGGCAGCTCTGCAGTTGGGACGACCTCGGTTTCTGCAACTGAGACGGCCGCCGACTCGGCAAATACGCTCGCAGGCACTGGTCCGGCTGGGGACGGCTCTACAACAGGAGCAGCCGGTGTGGTCTCCTTGAGATCGATGTTGGCTCGCTTCCTGCACGATGAGTTGGATATCAACACACCACAATGCTGAATAGGACTTCCCGAAGACTTAAAGTCGCATACCTCTTGGAGAATTTGAGCCTGCCCCCAGGGGCTCCTGATGTCGGCAGCGGATTACTGCCGGCTGTTGGGCTGGACGGCGTGGCAGTCAACGGCGGTGTTTTTGTCCTAGTTGGCCCCGCTCCTAGTGTGGCCGGCTGGGGCACTCGGGTACTCGACAGTGCCATTCTTGGGCTTGATGTTGCTGAGCCCGGCGGCGCTTGACCCGACCTTGTACTCGGCGGTGCTCTTCTTGGGCTCGATGATACTGAGCCTGACTGCGCTGGTCCCGATCTGGGACTCGGCGGCCTGGGAGCTGAGTTGGCAGTGTCCCTTATCTTCAGACTCCCAGCTGTGGCACTCGGCCTGATAATCTTCTTCTTGCCCTGGTCTTCAATAGGTCTCTTTCCCGCTCTCTTGGAGTCGGGCTAGGCAGCAGAAGGACTTAACGGCCTCTTCTTCTTTGACTTCATGGCCGATAAAGTTCGGGAGTCGTCATCAAACTCCTCACATGACTGCAAGCAGTTCAATAATACATGTTACACATTGTGGAGCAATCCGGGGCATATATCTGCAAGCACTTATCACAGATGAACTACAAGACAACATCAGCAAGAGTTACCTTTGGGCGCGGCCTCTTCAAGCTATAAGCCGCCACAGACCAATCTTTGTCTTCAGTTTCGACCACCCCGCTGGCAAAGAAATCCAACAGGATGTTGGTCACCTTATGCTTGTCCATCAGGTCGGGGTATTCCCGGCTGGGATCTCCTCTACCCTTATAGTCCCAACCGAAGTGACACCTCAACTTCAGCGGCCTAATGCACCAAGTCAGGAATCGTCTGGCCACCCATGGACCGGTCAGCCCGGCGCTCTTTAGCTTGTCGATCTTTTCAATCAGAATGTGAACTTGGCCCATTTCTTCAAAGGTGGGCACAGACGACCACTTGGTTACAACCACTGGGGGCAAACCCATAAAAGGGGGAAGGCTTGGTTCAAGATCGGAACAGTAAAACCATTCCTTATGCCAGCCTTTGAGAGAAGATTTCAGGGGAATATTGAAATAAACCCTCTTCATCTCACTCCTGAGTTGGATACTGACCCCCCAATCACTTGTACCTTGCTCTTGGAGGGTTGGGGTTTGATGTGGAACAGATGCCTGAATAGATTCAAATGGGGTTTCACACCCAAGAAGCACTCATAAAAAGTCACAAAAATAGAAATGTGCAATATCGAGTTGGGATTCAGATTCACCAACTTGAGTTCATAAAAGGCAAGAAGCTGGCGGAAGAACTCGGAAGATGGAAAAGAAAGGCCCCAGTGTGAAAAAGAGGCGAAAACAACGGTCTCACCAGCCTAGGGCTCCGAAACAGATTCACCTTCGGCCGGATGCCAGTTGATGACATCGCGGCTTTGCAATCTCAGTTGCTTCTCCAGAAGCTTCAGTTTAGCCGACCCGCAATCCGAAGTCGGCCAGACCTCCTCCGACGCATCCACGAAATCTGAGGCCCTCAACATGATTGAGGATGAGAAGATTTGGGGGAAATGTTGCTGGAGGTTTGGAATGGATGAGGAGGAGCGGAATCGCCTAAGTTTCAATGGGGAAGAGCAAGCAATGGCGAACCCTAGCGAAGCAGGAGGCAAAATTTTGGCGCAGAGATTGGAAGACGAAACGATTGGTGGATTGGAGAAGATGAAGGAATCTTTTCTCTCTCTCCCCGCCTTTTATAGAGCCGTTTCCGATTCGTGGGCTTGGGCTTACAAAGTTGGTATTGGGCCACCAAGATATGAATTTCTACAGTAGCACGCTCAATGTGGGCCGCTCGCTGGCTGTGTTAGAATCACAGTGCTGGTGTTACCAACAGGAACCGATGAGGTAAACAGATATGCTTCATGAAGGCCTAATTGCTGAACACATGTGTTCGAGTATCTGTCTTATCCACCAGGTATTGAAGATATATCCTTATAAGGGTCACAAGCTGGTCTTCATCAAGATTGGGGATGCAGGTATCTCTCAAGTACACCTGACCACATAATGGATTAAATTTCATAGAGTGGTACTCGGCCTACATGCTTGGCCAACAGTTGCCATGAGCAAATATCTTTCTAGCCGACATGACGCTGAGGAGTCTAACTTCCGAGTAGTGCATTACTCGGGAGAGACTATAAATATTAATTCCAGCAGATATGACGCTGAAGAGTCTAACTTCCGAGTGGGACGCCACTTGGGAAAGACTATAAACACTTTTTCTAGCTGACATGAAGCTAAAGAGTTGCATATACGAGTGGCATGCTACTCGGCAAAGACTATAAATTATTTCTGGTTGACATGATACCGAAGAGTCTCATATACCAGTAGTATACTACTCGGGAAAGACTACAAGGTTAAAGATATTTGACTTTATGTTTAATTGTTTTCATAATTAAGCACAAAGTCGGGGGCTACACCTAATAGGTGCGCCTATTTGGTGTACACAATTCATACATCTACATGGAGCCCTTCATAGCCTCGCTGCCAGCTGACATGAAGCAGGACTCAGGAAGAAGAAGCACTCGGACAAAGAGTACTCGGGAGCAATGCACTTGGGCTATCTTCACCGTGGAGGATGAGCACTCGGCATCAGCTGTGACTCACTATGAAGGTCTCAGGGGCTGCTGTGGAGGCCATAGGCCTCGGGTACCTCATCACAAGCATATAGGCCACTCGGATAGAGGATGGGCCTAGCCTTGTAATTGGAGATATTATAGAACCCGGCCGACTTTGCCTTATACGATAAGGAATATACAGTCCTAATCGAGTAGGTTATATCTCTAAGAGGAGATCCCTTGGCTGTAATCTGGCTGGGACTCCTACTTTGTACCCCTGTCTCCTGGTATATAAGGGGAGGCAGGGCTCCCCATGAGGGCAGAACAACACACATCCTCAAAGGAATATATCACAACTGGGCGTAGAGTATTACCTCACATCGAGGGTCTGAACTAGTATAAAATCTCCCCTTGTTCCTTTGCAATCCACCGAGTTTCGATCCGACGAGTAGCCCTATATTCATATTGTCGGTGTAAAACATCGACATGATGCTATCATCTTTAATTCAACATCTTAATCTTCTTGTCATCTTCCATGTGTAGGTTCATATATGTGCCCGCTCCACACACGGTTGAAGTTATTTGTGAACAGCTATATGATGCATTGGTGGAATGGAATCTTGATGAAAATATATCAACTTTGAGTCTTGATAACTGTACCACAAATGGTAAGATAATTCCTGAACTTGTTAAGAAGATTGGCAAATCTAAGCTGATATTGGAGGGGAAACTATTGCATATGTGTTGTGCTGCCCATATTCTTAACTTGATTGTGAAGGATGGTTTAGAGGTGATAAATATTCAATTGCAAAAATTCATGAAAGTGTTGCCTGTTGGACAGCCACACCTAAAAGAGTAGAGAAATTTAAAGAAATTGCTAAGCATGCCAAAGTTAAAATCGATCACAAGTTAGGCCTTGATTGCAAAATTAGGTGAAATTCTACCTACAAGATGCTTAGTATTGCTTTACCTTATCACGTGTTTTTAACCATGCAACACGTGTTGAGAAGCAATTTGATAGTGCTCCTAGTGAAGAAGAATGGGCTTTTGCTAGAGAGGTAGCTGATAGGCTCAAGTTATTTAATGACATCACTGCAGTATTTTCTGGAACAAATTATGTGACTTCCAATGTTCAGCTCCTTAAAATTTGTGAGGCTAAAGAGCAAATTAGGTAGTGGTCTATATGTGACATTCCCATTATAGAGGAAATGTCATTTGAACTGATTGAGAAGTTTGATAAGTACTAGAAAGTGGTTCAAGGACCAATGGGGTTGGCCACCATTCTTGATCCTCGGTTTAAGATTGACTACCTCCTTGGGTTCATTGAGACCCTTACTAGTCAGTCAAGTGAAGAGTGTGCACAAAAACTTGTTGAGGTTAAAAACACACTATATGATTTGATGGAGTATGAAGTGGAAGAGGATGATAACACAGAATCTTCAGCTCCTCCACTTGCCAATTTGGGTGTGTTGTCCACTATCACTGCACATGTTGCTAGTAGGAGGCCGACATCAATAAGATTCAAATCTGAGCTAGACAAGTACTTGGAGGATGAGTTGGTTTCCATTAATACAGAGAATTTCAAGATTCTTGATTGGTGGAAGGTGGCTGGGACACGTTATCCTACATTGAGGAAGTAGCACGACACATTTATGCTATTCTAGTTAGCATGGTTGCATCAGAATATGCATTTAGCACTTGTGGAAGGGTTCTTAGTGGGCATCACAACCGACTCACTCCAAAACTCTTGGAGGCTTTAATGTGTTCACAAGATTGGCTAGGAGACAAGTATCACGGTGTGTATGCTGAACTATTCAAACATCATATTCATTAAAATTTTCCACTATCATAAATGCAAAATAATTTTTATAACTGTTCTTTTTGAGGTGATGATAATGAAGAAACTACAAGCTTTTGGAGTTGTCTTCAAGAGATCGAAGATGGGGTTGAGGTACAACTGAAAATTGATAATGCATGTTTTTGTACTTGCACTAATTTGTACATGTTTTTTTTTTGGTTCTTATATGTAGGGACTTGCACTAGTTTGAAGGCATGAATGTAGGGACTTACACTGGTTCTTGCTCATTTCCTTCTAAGCAATCTTTGTTTTTATATGTATGCCTGGACAACATAATTTGCTGTTGCTGCCTTGCTGGTGAATGGTGACTCTGATGAATGATCTTGTCATGTATGCATGTTGGTTGTTGCTTAATTTGTGATTAGAGTTCTATCTATGATGAATGATCTTATGATGCCTAACTGCATTGATGTTGCTGTTATTTGACTATGTTATTTGTGGATCCTTGTGAATTTGTCATGTGGTGGAATAGTAGGTTATTGCATATATGCTTATGATTTTGATATAAAGTGTGGATTTTTATTGGTGACTCTTCCAATCTTGCTTGACTGAAAATTACTTTTTGAGAATTGAGAATTTGAGATTTACATGCTGATTGCGGGGACGGAGGCTCCACGGCAAAAAATTCCCCGTGCGGAGGACGGGGATGGGAACAATATTCTCCCCGTAGCAATTGGCAGGGGCGGGGGCGGGGAAATTTCTAACCCACGGGGGCGGGTATGCGGATGTACTACTCGACGGGGAATTCCCCATTGCCGTCTCTAATCTTAACTATGTGCCAGCTCTCACCGAAGGCGTTTCTTTACAACAAAGAAAACAATAGATAAAACATGAAGCGCGTTTATGCTGGTTACAACCATAGAAACTCAATAAAGATTGTAGAACTCGTAGATGATCGAGGAGGCTCGAGTGATGTTGAACAAGCAAGTGCAGGATAGGATGTGGGCCTAGGCCATCCGAGCAAGTCAATAACCATGAGGTACTATGGTTTAAATCATGGAGTCTTCATTGTTAAGGCAGGGTACAAATCATATCCACAATAGATTAGATGATAATGGCCGTAATTGTTTATTAGTGATAACAAGTAATCTGTGGCTAGAACTTATATACATGTGTCCTTAGTGATTTAAAAGCAAATGCTGGAAAATAAACTATGATGAAAAAACCCCAAAATCAACTCCAAAATTAAGGTTTAAAATTTAAATTTTGGACACGGCTTATAAGCTGAAGGGTAAACGATTGAGGTGGATATTTAATCTTAAGTCGCTTTATACTCTCTACTTTTCCTAATTTGGCTAGCCCACAATGAGGTGGTTGTCACACCCTAAAAATCACATAAATTAATAAATTATTTGTTAAAGCATTTCTAGGAATTATTTAAAATGTTTAAGAGGTATGTTAATAAAATTCATAATAAATCTCCACAGAAAATAGGCAAAATAAAAATTTTTATTAAATACTTCACTTAATTCTTAGTCTCCAATTTTCCCGGAAATTTTTGGAGCAAGGGAGATATTTTTAATAAATAAAACATCCTTCCAGTGAATAAAATAAAGTAAAAAGTTTTTAAAATTCTTCTCAGGCCACTGGGCCAAATCCGGCACAACTCTCTCTTTCTCTTTTCTTTCGTGCGCATGGCTTGCAAGCCTGCTGCTGCCTCTCCTCTTCCTTTCGCTGGCATCTGGGGCCCACATGCCAAATCCGTCTTCCTCCCAAAGTCGGAGTCTGTCTTCACTACACCCCCGTCAATCCCTTTTCCAAATTCGGTTGCCATGGTCCTCCTTTTCCAAAATTGGTTGAGGGCTTTTGCTCCTCGTTCTCTCCTCTTCCGTTTTTCTTTAGGAAATCGAAGAATCCCGAAGGAAAACGATAGGAAATCGAGTTCCCGTAAGGAAGCGGGAACCCTAGTTTTTGTACGCCGTCTCCTGGCAGTGTTTACCTCGGACTCCTCCATCCCATGCTATAAGACAAACCTTAGAGCCCCTCTCTTTCAATCAAAACCCTAATCGCAGCTTGCCGAAGTCCTGAAGCCCAGTTTTGTCGAGATCCTAAGAGCCACCGCCATCGATTCCATTAGCACCGAAGTTCGTTGTTGCTTCCATCAGCTTTGCCAGGAAGAGAAGAAGCCCGACCACCTCTCCATTATTGCCGAAGACTGTCGGAGCACCACTACCGCTGTCAAACCGAGGATGCTGCCGTTCAAAGCTCATTGCCGGCCGTTGTCCATCGTTGCGCATTAGCTCTGTGAGTTTGCCTCGTCGTGCTAGTATTTTTGGTGCCCTCAGTTTCCGTCGCCGTGCCGCCAATGATGTCCACGTGGTCGCCACATCGGCTTGTTTGTCTATCGTGGTTGCCAGCTGGGCACCGCGTGTCGTCGAGCTAGAGATCCAGATTGGGATCGATCTAGTCCATCCGATTCCGATCAATTCAAATCTTGGCCGTCGGATCTCGTGGATCGTCTCAGTGAACCCGGTCCATGCTGATGCAATAATTTCTCCCTTTTCTTTTCAAAATTAATTTTTTATTACGTCATATATCCTTTAATATTTTCTTTATATGTTTTAAATCGGTTTAAACTTCTAAAAATCATAACTAATTCATATGAACTCATATTGACATGATTCAACTTGCAAAATTCATCTAAAATTAAGATCTATCTAATAAAATGCTTCGATGGTCTTTTCATGTATTCTTATGTATTGTTTTGTTTATTTGCTATAGCCACAAACGTTTTGGAGGAATCGTTTTACGTCGAGGAAAAAGTAAGTGAGTTTTCAGAATAGAAGACAAGTCACATGGATTCAAAATCCCTTGAGCATGTTGATCCTATATTTTAAATTCTCATTTTCATTCAACTATTGCATTTAATTTTTAATGTCATCAGGATGGTGAACCTATATTCCTTTGTTATGGCCCCTTTGGCTATTGATACCTTTACCTTGGGATATAATTTGACTAGACATAATCTTATTTAATGGTTTGGCTAGATTAATTAGGTTTTGCTTAGCCATGCTTAGAAACACTAGTATCGTTTTGTGTAGGATGACATATACTCCACTTATGTGTTAATCATGGCTAATTATTGGTAGCTCACAACGGTTGGTCATGGTTGGTTAATTAATATTTCCGACTAAAACTTAATCAATGGTGGGTTGCACTATGTTAGGACAAGATTATAGTAACATATATTTGTTTACTGTATCTAATAGAATGTGTTACTAGGATCTACAGTAACCCATTATATTATTGTCCGTTAGGGGTGGTTCAACTTGCAAAATTCATCTAAAATCAAGATCTATCTAGTAAGAATATTAGCATGGCCTATTCATGTTTTCTTATATACTATTTTGCTCATTTTGTTTATTTGCTTTAGCTACTGACGTTCCGGAGGAGCCGTCCTATGTTGAGGAAGTCGTGAGGGATAATCCAAAACAGTAAGGCAAGTCACATGGGTCCAAAATCCCTTGAGCATGTTGATCCTATGTTTTAGATTCTCTTTTTCATTCATGTAGATGTTTTGTATCGGCAATAAATATATAGGGCTACTCGTCGGACCGAAACTTGATAGACTGCAAAGGAACATGAACAATTTATATTGGTTTAGGCCCTTGAGATGAGGTAACCCTACGTCCAGTTGTGGTGTATTGTCTTTGAGGTTCCTCTGGTGAGATTTCTTCTTCTGCCCTCAGGGGGCGTCCTGCCTCCCCCTATATAGCAGGGGACAGGGTTACAGAGTAGGAATCCCAGTCAGACTTCGACCAAGGGATTTTCTTCTAGGAATACAATGTGCTCGGCTAGGACTATATCCTTCTCTTGTCGTACAAGGTTATGTATGCCAAGTTCTATTGTATCCCTAATTACAAGGTTAGGCCCATTCTCTGTCCGAGTGGTCCAAATGCTTCTCATGAGGTACCCGGGGCCCATGGCACTGACAATTCAACTATTGCATTTATTTTTGGATGTCATCGGGATAGTGAACCTATCTTCCTTTGTTATGGCCCTTTTTGCTATTGATATCCTGACCTTAATAACTTGGGATAAAATTTGACTAGCCAAGATCTTATATAATGGTTTGGCTAGGTTAGTTAGATTTGCTTAGCCATGCTTTGAAACACTAGTATCATCTCATGTGGGATGACATATACTTCACTTATACTTTCACTATCGATAATTAATGGTAGCTCACGACTGCTGGTAGTGGTTGGTTAATTAATATTACAACTAAAACTTGACTAATGGTGGGTTGTGAACACATGGTTTTGTTGGTCATGCTCATAACAATTAAGGACCGATTCACAAGAAACTATTGTGAAGTATTTACTGTATTAACCATAAGCCAAAATGGGCAACGGCTTGACTTGTTGTATAACATGATCTGATGGGGAACACCAAACTGTGAAGTGGCGGTGATAAGTCCACGGGGCACTGAGTGAGTCTATACCGGGTATGGAAAGACTAGGATCTTGGTGGGTGAACCATGTTAGATATTTTATGCGATGGATCTTGTCACAATTTCCCCCTTTGCAGTACCATGGTGGTATTTCGGGTAACATGTTGTGGAGTTGTGTGTTATGGGTAAATTTGTACACCTCTGATTAGAGCAAAACTATTTGAATAGCCATACCCGTGGTTATGGGTGAGCCTAACAATGTGTTTCGTGATTAGTCTCACACTACTCATTAATGGTTAATATAGAATAATGTGGTTAACAAGGAATCTTTGGGTATGGAGAGGTGGTTTGGTTGATCTCCGAGTTGAACATGGGCATGGTTTTGTGGTATCTTCATGATTAATCTCACACTGCTCATTAAAGGTTCTTCACTATTGATTAATACTGCTTAATTACTTACATGTTTTATGAATTCTCAAATACTTATTTAAATGTTGTTTATACAAAATAGCCATATTATGCCTTCCTTTCTTATACCCTGTGCATACTTGCGTTTTGCTGTGTGACATGCGGAGTATGCCATATACTCACCTTGTTATAATCAATACCATCAGAGGAAGATTACTTCAGTGATGAAGGCGATATGGAGGACTAAACTGAAGCTTGGTCAAGATGCTTGTGGAGTGGAGCCGCATATGCTAGACGTTTACTTTTTTTGCTGCTAGATTTATGTTTGAGAGGTTCTATCCACCTCTGTAATAATTGCACTTACTATTTAATATATAAGGTTGTAAGGTTGTTTACTCTGTTTATCAATTATGTCGTTTGTGTACCCTGAATGATTCCTGGACAAGAATTAAATACACATAAGCATGCTAGAATTTTGGATGAAAATTTTGGGCGTGACACTCATGTGGTTGAATAATGTTCTGTTGTGAGAAATACGATGATAAGCCATGTAGTTGAATAATGTGGTGTTATCTTGGCTATCCTTTTTTTTTTAAAAAAAAAGATGGCAAGAGTCCTTGTGTTTGTTTCTCATTGATTAAATCCTGTTGATGCATGTTCACGTCCATCCTTTGCTCTCTGCTATTCTTTTTTTTTTTTCCAAAAAAAGATGGTGTTCCTAGAGGCTAGAGAGTCAAGTCAATTTGACAATTATTATTGTGGAGGACATGGTTCACGGAGACCCTAACAGGAGGCAAATACGGCCACCCAAATAGCAGGTAGGCCGGCCCATGTAATTAGAAATAGAGTAGGACTCGATTTCATGTTACCTTGTGTGGAGGCCATGGGCCCCGGGTACCTCATCACAAGCATATGGGCCACTCAGATAGAGGATGGGCCTAGCATTGTAATTAGAGATATGATAGGACCCGGCAAACTTTGCTTGTATGATAAGGAATATACAGTCCTAGTCGGGCAAGACATATCTCTAAGAGGAGATCCCTTGGTTGTAATCCGGCTAGGACTCCTACCTTGTACCCCTGTCCCCCAATATATCAGGGGAGGCAGGGCGCCCCCTGAGGGTATACAGAGATTCATCAGAATCATACTTCCTCAAAGGAATACACCTCAACTGAACGTAGGGTATTACCTCACATCGAGGGCCTGAACCAGTATAAACCTCCCGTGTTCCTTTGCAATCCACTGAGTTTCGATCCGACGAGTAGCCCTATAATCATATTGCCAGTGTAAAACATTGACACCTTGCACGACAAGGAAAGAGAAAGTCCTGGCCGAGTATTAAGTGGAACCCTAGGTCGTATCTGACTGGGTTTCCTACTACCCTGTAACCTGTACCCCTCGCCATATATAAGGGGGTAGGGATCCCTCTTGGGGGAAGACACACATAACCAAAACCAATACACGGTGAAAGCAATACACCACAATAGGAGTAGGATATTACCTCACCTTGAGGGCCTGAACCTGTATAAATTGTCTTGTCTTTCGAATCCATCTAGCTTTAAGTCCAACGCATAGCCCCATATTCATTATTGCCGATATAAAACATTGACAATTATTATATTGTTTTGATTTTGCATCTGATTTTGAGGTGAGTTTCCCTTGGTTAAGTTCATGTCAATGAGGAAGGCTATAAGATTTAGGTTGCTGCAACTACAAGGCATGCATTAACAAGGCTTCATACACACTGAAGATAGTAAAAGGCTTTAGCACTTCGATTTACACTGAACAGGAGTATTAACTTGGATGATAGCTCGGCACTTTATGCTGGGATGATTATGTTCAATGTTACGTATAGTCAATACTTTTGTGTGCTGCATAATACAGTTAATGTAGCATCTTTATAGTAGTTGGATCTGCATAAATACAGTGGAAATTTTGTGGCCAACATCTTAGAAACATTCAATCAATTTTTAGTTTGTCTTGACACTCATTACTGATCTTCATTTGGTGCAAGCTTTTTTGGTACCCATTTATGTGGTTTTACAGGTGAGCTTGGTATGTATCATTTTCATGTATTGCTCGTGTTGTTTTAACTACAGTACTATATATGTTCTTGGATCCCTTGGAATTATTTCAAGCTAATGGGTTTCATTCTGTGAACATGGAAGGATCAGTGGCAAGTGCTAATAGTCTTTGTTTGTCTAGCCATGTTTTAAATTTTATTATGTATAACGGATGTTGATGATGGCTATGCCTTGTGCTACAACCATTTATCCTGAACAGTATGTTCATATCCATTCAAATTGATTTACAGTGTGCTTCAACTACAATCCATTAAAAAAACAAGTACCACGCTGTTATACTCTTTCAGCTACATGATAGGATGCTGTGGAGCGTGCCTTATAGTCTAGTTATTAGGACTCTTTGATCTAGAAATCCAATTGTACATTAAATGGTGAGTTGAAATCCTTAAGTATACATGGTAGAGGAAAACAATTCATAAGTACACGTGGTAGGAGAAAAACAAGCAGAGTGCAAAGTGTGCGATTCTATGTTTAAATATTTCCAAATTCATGTCGCGGATCAAAGTTTGGACAACTAAATTAAAAAATTAAGCTAAAGAGTTATGAATCAAGCCCACAATCTCATCTAAAAATTCTACGTGTGTTTGTCAAATTTTAATTGACACAAAAAAACATGTACAATGATTTGCAACTAGAGAAACAAATGTTTGCTTGCTCAGCTGGCTAGTGGGGTGTGTCTTGTGGGTATATAACCTAGAGGTTAGGAGTTTGACTCCTCTCCTATGTACTTCAATAACTTTTTTAGAAACAACTATACTTAAATCTTTTATGTGATTAGACAATATAATGTTAAATCACTATTTTTAAATAAACCTACTGCACCAATATATTATTCAAAACTAAATTTTCTGTTTTGTTTACATATCACAATAATTTGTTATTATAGTATTAGTAACGCATATATTTGTGTTACTGTTTGTAACCCTATTGTAACATACGGCATATGTGTTACAACATTATTTGCAACGTATAATGCAATGTTGCTACTGTAACACATATCCAAATATGTTACAGAATGTTGGTTCTGACGTAGTGTTGTGAGCACATGGTTTTGATGATCGTGCTCATGATAATTAAGGACCGGTTCGTGAGCTACTATTATAAAGCATTTACCGTACTAACCGTAAGTTAGAATGGGCAACGGCTTGGTTTTTTACTATCATGAATCGACGTGAAACACCAGACTTGAAGTGGTGGTGATAAATCCATAGGGACACTGAGTGAGTAAATACTAGTACGGGAAGACTGAGATATTGGTGAGTGTGACCATGCTAGTTTGGAGTTATGTCTTGTGGGTAAATTTGTACAACTCTAATCAAACTAAAGCTATTCAAATAACTGTACCACGGTTATGAGTGAGCCTAACAATGTTTTTCATAATTAGTCCCACTATTTATTTAATAATGTTGATTTAGCAAGATGTGGTTAATATAGAAACTCCGGGTATGGAGACATGGTTTGGATAACTCTAGGAATGGAGAAGTTGGGCCAGTTCAGCCGGGAAAGGTTGTTCAGTGTTGAGTTAATATTCATTAATTACTTAATTATTTTATGTTTCTATAATGCTTAATTAAACGATGTTTATGTAAAATAGCCATATTATACCTTCCTTTATTACATCTTGTGTATACTTACATTTTGCTATGTGACTTTTGGAGTATTCCATATACTTGCCTTACTATAACCAAACACCAGAGGAAGAGTACTTCAGTGCCGAAGGTGATATGGAGGGCTAAGCTGGATCTCGGTCAAGTTGCTTGTGGAGTGGAGTCGCCTATGCTAGATGCTTACTTTTTCCGCTGCTAGAGTTTATTTTAGCTTGAGAGGTTCTATCCATATCTGTAATAAGTATACTCGTTTATTCAATAATTAAGGTTTTGTACTGTCACGCCCAAAAATTCAGAGCTAGAATTTTGAACAATATGTGTATTAAATCCCTGCCCAGGAAAAGCCAGGGTACACACAGACAATGTTGCCATACATAGTACATCTTACAAAATGCAGCAGAATATGATAAAGATAAATAAATTAAGCCACGTAGAGGCTCCAATCCACAGGCAGCTTGATGGTGGTACAAGCCTACTCCTCCTGACGATCTTCATCAGAGTAGAATTCCAGCTCTTAGGGGGAAAGGGACCAAGACTGAGTACCACCCACAGTACTCAACAAATTACACTAGCAAGCATCCAATAACGCATGGGTGACAAAGAGGGGTTTTGGGTCTCATTTGCATAAAGCAGTTATAAACAATTGTGGTTGTAAAATAGGTAAAACATTGTTATATTAAGTAGTATTAATCCATCACTGAACAATGCTACACCATGTTGAACAGGCCCAAGCCATCCATCCTGTTTCTACACAATATTTTAAGTCTAGATTATTAAGGTGAGACTAATCACGGTGAGTCTTGACCAATCACCCATAACCGCTGGCACGGCTATTCGAATAGTTTAAATCTAGCCAGAGATGTACAACTATACCCACAAGACACAGCCCCGCGCATGTTCCTGTGCGCCGGTGTGCCACAATGGCACCCCGCGAGAGGCTGTGACAGGACCATTCACGCAACTCCTCCCCAACTATCCCAACCACGCTGAGATTGCACCTGCTGATAGGGCACACTGTGTCGGACATGCTACCTCCCTTGCGCTACGATGGATTTGGAAGCCAATCAACCCGTGACCCGAGCCGACCCAACTCCATCACGCCCATCCCCACCAAATAGTGCCTAGGAGAGGGAAGAGCTACGCTACAAGCCCAGCCATTGGCCACGCTGGCTTGTGGTAAGTACGGAATTCTGCTCAAGGGGTTCTCGCTAACCGGTCCTTAATTGTCATGAGTGCGACCAGCAAAACCAAGCACCCACAGCCCACCTTTGGAGTCATATTTTAGTTATATGATTATTCATGACCAAAGTTCCATCATCTCGACACAAGGTCGAACAATAGTATTGTAATAAACATTTATCCCCCAGAGTGAGCTAGTTTAGTCTAAGCATGGCTAAGCAAACCTAAGTCATAATCTAGGCATATTATTACCCAGGTAAACAAAGGGATCGGGTTTAACAAGCAAGGGCTATCTATAATATACATAGGTGAATCCCGATCCACATGAAATAACAAAACATGCAATTTTATTTAAGCAAAAAAATAATTTGCATAAATTGAGTACAATATGTTCAAGATTAAACATGCAACTTGCCTTGCTTAGCTTTAGCGACTTCAGCAACCACCTCGTAGTACACCAGGGTGTCGGAAACGTGGGTCTCTATCGATAATCAATGCATAAACAATAAAAATAGTACATAAGAACACTGAAACAAAGGCTAAAACTATTTTAAATGGATTCTTGGCATTTTTCTGGATTCAATGCAATTTGAATGGAATTAATCGGAGCTCGTATGAATTAGTTATGAATTTTTAAAAATTCATTGTGTTTTTACTATACAAAAGAAAGTCCTTATTTAATTATTACACATTAAACAATATATATATGGCATCAGCCGACCGAGGGAGGCCGGTGCCGACAGGTGGGTTCCACTGGTCAGCGACTCAAAGGGCGGTGGCGCATGGTGGACCAGATCCACGCATGCGCGGGTGTGGGTACGCCATGTGGTGCCCACAGCGGACAGGAGTGCTGATGCGGCACCAACGTGGTAGGGAGCATGGGCACCCGGGACAGGGCCACGCGGAAGGCCCCGATCTACCTAGGGTAGATTGGACGGCCCAGAGAGAAAGGGGGGACGCCTTGCCGGCGCGCCCAACTGGCAGTGGCGTGCGCGGCCCAATGGTTGCCGCCGCGGACCATTCGGTGCGGCGGAGGGCAGCGCCGAGCGATGGAAGAGAAGGGGAATCGATTGGGGGTCTCACCGAGGGCTCGTGACGACCAGTGCGTGACGAATGGCGGTGAGAAGTGGGCGGTGGTGAAGCTCGAAACGATGGCGGAAAAAGGGTTCTGGCGGTGAAAGGGCGAAGAGGGTCCATGAACGGGGGGGTCTCCGGTACCTGGCGAACATGAGGAGGGTTTAGAAGGAAGATTGCCCGAACGGCACGGTGGAAAACCGCGGACGGAGGCTGGCGCTGACACTCACTGAGGCGGGAGATGGCGAGCGAGTGCTTCCAGCTGCGGTATGACACGAGAGAGGGGTGGCCCAGCTGCTCTAGCACGTGGCGATGGCGGCGGTGGCAAGAACAGGGTTCAGCGGCGGCTACAGCGGCAGTGGCGAGTGACTGGTGGTGGTGAAAGGTGGCGGCGCTGTTGGAATATGGCGCGAAGGGCGTTTGAGGGCACGGCGAGCTCGGGAAATTGAGGAAAAAGAGAGAGGAGGTGATGGTAAGGGTTTATATAGGCTCGGGCGGTGGTAATCATGGCTGAGGCTAGAGAATTTTGCCAAAGGGGACAAAGCTGGCCGCGGCTGAGTGGGGCGAAATTCGCTTGAGGTTGTGGGCAAGAGAGGCGGGAGGACATGGGGGGTGAGGCGATGACACGGTCCACGCATTTTGAACGGAGGGTGGAGGCGCGAGGAGGAGATAGTAGGTGGGGATCGTATGGCACAGGCGCGCCCAATCCCCTCCGGTCTTCCTAGCCGGAGGTTGAAGAGGATGCTGACAGGCGGGCCTAGCCTATCAGCGGGACAGAGGAGGGCGAACAGGCACGGCGGACTAGGCCGACGTGGGCCAAGGCGCGCGGGGAGGAGAGAAAGCCGAAGCGGTGCGGGCATTGGCCGAAGCGGCACCCGGAAAGGAGAGATGGGCCAGGCGCGGCCCACCGGGAAAAGAAAGGAAAAAAAAGGAAAAGGGGGTTTCCAGTTAGATTTTAATTCCGATAAAGCGTTTTGAATTATTAAAAATACCTCGGTGCTCTAAAAATTGCAATAAAATTCCTGTTAGCGTATTTTGGCAAGAGGAATACAACAAAAAATATTTCAAGCCATGATAAATTATTATTTAATATTTTTATGTTTATTACTTCTTTCCAGCCTTATAAAAAATTCTTTTGAGATTTTCTTCATTGATTTTTTTGGTGGCTCTATTAAGGGGGGAAAACCCAGGGTGTGATATATACTTTGTTTATCAATAATATCATTTGTGTTGTAACATACCAGAATTTCAAACTTCGGAAATTCAACCATAATAAATTAATAAAAAGCTCTTGAAGGTAAAATTCTATAGTTTTTCTGCATGGAAATGAAATAAGAGGTAAATTGACTAGAGTTAAATAAAAAAGGTATGTTGAAACCTTTTATAGTTAAATTTTCAAGCTAAAAACTCACCCTAGATCAAAAGATGACAATACAAAATACGGTAGTGCAAATCCCTAAAAACCTTTTGGGTCAAATAAAAATGGAAGTAATTCATCCAATTATGCATAAGTTTTGATCGAGTTAAAAATGCTTTAGGGTTTTCTGTAGATAAATTTTAAAAATTAATTTACAGAAATAGAAAATGTAATACGCCTAAAAGTGTATAATAAAAAGTTATGACGGGAAATGTGGACATAAATAAAACCATTACCATTTCATGTGCATTGCTTTATTTTTGATGTTTTTGGCTCTTAAAGTGCATTTCCATAATAGGGAGCATATGCATTGTATAGGCTAGGGAATTTCTAAAAATAATTGGTTTAACATAAAATCATGGAAAAATTGCTATATGCACATACAACACAATTAGTTTACTGTAATTTTTTTTTTGATTTTATCACTTCAATAAATACTTCAATAAAATCTTTCAAATTAGCAAAACTAGGAAACTAGCTAAACTAATTTATTTAATTCTTATTTTCACAAAATAAAAATAAAAAACTATTCTTGCAGTGCCCTTTTCCCAAAATGTGTACCAATATGTACCTTACAACCAGAAAATTTGGCCTAATTTAATTCTCAAAGAAACCACATGAAATAATAAGTGCAAAACTCTAGGAAATAAATTGACTGCAGAAAAACTGGCTGCAATGCCCATTTCATCTTTTTGCCACATTAAAAATACAAGGTTTCTAACTTTGAGACTTATTGTAGATCAGTAAACCATATATCCATCTACTCACATAAATTCTTCCAACCCTAGAAAACATTTGTAAAATGGTGAAAACGTTGATGCATGACAGCTAGCTATCATAGTCTCCACACTTAGTCTATAGGAAATTCCTCCCATTCATTTCTTGCATGTGAGCCCCACAGATTCCCTGGACCCACCTGTCAGCTGTGGCCACACACCAGGACGCCGCGACACCACCTCACCGGGCGCCATCTCGTCAACCTCGCCGTTTAATCTCTTCTTTGCCCTAAATCGCATCGCTTAACCTCACTCTCTGCATTCTAATCGACCAAACCGAGAAAGAAAGCTTCAGTTGCCTTTTCCTCCATCTCTCCACTGCTGGCCGCAAGGAAGACGACGCCGTCCACCGCCGTTGAGCTGCGATCATCTCAATTTCTTCCACGTTCCCTAATCTCCCTTCGATGCCGATTCCATTCCCTCTAATCTCGCTCCTTTCCGTGCAGCCAAACGCCGGGAATGCCGCCACGCCACAGGAGCTCGCAGGCGCGCTTCAAACCTCACCGTCGCGACTTCGCGCAGCCAAATTTCGTTACTGGTGAGCCCTTTCCACTTTCCTTTCGCCAAGGCGTGTTCCATTGGACGCTGAAACTTCCCCCTCCGTCACTTGCAACAGAGGATCACCATAGCTAGCCAGTGGAGCTCGCTGCCAATCTGCCATTACCGGCCACCGAGGAGAAGCTCAAGACGGTGAGCTTTGCTCCTATATATTCACAGGAATACCATTCCCGCACACCACTGATGATTTATCCCATCTAGCCATCAACCAGGAGCCACCGGAGCCCAGTCGTTGACCGTCGTCACCGTTGGATCTGCTTCACCGCCACCCTGGGCAATCCACCCTATTTCCGGCCAAGACAGCTCGTGGTAAGCACCCTAGTACTCCTAGAAACCCTCCCTGCCATCGCATCCACTCTGCCATAGACCACAGCACCGCGCCGTTGCTCGTCGCCGGCGGTTTCGCTCGAGCCGTAGCACTGTCTTCTCGCCTATAGAAGAACAAAGCAGCCGGGGATATCTCTGGTGAATTTAACAAATTGTAAGGTTTAAAGTGTAAACTGGACTACTCACTGACATTGGGCCCAGGACCAATATGTAGTTACCTAATAAAAAGGACTCTTAATGAAATATGTTTTAACATGTGCAAGGGCCCTGGGTTTAAACCCTAAATCTGCCAGAGGGTTTTCTAAAAAATACATCTCACTGACCGGTGGACGCATGCAATATAAAATCTGAAAAAAATTTAAAAAAGGATTAATGCATTATCTGTTCAACTGAAAATTTGACAAACTTGTAAAATCCATAACTAATTCATTTTAACTCCAAATTGGATAAACTAAAATTTTTTGGAAACACAAAATTTTGTATTTAATTCTTGAAGGCTAAGATCTGGGAAATCTAATACTTAATATGCATCAAAAGTAAAACAATAGGTAAACGTCCATAAACACTTTTAAAAATTTAAAAGTTATTTCGTCTAGTCATCAATTTTGATATATCAAGATATGTTAGAGTTACAAAGTTTTGCACTTTATTCCTGTGAATTGAAACTTGATAACACTTGTATAGAAGACACTTTTATAACTTAGCAAGTACATACGTATTTTAATTAGTGTATATAATATATGTAATAACTTCAAAAATTCGTAGATAATTCAAAATAGCCCCAAATGGGATGAATCCAATTTTTTTAGAATCATACAAATATGCACTTTATTTATGTAAACAAAGATTTGGCACTATCTGTATAGAAAACACCTCTAAAATTTGTAGAATAGATAAATGCTTTATTTAGTAAATAAGGTGTATAAGAACTTCTAAAATTTCCAGAAAATTTAGCTTAGCTCCAAATGAATTAAACCCAATGGCAGTGGGTTCACAAAAAGTTTCTCTTTAATCCTGTATGGTTAAGTTTTACATAACATGGTTACAAAACACATCTATATTTAGAGTACATGTATAACTACCTTATACGCGTATAAAACTTGCCAAATCTGTATCTCCTAAATAGAAACAAATAAAATGGAAATTTCTTAACCATGGCTCATCTAAGATCAGTACCAATCCACAGCATAGATTCCACACACTTTAGAATAATTTGGACATTTATTATTATTTCAAAATTAGGCGTATTCACGTATAGGACCTCCAAATAATATATCTCTCAAAAGCCAAATACTAAATTAGAACTTCTCTCACTATCTTTCATCTGAAATTTATACTCTTTAATACTGTAAAGAATAATTTGACAAAACTACCTCATGAAGTACATGTTAAAATTTACATAGGGTACAAACACTGTATTTCACGTATATGACTTCTAAAATTTGTATCTCTGAGATGCAAAATAATAAAATAGAAGTTTCTTCACCAAAGATCATCCAAAACCAATACCTATCCACTGTATAAGGCTCACACTTGACAAAAACGCCTCATAGAGTATCTCTAAAATTTATATAGAGTATAAATACCGTATTACGTATATAGAACTTGTAAAATTCATAACTCCCAAATGAAAAGTGATAAAATAGAAATTCTTACATCTAAATTCACTTTAGATCAGTAGTAACCTACTGTGCAAACCTCATGCATATTAGAGCATTTTGGATTTTTTTGCATTATTTGCTATTTATTCGATCGTACGTTAAATTCTTTCTAAAGAACGAATTCGAAATCGGTGAAGAAGTGGAATAGTTGGTGCCCAGGGTATTCAAGAGTAAGGCAAGTATTCTCCCCTCCTTTGAACAAATTAAATCCTATGTTTTGGGGAATGAAATGTGTTGTTTACAAAATTGCATGCGTATTTATAACTATCTGTATTTAGAATGTGGAAAATGGTAGCTATACCCAACTTGTTGCATAATCCACCTTGATAGTTTTGAATTCCTTGCTGATTGTAAACTTAGAATGGATTAGAGTACTCCCTATATGCTTAAATGGGCTTATACTTACTTATTATGCTTTCATATGCTTAGCCACGCTTAGTAATATACTAAATAATAATGTGATCACTTTATACATTTGAAAATGGGCATTTTACAACTTCTGAACAGAGGTGAAACCTCTGGTTATTTGTGAACTAAAATGATGGAAAATGTGATTTTAGACATGGGCGCAAGTGACGTGCATATGTTTGTAGTTGCACGTCGATAGGGAGAGTGTTCGCCTGAGTCGATTAAGAACCAAACTCTATGTCACCCTCTATTGTTTAACGTACAACTACATATGCTAGTATGAGATGGTCTTAGCCTAAGCTGTATATCTGTCTAACCTTGCATTCGGGAGGCAGTTGTAGTATAAATTAGTCTTGACGATGGTTTATAGGAGCTACCTATGTGTGTGTTTATTTGACGAGACCGGAATCGTCCCAGTGTGTGTGTTCTGTGAGTGGGTTGCTTCTCTACTTACAGCATGGGATCTGAGCATGTCCAATACAATGATGAGTGCCACGTGGGTTGTTTCTCCACGGCGTCGTGGTGTTTGGCTAACCACCGTGACGGCATTAAAGATCTAGACTTAGTGTGGATTCTCACTCATCGTGCTCATGCAAGGTTAGATAAATAGACAATGTAACGGTTTCGTTATGACCTCTAAACCGCATTCAATGTGTGGAGTATGGTGGTACCGACGGATACCGACAAACGAGAGGATTTACATCATGTGGGTAAAGTTATACAAACTCAGAGTCAAAACTAATCGATTAGCCATGCTCGCGGTCATGAGCAACATAGTAACGTGTCATGAGTATAGATTTATGGTTTATAAATGTGTTTATGAAATTGGGATATGGATCGATGATTTTTGATAATTATGATGACTTGTTGCAGGGGAGGACAGCAAGTAAAATGATGATATTATGTTGACCACTTTATTTACTTATTGTACATGTTTCTACTATTTTATTAAATATTATTGCAAAAGATTGTGAACTAAAATTTGCTTTATACAAAAATAAAATTGCAAATACCCTTCCTTAACTTAGAGCTTGCATGTATTATAGGATTGACCTTGCCAGTATATTATTTCGATAATATACTAACTCTTGCTTGTATTATTGTTGATTAACTTGTTGTAGGTTGAGTGATGTGGGATCCGTTGCTTCTTCAGGACGGTTCTTTTAGGGGCCTACCCCTAGTCGGTTGTCTGTGGTATGGATAGACATGTTTCCGATGAACATTTAATTATTTAGTCTATTGGCATATGCTTATAAATCTATTTATTTGTTTTGCCCTTATGCTTTAGTATTGATGCCATGGGCTTGACGAGGAAAGTATATAGTTAGTCATTTTACTGCGAGCTAACTATATGTTAGTATGTGTTTTGAACATCTAAGATCCTCACTTGATAAATACCCGTAAATCGGTCCCTACTGTATGTAGTTTTCTAGTTGCCATTATTGAATGGTTTGACAAGCATACAACGGGAGTGACCAGTAAATTATCTTGGCGAGTATCTCTTCTATTCACTACTCGGTATTTCAAGTATTATATTAGTGGGCATTTAAATGCTGTTATGTACACGTGAGGATACGTGGCTTATATGCGTGTATGGATTTCACCTATTAGATATTGTGGTGGCACGCAAGAGAATGTCCAGCAATATAATATTTGAGGTACCCTGACATGTGTACCTAGCTGATTCTGGACGCGGATTTAAATACAATTAAGCATGCTAAAATTTTGGATGGAAATTCCAGGTGTGAGAGTGGTTTTGTACTTTGTCACTCCTACCAATACTGATGTCAAGGATTTGTCACTTGCATTCATCTCTGTGAATTGTATTCGGGAGTGCATTCGTAGGTGTATGAGTATATAATGGTGGGTTTTGAATTGTATTCCGGAGTGTATACGTAGGTGTATGAGTATATAATGGTGGGCGAATACGTGTGTGCCCTCCGCGTAATCGAAGGGAAAAAAACAAACTATATAATGACATCATGCACATTGTACGTTGTATTACAATGCGTTTATGTGCAATCCAGAATGGGCGATAAAATGAATTTGCCTGACGCCAAGTGTGTGGTTGGCTTCTAATCTGGCCTTGATATCTTCAACCGCTCTTCCTTGAGCCTAGGGAAAGAGATATAGGGTTTTGTATAGATACAAGCTTTTGTTTATTCAGCACATACGTTACTTATAGTGTCACACACATTTAGGGGCAAAGTAAAAGTAAAGCAGGACTGAAACTGGATGGCACGGTTGTACGCTACAAATCTACAGTCTTATCAATCATCGGCCCATTTTCTCTATTACGCTCCATATATATGCGCTTCCTTTTCAGAGACGACTACAAATCAGACAAAAATTGAGCATTGTTTCACCACCTTAACAAAATATTTCATCACTATCTCAAAAATGTTTTAAACTATTAAAATGGTGCATAGTCGAACAACATTTAAAACTTGAAACATTTCGCTCTAATATATGAAACATCGAATTTCAACTATTGAAACACCAACATATGTGGATGGATCAAAGACAAAAATATGAAACACCATCACAATCCTCACTACAACATTTCAATCCAACACAAGAAACATCAAGATATATTGATTGAAACATAGAAAAATCACAAAATGTACCAGCTAGATCTGGCTTCTTCCTCCTTTTTAGTGGCCAGATCTTTGCTCCTTCAACAACCTCGTGCACTGTGACCAGCGACATGCTCCTTCCCTTCGATGATCTCGTCTTCCTCGTCATTGCGGTGACCACCTCCTTCTTTGTCGCCGCTTCACCATGGCAGCGCCGCCCCCTCCTCTCTTCTTCCTGGAACACCCCGTGTCATCACCGATGGCTCCGCGCACCTTGCCCACTTCTTGCCCTGCTCGCCACGATAGTCATCCTTCCCGTTGCTATAGCTATCTGCGGTGCCCGCGGCGGTAGCGGCGATGCAACTGGGGCTTAGATAGGTGAAAGAGAGAGGCTTAAATGTGAGGTGGGAGAGAGAGGAGACGGAGCGAGTGAGTGATATGTGTTGAGATAAGGAAGAGAGAGAGAGAAAGTAAATTACAGGAGTGGCACGGGTGCCCTATTTTTAGGCCCAGGTCGGGCGCCCGGCCGTGGGCGCTTTTCATTTATTGTAAGCATGTTCGCATATTAGCAGTCAACCATGTCTTATAGAGGGAGAGTCAATTATGAAAGTGGCACGGATGCCCGATTTTTAGGCCTAGATCAGGCGCATGGCCGTAGACATTTTCCTTCCTTTTCTCACCCCATGTTGAGCTCGAGTAGGGGTGGAAAAAAAATCGAAGCTCGTGGCTTAGCTTGAACTCGTAGTCATAAAGAGCCGAGCTAACCTTTCAGCTCACAAGCTACTTGTTTAGCTCGTTAGTACAGAAAATCACCATATCTTTTGCTTCTTAACTAGTAATTAGTCCTTTAGTTACTTCTAAGCTGTTTGTATTCAGTGAGTTTTTTACTGGTTAGAGTTTATTATTACATTAACATGTAATAAATTAATAAATTTTAAATTATAAAGATGATATAAATAAGATAAAGCTTATTAACGAGCCAACTCACGAGCTAAACCGAGACAAGATTTTAGCTAATTAAGCTTAACGAGCCAAGCCAAACTAGCTCATTAAAATAAGAAGCCAAAATGAGCTAGTCCTTAATGAGCTGAGCTAACTCGTTATCCACCCCTAAGCTGGAGGGAGATGAACAAGAGCCGATCAATTATTGGCAGCAGACGTACGGTCCAATCGATGTGTTCGCGGGTGGATGGATGCGGCATGCCTCGGCCTGGCCCGGTCGATCGTCGTGCATTCATAATGTACATCATGACACATAATAGACGTACGTAAAGGCAGAATGCAATTGGATCGATCGGCACCGCGTCCCTGTCGGTCACAAGTCACACCTCACACCGTATTTGTCCTTCCGCCCCAACTGTTATGACATAACAAACATGTGATCAAATTCCCTAGAAACTGCCCATTCGGGAGGGACATGTCCCCTCCCGAACAGTCACAACTGTTGCCAAAAGGCACCCTATTATATAGTATATATGTGTACTTCAACAGTATAATCATCAGGGAAATAAATAGAAATCATTCACCAATTATTCTCTTAACATTTTATCAGCACATAGAAACTCCACTGAGTTGAAAGAAGGAGAAGAGGAGGAAGAAGGAGAAAGGCAAGGTATGGAAGAATTCGAAGAATTTCACCTGTGTGAGCACCACCACGCAGTCATGCGCGGTGTCCTTTCTTCCATTCAATCCCTCGGCAACATGCTTCACCATCTTCTCCGTCGTTGTCCTGGAGAGAGGACTGGAGGTCACCGATCCCAGGCTCGCCGCCGAGTCTGTGCCACTGTGGAACACTGTCGTTCCAGCATGGCATGCGTACTAGTGCAGCCAACTGTGGAAGCCGCCGCAGTGCAGGCTGCCGTGGACGCCCGCAACGAGGCTCATGTTGTGGCACCACCACCTCCACTAGGCACCTTCATCTCCACTGAGCACAGGTCGACACCGAAGAGCCGATGGCCGTGGGTGGAGCACGGAGTTTGTGCTATGACGCCCATGGTCCACGCACCAGTGAGGCCATGGGGGTACAAAGCGACGCCGCGCATCACCCCCACTACCACGCCACCTGTCGTGCCTAACCCCACACCATCAGCCACACACGCCGGCGGCGGTTCCTCGCGTGGGACGCCAGCGGCCCAACCCGCCGAAGCTCGCCGCACGGTGGCGGCTCGGCGTGGGGCGTGGCTGCTCTAACGCCAGTGGGTCCACGCTGGCGCCACGGTGAACCACCATCCCGGCCTCTACTGACCAACCCCAGCGAAGAACTCTTCGAATGGTATTGTCGAAAAACAACAGTGGAATCTGATAATGGACTATAATAGTAAATCTTTTGTATTAATCTCAAAAACTTGCCATTAGAGTGACCTGGGTACCTATTTATAGGACCAGGGGTACAGTTACATACTCTAGGGTTTTATTTAGATGTGGTATTACATCATAGCCCCTTAATAGGGACAGCTACAGGGGTATTTCCGTCTTTTTCTATCTGCAGGTTCCTGACAGGCTATCGGGCCGTTACGTGGGCCATCGGGCCGCTACGTGGGCCAGGCCCTTGATGGGCCTTTTGGCCTTTTTGGCCGCCTTGTTCCTTAATTGAGATGGGCGCAATGGGGTTCCACCCGCTCGGTCGCCTCTTCGGCCCTCCTAGGCCTTTCGCCAGTGGCTTCAGCACTCCGTCCCGAAGTCCTTCGTCTTCGCTGCACGTACTACGCCTTTCACTTTCGAGCTGGGCCCTTCGCCCTCATGCCTTTGATCTTGGGCTGCCAAAGGGGCTTTATCAGGCGGCTTCGGTCTTGAGCCTTCTAAAAGGGGGAAGGTCCGAAGGGGTTGCGGCCTGTCTCCAACAAGCCCCTCACGTGCAAGGGTGAGCTGTGACTTGACCGAGTATAGCCCAAGACCTTTGGTTCCGGTTCGCCGCGCTTCGCTGGAGCTCTTCGACCATACGGGGCGACGAGGACGACTTCCGCGGGCCATGACACTCGTCACCTCGCGGCGGTTCGCCCCTTGTGATGCCACACGTCAGGCAAGGCAGCAACGAGGCGGCTCGCTACGCGTGGTGCCACGTCTCGGCCGATGCGGGGACGGAGCGGTTTGCCTTCCTAGGTGCTGCGTGACTTTCTCACACTGTGCCGTGTGTCGTCTCGCCATTGGCTGCTCTGTGTTCACGGCGGTTGTGGAGGCCATGGGCTCCGGGTACATCATGAGGAGAATTTGGGCCACTCGGACAGAGGATGGGCCTAACTTTGTAATTACGGATACAATGGGACTCGGCATACATTACCTTGTACGACAAGAAAAGGATGTAGTCCTAATCGGGCACGTTGTATTCTTAGAAGGAAATCCCTTGATAGAAATCCGAATGGGATTCCTACCCTGTAACCCTGTCCCTCGGTATATAAGGGGAGGTAGGGCGCCCCCTAAGGGCAGAAGACAATCATATCGAAATCTCACCAGAGAAACCTCAAAGGCAATACATCAAAACTGGACATAGGGAATAACCTCATCTCGAGGGCCTAAACCAGTATAAATTGTTCCGTGTTCCTTTGCAGTCCATCAAGTTTAGGTCTCACGAGTAGCCCCATATTATTATTGCCGATACAAAACATCGATAGTTGGCGCACCAGGTAGGGGCATCGGCGAGGCATCAACTTCTCCCCCGGGGAAACAATCACCTTCAGAAGCCTCGACTTCGTCGTCGACAAGTTTGGCAACCTCACCCTGTCCAACTCGGATCCGATCCGATCGGCCAGGAACCAAGCCGACTCTGCGCCAGTCGGCCCATGCAACGCTGCAGTGATCCTCGTCGACTTGCGGAGGCAATCTTCAACATGCCTAGGTCTCGGGACAACTCTTTCTTTCGGTGTTCGACTCGGACTCGGCCTCGAGCCAGCCAAGATCGAGCTAAGAAAGGAGGAGATCGTCAATCTCCCGTTCGGACTCGGCGACGCCGCGGATATCCTCAATCAGCATTCGATGCGGCAAACCCGATCCCCTAGAGTCCAACTCGGATACGCCCTAGAGCCACTCGAGATTGGATCTAGGGAGGTCGGAGTCGTTATTAGCCCCATCAACTACTCTGATTCCGACTCTAAGTCGGACAGCAGTTTGGCAAGCCTCTCCCCACCACGCGAAGTCTTCATGACGTCCAAGGGCTCTACTCCCACTCAAGAGGCACACCGACTACGTGGGCAACAAGAAGTGGAGGTTCGCCGACTGCGAGAACAACAAGAGGAAGAAGCAAGACGACTGCACGCTGAGCACGACGCCTGCAATGACGATCTGCGCAAGGCCGGGCAGACTACTCAACAGCAAATCCTCCAAACCCAAGTTGGAAACCACGATGTTTTCGTAACTTCTCAACAGAACGTCGTGGCTGCTGCAACTCTACTGGATACACTCCAGTTTGGGCCTGATCATCAGGCCACCCCGACGATAGCAAGGATAAAAGCCATGATCACCGTTGTTGCATGTCAGCAGCACCAACAGTCGAGCGACAATCTCATACCTACCAACAAGTCGGCTTCTCCAACAGCGGTCTCATCTGCCTCAATAGGACGCCGAGCGGCCGGCTCCAGTCAGCCGCACACGGAGTCACGCTAGACGTCACTCGGCAACCCTAACAACGACCGGCAGTGTCAACATCAAAACAACCGTTAGGACAACTAGGATCTCCGAGGCCGACTACGACGTGATCTCCGGCAAGACATCAATGCACGGTACCGCGAACACGAGGACGATAAGCGTCACCGACTGGAAAATGAGAACGAGCACTTCGGTCTCCACCACGAGCGGTTTCACCGCCGTAGTCAGAGCCGGAGTCCTCATGCTGATAAAAGAGTACCGGCCTTCACCCAGGAGTTGCAACAAGTTGACTGGCCGTTAGGTTTCAAGCCGACTGGAATCGAAAAGTACGACGAGAAGACCAACCCCGAGTCCTGGCTCATGGACTACAGTCTGGCAATCCGTGCAGCTGGAGGAGATCACAAAGCCATGGCTAACTACCTGCCAGTCGCTCTAGCCGACTCGACGAGGATATGGCTAACGGGACTTCCCAAGCAATCAATCGGCTCCTGGGGAGAACTCCGGGAATGCTTCATCGCCAACTTCCAGGGAACTTACGAGAGGCTGTCTTCTGAGCACGATCTCTATTAGTTGCACCAAAAGAAGAACGAGTCTCTTCGTGAGTTTATCAAGAGGTTTTCTGAGAAGCGAAACTCTATCCCAATGATCAAGGTCAAGGTCGTCATTGCCGCCTTCTGTAAGGGAGTCAAAGAGCCCTATTCATTGCCAAGTTTACTTGGAAACCTCCCGCTTCTGTCAAAGCTCTTTTCGACATGGCCAACAAATATGCTGACTCGTCCGACGCAGTTGTAGAGGGCCTGGAGGACAAGAAGGAGCTCTGGCAGAAGGATAAGAAAGATAACTACGAGCCAGCATCGAACAAGTCCGGCAACCGCAAGCGGAAGTCGGATAACATGGTGGCCAACGTGGAACGTACTCGGCCACGACCCCCAAGGACAAAGGAGTACCAAAAAGTGATGAATGGGCCATGTCCCTTTCACCCAAAGGGTAAGCACGTGGCTAAGGACTGCTTCATGCTCAAGAAGTTTGCCTCCAAGCAGGCTTCAATATCTAGCGTCAATAAAGACAAGGACAAGCCAGATTCGGGCATAGCGGGTGACTACCAATATCCCCAGGCTGAGCTCAACCACATCATTGGAGTGCCGTCTGCATACGAGTCCAAGAGGAAGCAAAAGCTCACAGCACGCGAAGTCAACTCAGTCTCAGCAGTAGACGCCCCCCAATACTTGCATTGGTCAGAAACGCCAATAACGTTTGACCACGCAGATCACCCTGATCGCGTTACTAATCCAGGGCGCTATCCACTCGTCCAGGACCCGGTCATCAGGAGCATCAAACTGAAGAAGGTTCTCATTGATGGAGGAAGTGCTCTCAATATATTGTTCGCCAAGACGCTTGCCGAGATGAAGATTCCTCGTTCCGAGCCGCGGCTGAGTACAACGCCCTTCCACGGGGTAATCCCCGGCCTGTCTTCTACCCCACTCGGTTAGATAACTCTGCCAGTTATTTTTGGCACGCGGGATAATTTCCGCACCAAGAATACCTGCTTCGAGGTTGCTGACTTCGAGACCGCGTATCACGCGATACTCGGACGGCCAGCACTAGCCAAATTCATGGCAGTGCCGCATTACACCTACATGATGCTTAAGATGCCAGGGCCAGTCGGAGTTCTTTTTCTTCGCAGCGATGTCAAGCAAGTCTTCACCTACGACAAGGAGAGCTGCGAGCTAGCTCAATCTCAGGAAGTGGCAGTCGGGTGCAACAGTATCCGACTAGCCGCTACAACAAGTGAGGACAATCAGGTTCTGGCCAAAAAAGCAACCAAGTCAGGAATTTCAGCAGACTCTGGAACAAAGAAGATCCCCTGGACCCTTCCGACCCCTCCAAAACTACTCTTGTCGGGACCGGACTCGACCCTAAATAGGAAGACGTGCTCGTCACCTTCCTCTAGGTGAATAGGGGTATCTTTGATTGGAAACCTTCCGACATGCCTGGTGTACCAAGGGAGGTGATCGAGCATTCCCTCAACGTCAAGCCGGATGCCAAGCTAGTCAAACAACGGCTACGGCGCTTCGCACAGGACTACAAAGATACTATTCAGGAGGAGATAACCAAGCTCCTTGCAGCCAGGTTCATCAAAGAGGTCTAACACCTAGATTGGCTGGCAAACCCAGTCTTGGTATGAAGAAGAATGGTAAATGGCACATGTGCGTTGACTACATCGACTTAAACAAGGCATGCCCCAAAGACCCATTTGGTCTACCCAGAATAAATCAGTTAGTGGATTCAACTGTGGGGTGCGAACTTCTCAGCATTCTCAACTGTTACTCGGGATATCACCAAATTAGCTTGAAGGAGGAGGACTGCCTAAAGACCTCGTTCATCACGCCGTTCAGAGCATACTGTTATATCACTATGCCGTTCAGATTGAAAAACGCTAGAGCAACGTATCAATGAGCAATTCAGCGGTGTTTACACACTCAACTCGAGCGCAACGTGGAGGCGTATGTCAATGACGTGGTGATCAAGACAAAGTCCAAGGAAGACCTCATCGCCGACTTGGAAGAAACTTTCCAAAGCCTTCGGAGATTCAAGATGATGTTGAATCCGGAAAAGTGCGCCTTCGGCGTACCATCCGGAATGCTACTCGGCTTTATCGTATCACATCGAGGCATCGAGGCCAATCCAGAGAAAATCAACGCTATCATGAACATGGCACCCCAAACTAGCCAGAAGGACGTCCAAAAGCTGACAGGCTACGTGGCGGCATTCAGCCGATTCATCTCTCGACTTGGTGAACGGGGCATGCCTTTTTTCAAATTATTGAAGAAATCGGACAATTTTCAATGGACACCCCAAGCCCAACAAGCCTTCGAAGACTTCAAAAGATTTCTCACATCACCACCAGTGTGGCATCACCTATGCCCTAGGAACCACTAATGTTATATCTGGCGGCAACTACTCAGGTAGTCAGCATGGTGCTGGTAGTCGAGTGATTAGAGATAGGCCATATACAGAAAATACAAAGGCTAGTCTACTTCATCAGCGAGGTCCTAGCCAACTCTAAGATGAGATATCCTTAAGTCCAGAAGCTGCTATATGGCCTACTCATCACTGTCTGTAAATTGGTGCACTATTTTCAGTCGCATCAAGTCACTGTTGTCACATCGTGTCCACTCGGGGACGTCCTACACAACCCCGAGGCCACCGGTCGAATCACTAAATGGGCGCTCGAGTTGATGGTGTTTGACATCATCTTTTAACCATAGACAGCAATCAAATCTCAAGCTCTAGCCGATTTCGTGGCCGAGTGGATAGAAGTCCAGACGACTACAAACACGGACAAGCTAGAGTACTGGACAACGTACTTCGACGGTTCTCTACGGATCGGCGGCGCAGGGGCTGGCGTCGTGCTGACATCACCCACTGGCGAAAAACTCAAGTACATTCTCCAGATTCACTTTCCAGCTTCCCACAATATCGTCGAGTACGAGGCACTCATCCACGGGTTTCGCATTGCCATTTCACTCGGCATCCGCCAACTGGTCGTACGCATGGATTCTCAACTCGTGGTCAGCCAAGTCATGAAAGACTGGACATGTCTCGATGATACTATAGCGGTGTATTGTCAGGAGGTCCGAAAGCTGGAAAACAAGTTCAATGGGCTGGAGATAACTCATGTGCTGTGGTAGTACAACGAAGTTGCAGACAAATTGGCTAACATGGGATCCAAGCGAGAAGTGGTCCCGACTAAGATTTATATCGAACAACTACTGGAGCCATCAGTCAAGAAGAAACCAGTGCTTGAACAGTCGGGGGCTGGACCTACCTCGGCAACAAATAAAGTGCTAATCACCTCTCAAGATTGGCGGACTCTAGTTCTCAAATTTCTTTTGGACGATGAACTCCTAGAAGATCGCAGTGAAGCCGAACGGATCAAACGTCGAAGCAAATGTTTCCTTGTAGTTGGAGAAGACCTGTACCGTAGAAGCGCATCCGGAGTCCTCATGCGTTGTGTCACACCTGAGGAGGGCAAGCAAATTCTGCAATCGATCCACTTGAATATTTGTGGCAACCATGCTGCTTCTAGGACGTTAGTCGGAAAGGCTTACAGGTAGTTTTTTTTCTGGCCAACTGCGGAAACAGATGCTAAAGACATAGTTCGTACATGCGAGGGATGCCAATTCTATGCAAGGCAAACACATCTTCCAGCTCAAGAACTTCAAACAATTCTAATCTCTTGGCCCTTTGCAGTTTGGGGGCTTGATATAGTCGGGTCGTTCAAAAAAGCACCAGGAGGGTTCACACACTTATTCGTCGCAGTGGATAAATTCACAAAGTAGATTGAGGCAAAACCCGTTGCCACCATAACAGCGGCACAAGCAAAGGACTTCATCATGAGTATTCTATATCGATTTGGAGTTCCTAACCACATCATAACGGACAACGGTACTCAGTTTACTGGTGGCGTATTTTAAGATTTCTGTGACGACTTCAGCATTAAGATTGGTTATGCTTCTGTGGCACACCCACAGAGCAATGGGCAGATCGAGCGTGCCAATGGCATGGTCTTACAAGGTATCAAGGCTAGGATATTCGACCGACTACAACCATAGCAGGACAGTGGGTACAAGAACTCCCATCCGTTCTCTGGTCTCTAAAAAATATGGTTAGTCAGGCAACAGGGCAATCCCCTTTCTTCCTAGTCTATGATGCTGAGACTGTGTTACCAACCAAGTTAGAGTTTGGCTCTCCGCGAGTTCGGGCCTACTCAGAAGATAAATCAAATGAAGACCGACTGGTCGAACTCGATCAGTTGGAGGAAGCAAGGGACATCACAACTATCTAGTCGGTAAGGTATCTTCAAGGCCTACGTCGTTATCACAGTTGAAATGTTCCTGGCCGGGCCTTTTTGGTGGGAGATCTCGCCTTGAGAAAAATACAAACCACCAATGACAGGCATAAACAACCCCCTTTGTGGGAAGGGTCGTTCATTATCGCTGAGGTGACACGTCCAGGCGCCTACCGACTGAAGACGGTGCCCTAGTCAGCAACTCATAAAATATAGAACAGCTACGTCCTTTCTATACCTGAGTCTTGTATTTCCTCTATACATATGTATATAGATTTTTTCTCCGACTCACTACATCGCCTGTTTCAATTGAGTAGTGAGTCAAGGGTTGCATGTATTATGTGCCCTGTTAATAAAATCCGAGCTTATTTTATCTAAGTTATGAAGTTTTACAACGATTATGCTAAGTTTACCTGAGTATAACTTTTAGAAGTGAACGATTTTTCTTAAGTTCCTATCGATCTACTTGGCGTAGATTACATAGTCGGGTAAAGCTAATGACGACTAAGAAAAAGCAAGTACTTGGCATCATTTTACAGATATTTATAAATATCCTCACAAAAGTTATATACACAGACTGCATAATTGTTTTGCTCTTACATACCCAGGTCCTTTGCTATTGCCTCTACAGTCAGCCTTGTCTGGCTAATCAGCTCCCGTGCCTCTTCAGGAGTCGTCTCCTCGACAAAGCCCTCACCAATGGCCTCAATATCAACCCTAGAGTTTGGGCGATGCCGACAGCTACACGCTCATCTGAGTACTTCTTCAAGATACTCGGGGCTTCGCTTAGGCATGCCTGTACCTGGGAGACGGTACTGGAGTTGGTCCCAGAATGATGTGTGGGCGCCATGGGCTCCGGGTACCTCATGACAAGCATATGGGCCACTCGGATAGAGGATGGGCCTAGCCTTGTAATTAGGGATATAGCCACACTCGGTAGACTTTGCCTTGTACAATAAGGAAAACACAGTCCTAGTTGGGTGCGTTATATCTCTAAGAGGAGATCCCTTGGCCGTAATCCGGCTGGGACTCCTACCTTGTAACCCTGTCCCCCAGTATATAAGGGGAGGCAGGGCGCCCCCTAAGGGCAGGTTGAGATGGTTCACCAAAATCACCACCGCAAATCCTCAAAGGAATAACACCACAACTGGACGTAAGGTATTACCTCACATTGAGGGCCTAAACCAGTATAAAATCTTCCTTGTGTTCCTTTGCAATCCATCAAGTTTCCATCCGCCGAGTAGCCCCATATATTTATTGCCGGTGTAAAACATCGACAGTTGGCGCGCCAGGTAGGGGCTTCAGCGCGATCTACATCTAAAGCTCAATGGATCCAGCAACCGGAGTCGACGGCGGCAAACTCTCCCCCGGAGATACAATTGCAATCGGAAGCCTCGACTTCATCACCGACCAGATCCCCAATCTCACCTTAGCCGACTCGGACTCGATCCGATCTACCAGGGAACCGGCCGACTCCGCGCCAGTCGGTCCACACGACGCTGTAGCAACCCTCATCGACTTGCCGTGGCAATCTTCATCTTGTCCGGGTCTCGGGACAACTCTTTCCTTCGGTGTTCGACTCGGACTCGACCTTGAGCCGGCCAAGATCGAGCTAAGAAGGGAAGAGATCGTCAATCTCCCGTACAGACTCGGCAACGCCACGGATATCTTCAGACAACATCCCACGCGGCAAACCCGATCTCCTGGAATTCGACTCAGATACGGCCTAGAGCCGCTCGAGATCGGATCTAGGGAGGTCAGAGTTATAATCACCCCCATCAACTATTCCGACTACGACTCTCAGTCGGACTACGACTCTCAGTCGGATTCCGACTCTAAGTCAGACAGCAATTTGGCAAGCTTCTCCCCGCCACGAGAAATCTTCATGGCATCCAAAGGCTCTACTCCTACTCAGGAATCATGCCGACTACGCGAGCAGCAAGAGGAGGGAGCACGCCGACTACGAGAGCAACAAGAGGAAGAAGCAAGACGCCGGCACGACGATCTACGCAGGGCCAGGCGGACTGTACAGCAACAAATCCTCCAAACCCGAGTCAGCGACCATGACGTCTTCATTACTCCTCAACAGAACATTGTGGCCGCTGCAACTCTACGGGATACACTCCAGTTGGGGCCTGATCACCAGGCCACCCCGACAATCGCAAGGATAAAAGCCATGCTTACCGCTGCTGCATGTCAGCAGCACCAACAGTCGAGTGATACCCTCATACCGACCAACCGGTCGACATCCCCAACGGCAGTCTCATCTACCTCAAAGCGATGCCGAGCGGCTGGCTCCAGTTAGCCGCATACGGAGGCACGTTAGGCATCACTCGGCAACCCCAACGACAACTAGCAACGTCAAAGCAACCGTCGAGACGATCAGGACCTCCGAGACCGACTACGGCGCGACCTTCAGCAAGACATCATCGCTCGGCGCCGTGAACGAGAAGAAGATGTGCAACGCCAACTGGAAGACAAGAACAAGCATTTCGGCCTCCACCACGAGCGGTTTCGCTGCCGTATTCGGTGTCGGAGCCCTCATGAAGACGAAGGCATACCGGCCTTCACCCAGGAGCTACAACAGGTCGACTAGCCATCGGGTTTCAAGCCTACAGGCATCGACAAATACGACGGCAAGACCAATCCCGAGTCCTGGCTCACGGTCTACACTCTGGCGATCCAAGCAGCTGGAGGAAATCACAAAGTCATGGCTAACTACCTCCTAGTCGCCTTATCCGACTCAGCGAGGACATGGCTAACAGGACTTCCCAAGCAATCAATCAGCTCCTGGGGAGAACTCCGGGAACGCCTCATCGCCAACTTCCAGGGAACATACGAGAGGCCATCTTCTGAGTATGACCTGTATTAGTTACATCAAAGGAAGAACGAGTCTCTTCGTGACTTCATCAAGAGGTTCTCTGAGAAGAAGAATTCAATCCTAATGATCAAGGATGAGGTCGTCATCGCCGCCTTTCGAAAAGGAGTCAAAAACACCTCGTTCATCAACAAATACACGTGGAAGCCTCCTAACTCTGTCAAGGCTTTATTCGACATGGCGAACAAGTAAGCCGACTCGGCTGATGCTGTGGCTAAAGCCCTCGATGACAAGAAGGCACCTTGACAAAAGAAGCGGGAGGGCACCAACGACACGGTCCCAACTAAAGTCGGGAGTCGCAAACACAAGTCAGATGGCTTCATTGTGGCAATCGGTCACAACCGTTTTCGACTTTCAACAACTGAAGGTTATCAGGACAACAAGTGACAAGCTCGGGGGCTCAAAAGCCTGAACGCAAGGATGGCATCCCCACTCCCAAATACCGAACAGTTAAGTCACTTTCTGATAAATCTTTCCTCACTTGGCCTCACCAATGCCGCAGCCGCTTACACCTAATAGGTGTACAAGCTGTACTTTTATCTATTTTTTCTCTTAAATGATTGCAAAAGTATTCAAGTAGCATAAATCCTGATCCGTGAAACTTTGCTCCATGAAAGACGAACTCAAGTCACCCAAAACGCGTGTCTAGGAAAGAGCCATGAGCCAACTCCCGGCGCTAGGGGGCTATGATTAGTCGGGCAGAGTGCTTAAACGTAAGGGGTCAACTACTCGGAGAAATTAATATCAGTAAGAGGAAGAACATGTATTTACATATATTGTAAAATACATTTTATTCGGGTGATTGTTTTCATCATCAGATGCTATTCATCCGGTATCTTTATAGTACAGGGCCAGCTCCGGATACGCGTGACAGGAACTCAGGGCTGCGAGCCTATCTCCTACGCTCAGGGGCTGGACAGGTCTGCTAAAATACACTCGGGATGCTCCACGAGGGCTACTAACCGAGTACTTGCACCAGTTGGGACGACAGCTTCCCCGGCTACGCTCCATGTGAGCTGACGACCGACCTCCGGCGCTAGTTGGGGGTCGTATACTACTCGACTAGGTGAGGTACGCCCCATGAGGGTCGCTAGCCGAATCCTACGCTAACGCTAGGTTCGGGTACCTTATTCGGTCGCAACTCGGCTAAGTAGGGTACGCCCCATGAGGGTCGCCAGCCGAATCCTATGCTAATGCTAGGTTCGGGTACCTTATTTGGTCACAACTCTGTCAGATCGGGTATGCCCCATGAGGGTCGCCAGCCGAATCCTATGCTAATGCAAGGGTCGGATACCTTATTTGGCCATAACTCTGTTGGATAGGGTACGCCCCATGAGGGTCGCCAGCCGAACCCTCTGCTAATGCAAGGCTCGGGTACCTTGTTCGGCTTTACCCAAGTCAGAGAAGACTTACATCGTCAAAGCGTATCCGGGGTTCTCATGCACCGCGTCACACCTGAGGAGGGCAAGCAGATCCTACAATATACCTACTCAAGCTTATGTGGCAACCAGGTTGCATCCAGAACGTAAGTCGGAAAGGCTTGCAAATAAGGATTTCTCTGGCTGATTGTGGTTACCGACACTAAAAAACTCATCCTGACATGCGATGGATGATACTTCTATAGAGCTATGCTGGGTAGGTCGGCTCAGGCTGGCTTATTTGGTAGCAGCACCAAGATATGAGTTCCTACAGTAGTATGCTCCATGTGGGCCGTCCGCAGGCTGAGTTGAAATTATAGCGCTGGTGCTACCAACAGGAGCCGATGAGGTAAACAGATATGCTTCATGAGAGCCTTATTGCTAAACATATATGTTTGGGTATCTGTTTTATCCACCAGGTCTTGAGGATATATCCTTACAAGGATCACAAGCTGGTCTTCATTTAAATTGGGGATGCAAGTATCTTTCTCGGGTACACCTAACCACGCCGTGGATTTATTTTCATAAAATGGTACTCGGCCTACATGTGTGGCCATTAGTTGCCATGAGCAACATTATTCCCGCTGACATGATGTGGAGGAGTCTAACTTCCGAGTAGTGCACTACTCGGGAGAGACTATAAATTTCTCATTCCGGCTGACATGACACGGAGGAGTCTAACTTCTGGGTGGGACGCCACTCGGGAAGGACTATAAACCCCTCTTTCTAGCTGACATGATGCTAAAGAGTCCCATATACGAGTAGTATCCTACTCGGCAAGACTATAAATTCCCATTCCGACTGACATGAAGTCGACGAGTCCTACATACGAGTAGTTCCCTGCTCGGCAAGACTATAAATCATATTTCGGTTGACATGATACCGAAGAGTCTCATCTACCAGTAGTAATCTACTCGGGAAAGACTTCCAGGTTAAAGATCTTTGACTTTATGTTTAATTGTCTTCACAATTAAGCACAAAGTCGGGGGCTACACCTAATAGGTGCGCCTATTCGGTGCACACTATTCATACATCTACATGAAGCCTTTCATAGCCTCGCTGCCAGCTGACATGAAGCAGGAATCGGGAAAAGAAGCACTCGGACAAAGAGTACTCGGGAAGACTTCACCATGGAGGATGAGCACTTGGCATCAGCTGTGACTCAACTATGAAGGTCTCAGGGGCTACTGTGGGCGCCATGGGCCCCGGGTACCTCATGACAAGCATATGGGCCACTCGGATAGAGGATGGGCCTAGCCTTGTAATTAGGGATATAGCCACACTCGGCAGACTTTGCCTTGTACGATAAGGAAAACACAGTCCTAGTTGGGTGCGTTATATCTCTAAGAGGAGATCCCTTGGCCGTAATCCGGCTGGGACTCCTACCTTGTAACCCTGTCCCCCAGTATATAAGGGGAGGCAGGGCGCCCCCTAAGGGCAGGTTGAGATGGTTCACCAGAATCACCACCGCAAATCCTCAAAGGAATAACACCACAACTGGACGTAGGGTATTACCTCACATTGAGGGCCTGAACCAGTATAAAATCTTCCTTGTGTTCCTTTGCAATCCATCAAGTTTTCATCCGCCGAGTAGCCCCATATATTTATTGCCAGTGTAAAACATCGACATGATGAGGTTCCATAATGTCCAAGAGCCCTTTCACGGATCCGACGAGGATTTCCTATGACTCCTTGACAATCTTGATCTCCTCTACAAAGGTGTTAAACTGGATCTAGGCATTGGCTATTGAAGCTGTTCAGATGCATCAACAAGTATACTTGTTAGCCAGGACATGCAGTCGGAGCAACAAGAAGACGGATTAAGATCATTGTCAGGCAGAAGACTTACTAGCATAGTCGGCCTCCACCTTGGCATTGGCCTTCTCCACTTCGGCTTTGGCCTTCTCTATTTCCTTCAGCTTGTCATCTTGTTGTTTCCTCTCCTCTGCTTGGGCTTTTAACTCGGCTTCGAGGGCTGCAAATCAGAATAGTCAAGAACTCAAGATTGCAGCCAAAACTCAACAAGGCAATCGGAATCAACAATGCTGGAGAAGTCTACTCGGGATTTAATCAGGAGGATTACACAGAAGACTTACTTCTAATATTTTCAGCTAGAGCCCAGTTTTAATCCCTAAGCTTATCAACTGATCCCTTTAGCCATGTTTCCCTCTCTTGGTTAGTCCACTCCAGGTCGTCCTTGGCTATCTGGAGTTGGCCTAGTCGTTGGAGATGGGGGGCGAGCTCAGTCAGGACCTTATTTATCATTTCGGAGCGGTCGACGATCTTCTGTTTAGAGCAAAACTGAGGAAAACAGAGTCAGATGACAGAGTACCAGATCAAGGGAAACTGTCAAGAACTCAACATGGCAAGATTCGCTACATACCTGGACTCCCCTGGACGCCGCAATTACAGCATGTAGAAGAACTTCGCGCCCCCTCGATGCTGCTTGCTCGTCGTGCTCATAGCTCTTCGCAACTCCCTCGGGGGAAACCCAATGAAACATTCTTGGGGAGTTGCGAGGAGGGGCTTCAAGCCTCAGGAGGTCTACTTCATCAGAAGACAATGAAATTGATGGCGATGGGGTCCTGGCTCTGAACTTGGCGGCCACAGGGGTTTCAGGGATCGGCTTGAGGGCTGGAGCAACAACTATAGCAGTTGCTTCCTGGTTGGCCGAAGCTGGTGATCCTGCTGTCAAGACTGCTTCAGCTTTAGTAGCTGGAGCAGTTTCTGGCTCGGCTGGGATTGGCTCAGTGATAGGAGTTGCTAGCATAGTCCCCTTAGGATCTATGTCGATTCACTTCCTGCACAAGAAGTCAAATATCAAGACTATCATATCATTCAAGATTCTCAGAAGATTGAAGATTGCTTACCTCTTGGAGGTCTTGAACTTCCACAAGAGGGCTCCATAAGATATTGGCGGTGAAGAGTTGCCAGCTGTCGAGCCAGTTGGCATGGCAGTCAGCGGTGGCAATTTAGCTCCGGTCGGTTCTGTTCCTGGCACAGCCAACTGGGGTGTCGAGGTACTTGGTGGTACTACCCTTGGGCTCGATGTTGCTAATCTTGTACTCGGCAGAGCAACCCTTGGGCTCGATGTTGCTGATCTTGAACTCGACGATGCTGGCCTTGGGCTAGATGTTGCTGGCCTCGGGCTTGGAGACGCTGGTCTTGGGCTTGGTGGCCTAGGAGCTAAACTGGTGGGGTCCTTGATCCTCAAGCTCCCCGGCACCGCACTCGGCGTGCTTGTCTTTTTCTTGCCCGGATCTTCAATTGGTTTCTTCCCGGCCCTCTTAGAGCTGGGTTGGATAGCAAAAGGGCTGGCTGGCCTCTTCTTTGTTTTGGTGGCCGGTTGGTTTTGGGAGTCATCATCAAACTCCTCACAATCCTGTAGGTGTTCCAAAGACATATATCATGCATCGCAGAACAATCCCAAACAGACATCCACAGACATTCATCATAGAAGGATAAAGATCCAATATCAGTTTCTCAACATTACCTATGGCCGAGGCCTATTTTGGCTATAGGACGTGGTAGCGCGCTCTGCGTCTTCTATCTCCACTACCCCATTAACAAAAAAGCCGAGCAAGGTATCGGTGACCTTATTCTTATCAGCCAAATCAGGGTATTCTCGGTTGGGATTAGCTTTGCCCTGATAATCCCAACCGAAGTGGCTCCTAAGCTTCAAAGGCCTGGTGCGGCGGTTCAAGAAACATCTCACCACCGAGGGACCAGTCAGCCCCGAGCTCTTCAATAGATCAATCTTCTCTATCAGCTGGTATACTTGGCTCATCTCCCCATAGTTTGGCACTGAAGACCAACTGGGCAGAACTGTTGGTGGAGAGCCAGTGAAAGGGGGCAGAGAAGGTTCAAGATTGGAACAGTAGAACCATTCTCTATGCCAGTCCTTAAGGGAGGTTTTCAAAGGAATATGGAGATAAATTTTCTTCATCTCGTTCCTAAGTTGGAGACCGGCTCCCCCAATAACCTGGACCTTATTTTTGGATGGCTGGGGCTTGATATGGAAAAGATATCGGAAAAGATGGAAATGGGGCTTAACCCCCAAAAAGGCTTCACATAAGGTGGTGAAGAGTCTAAATACCGTGTAGTATACTACTCGGGAAAGACTAAAAGGATAAAGATCTTTGACTTTATGTTTAATTGTTACACAATTAAGCACAAAGTCGGGGGCTACACCTAATAGGTGCGCCTATTCAGTGCACACTATTCATATTTTTATATGAAGCCCTTCATAGCCTCGTTGCCAGCTAACATGAAGGAGGACTCAGGAGAAGATGTACTCGGACAAAGAGTACTCGCGAGCAATGCACTCGGGGATTCTTCACCGTGGAGGATAAGTACTCGGCATCAGCTATGACTCAGCTATAAAGGTCTCAGGGGCTACTGTGGAGACCATGGGCTCCGGGTACCTCATGAGGAGCATTTGGGCCACTCGGACAGAGGATGGGCCTAACCTTATAATTAGGGATACAATGGGACTCGACATACATTACCTTGTACGACAAGGAAAGGATATAGTCCTAGTTGGGCATGTTGTATTCCTAGAAGGAAATCCCTTGGTCGGAGTCCGACTGGGATTCCTATCCTGTAATCCTATCCCCCGGTATATAAGGGGAGGCAGAGCGCCCCCTGAGGGCAGAAGACAATCATATCGAAATCTCACTAGAGAAACCTCAAAGGCAGTACACCACAACTGGACGTAGGGTATTACCTCATCTCGAGGGCCTGAACCAGTATAAATTACTACGTGTTCCTTTGCAGTCCATCAAGTTTAGGTCTCACGAGTAGCCCCATATTATTATTGCCGATAGAAAACATCGATAGCGGTTCGCCTCCCGAGGCACCACGTGGCACGTCATGACTGGGCAATACAGGTGGCCTCATCTATATATAGACATGGTTGGCGCCCCGTGACGCCACTTTTGTCCTCTTGCTTGAGAAAACGCTCTCCACTGTTCACTTGCGCTCGCTATCCTCTACGTTTTGACTTTCTTGCCCTTTCAATCTTTAACCTCCTTCACCGAACCAGGCACCCATGGCTCCTCGGAAACCTACTTCAGCAAAGGCCGGCGACGTAGATCCTGGGTCAATCAACGATGACAACACCGTTTATCTTAGCCCCTCGCTCATCCGCCAGGCCAATGTCGGCGATCTCTGCCGGAGGGGGACCCTTTCAGAGGGGTTCGCCTGTGTGCCTGATGAAGACGTTGTCCCCATGCCAAGTGATGACAAGACAGTTGTCTTCACCGCCTACTTCGACGTCGGGCTCCGGTTCCCCTGCTACGACCTGGTCCCTGAGGTGCTCGCCCTTTTCAAGCTGGAGCTGCCACAGCTTAGTCCGAGCGCCTTCGTCCGTGTTTCTGTCTTCGAGTGGATGGCCCAAACTCAGGAGTTCGAACCGACGGCCGATCTATTCACCGTCGTTCACTAGGCCACCCTCTACAGCAAGACAGTGGCGATGCCGGCGGGGGGTGAAGAAGAGCGTATTCGGCAGAGTGAACTTCATCACGCAGCCTGACCAAGCCGATCTATGGCCTGTCCCCACCTTGATGCCCAAGTGGGAGAAGTCGTGGATGAGGCGGTGGTTCTACCACAAGATATCCTACTCCGCCGACTCCCGTGAGTTCAAAACGCTGTGGTCATCGCTGAGCGTGCCCCACTTCGACGCCCGCCCGAAGGTCTCCTCTACCGGTACATTGGAGGCCCGCCATTAGCTCCTTCGAACCATAGTGAGCCACCTCAGTGTCCGGGACCTCATCGAGGAGTACCCGTTGGCGTGGTCGTGGAATATCACCATCGACCGCAACAACTAGATCTGCGATCTCCCCGCCATCACCGTTACTGACAATCGCCTTAGTATGTTCCCGTTGACCTCTTTCGACTCTTCGCTCGCCTACTGAATTTCAATTCGACCTGTTCTGATTCAAGTGACTTTGCGCGGTTTGCAGTTGTCTCCCTAGGCGAAGCAGAGAGGTTGGCAAAGCACCTTGTCGAGGAAATGACTCAGAAGGAGTACGGGGAGATCATGAAGTTCCTCAAGGGGGGAGGGTGAACCGCGTGTGTATGTGGCTTCGCCAAAAGGTTCCCCGCGTGAGAACCCCATCCAGCCCAAGGGCAATGACGGCGGGGACGCTGCGGGGAAGAAGAGGAAGAAAACCACCGGCGATGTTGTAGGGCCCAGTCGCATGGCGCCGAGGATGGTCTACCCCTTCGGGCCATTCGCCCTTTGCCGCTGTCGGTGCTTGACGACGACAATGAGGACGGCGATGCAGGGGACACCGATCTTGGTGCCGTTGGGCGAACTCTCAACCCCGACGGTGCGATGCCTGTCAGCGGCCGGGCCGGAACAGGGCCTTCGCCCACGCATGGGTCTTCGGCGGCTGCCGCTCAGACTGGGAGCACTGGGAGGGCAGTCCACTTGTAGTTCACCCTGGTGGTTTTGGGCTCGGCGTTTAGCGACTCGGAGTCATCTTCGCCAGTGCACCAGAGCCTGGCGGCGAAAAGGGCGAGAATAGAGTCCCCTCAGCCCGTCGAGGAAGAGGACATCGTCGTGGACGACGACAGCAAGGACGTGGCGGAGGACGTGCTGGCCGGAGGGCGTCAGATGCCGGCAGCAGCGGCGGCCAAGGCGCCATGGAGGTGAGTGGGCAACCAACATTATTTGCCTCCAACAGTGTCCTCTCTGTGCCAAGCTTCACCGCCGAGGACTTTGCCTACCACGACGAGCTTCGCTCTTTTGTTGGTGGCCTCAGTTCCTTGGCTGCGCCCTCGATAGTCCAGTCGGTTATTGACAACCAGTTCGACCTCGATGAGGTGGGCTTGTCGTTGCGTGGTCTATTGACCAAGGTTGGCTCTTCGTTCCTTTTTATTTCTTTTTTCGATCCATCTCTTAGGCCTTTGATTTTGTTTCTCTCATCTCTTAGCTTTGCATATTTTAGGCACTCTCCTTGGCAAGTTGCTACGAACGATGGTGCATGCCCGCTTGGATGACCTTAAGAGGCGTCAGTGGGACGAGGCATCAAAGGCCGAACAGCTAGCCCAGGAGCAGAGCGTGTTGAAGAAGGCGCTGAAGGACGCCAAGACTTCGAACACTGCCCTGAGGACCGAGGCCGATCAGCTCCGAGTCTGCCTCACCGATCGTGAAGCCGAGCTCGAACGCCTTTGTGTTGAGCTGTCGGAGGCGAGGCAAGTTGAGGCCGGTACTCAGGCTTCAACCATCGACGCCAGCCATACGCTACGTGTAGCACTCATGAGGATAGGTGCCTTTCCTCCGCCGTTGCCCGAAGACAACGCCCCGGCTAAGGCGTTCACTGATTGGTGCGTCATCACCGGGGGAGCGGTGGGAACACCTCTGGCGTCTTCAGTGACTGCTGTGCCCGGACTGTGGGCTACAGCATTCTCTCAGCACTCCATGCCGGCGGCTGCAACCATCTCAAAGACCGCCCCGCGATCTACGCCCGCGATGTCAAAGACAACAGCGTAGGGAGAGTGGGGATGACGTTCGGCCTCACTACCGATCCTTCTGAAAAGGTTGGTGGGTGCCGAAGGGCAAGGAGATAGCCGCCAAGCACCTTCGTGATCAACTAAAGAAGCGAGGGGAGCGCAAGGCGGCGGAGTCGATGCCGGAGGGCGGTGGAGACATGCTTGAGACCGAGGCGCCACCACAGGTGTGACGGCCTCCCTCGCCCAACTTATTTATTTTTGATAGCTTAGGATAGCTAGTTCTGCCAAAAATTGGCTTTTTGTAAATTTGCTTATGTAAGGCCTTCGGCCCCACTTTTGCTTATGAATGAAAATATTTTTCGCACATCAGGTGTCGCTCAATCAAAAGCTTTGTTTTCCCCACTTTGACTACCTATGGCCGGTGATGAATTTGAAATTTTGTCTCGGCCACCTCTGAAGATGAGGTACCCAGGTCCCGAAGACTGTGCTCTGGCCATGGTTTTTAACAGCCGGAGCTAAGCCCTTCGCTCTGTGGCGAAGTGGTTACGGAAGAACCCTGGGCGCGACGTGTTTGACTTTGACCGGGACTACCAACTTCACCGTGGTGATATGGTAGAGTTCTAGCGAAATTTTCAGATGTCGGCCCGTCAGCAGGGGATTCAGGACCAGTGGTATGCTTTCGTCCTCGCTAACTCTCCCGCTCGTGAAGTTCCCGTCGTTGTTCTGGATAGCGGCGATTCGGCGAAATGCGGAGCGCCTGCTCGCAATTCTCTGGTCATCGACATCACCAGCGACGACTCGACTTCGAGCAACGGAGGAGCTTCGGGCGACTACATTTTTCGGCCGAGATTTTCTACTCCCAGTCCATTTGAGAGTTTAGTTAGCTCTATAGATTATAGTTCGTCCGATAGCGAGGCATCGTCCTCTTCAGGATAGACTTGTTGTAACATTTGTATGTGATTTGATGTATCATGTAATTCTTTTAATTCGAGATTTTTTCAGAATAAAATCACTCTACATTATTTTTCTGCCATTTTCGTCATTTTCGACTTCATATGGCTTCGATTACTGTAGAGTTAATGCTTGTCTAAAATCCGACGAGTTCGACGCTCTTGCCGATATGTCGTAGTTTTCGGTGGCCGAACAGTGCTTCAGCCGCTCGCCGTCCCCTACCCTCAATGGATAGCGCTTAGCTAGTACTTAGCACTCGTTGGTGGGTTGAACTTTGTGATTTGTTTTGTTATCAGGTTATATGTTCATGGTGCTTTTCTGCGGCCGAGCGATGCCTCGGCCGCTCGCCGTCCCCTACCTTCGACGGATGACGCCAAGTTATTACTTGGCGCTTGCCTGGTGGGTTAGCTTTCGCGTTGTGCACTCGTAGCATTTTTTTGTGGTCAAACAATGCTTCGGCCGCTCGCCGTCCCCTACCTTTGACAGATGGCACCAAGTAATTACTTGGCGCTTGTCTAGTAAGTTATATTCCGCACTGTGCGTTTGGACGGCGCCATGCAATTTCAACGTTTGATCAAGCGATGCTTCGATCTTTCTGCTTCCCCCGTTCGATAGAGCACTGTGACATCCTGGCCCAATTAGGATTTGGGCCTATGTGGCCCATGAGTGTTGTGTGCACTTGATTAGTACCACCTTGCTAGTTGAGCAAGGGTTGAACCAACTTATAAGGCCTTGTCCCTCCAACCATAGTACTTCCGGGTTAACCCTTTTACACGAAGCGAGGACGAAAGTGTAAGTGGGGTGCTATGTGTAAGTGGGCCCACCCGTCGGTTGGGCTGGGCTGTGCGGTTCTGGAGGGCAGGCTGTTACAAGCACTGATCCGCCGTTGTCCTTTTGGGTTATTTGCGACAAATGCGAAGACACAGAGAGTTTTATACTGGTTCGGACCTCCGTTGTGGATAATAACCCTACTCCAGTTTTTTTTTACATCCTCATTACATGTAGTAACGCTTCAGTGAAGCGGCGTTCCATGTATGGTCTAGCTTTTCACCCTCCATGGTCGCCAGTTTGTAAGCCCCTTCACGCGACTTGCGAGCTACGAGATATGGTCCCTCCCATCTTGACTCGAGCTTGCCAACCACCACAGGGTTACTTTTCTTCTTTAGCACCATGTGTCCTGGCAAGATCTCCTTCAGCCGCACTTTCTATTGTATAGCTCTTCGGTCGAGGCGGAGTATTTTGCCATGTTTTGCAGTGCCTCGACTCGCACCCCTTCGAGCATCTCCAAGGCGGCCTTTAGCCCCGTCTCCACATCCCCGGACATCGTGACTCAGGGCGAGTTTGCCCCCAGCTCGCTTGGGGTCATGGCTTCTTCGCTGTATATGAGCATGAACGAGCTAAATTTTGTTGGCCACGTCGGGGTGGTACGAAGCGCCCAAAGCACCGATGCGAGTTCCTCGGGCCATCTTCCTTTTGGCGCTTTGTCCAACCTATTCTTGAGGGCTTCAAGGATCTTGCCGTTTGCCCTTTTGGCCGCTCCATTCGACTGTAGGTGCGTGACAGATGTGAAGTTGATTCGCATATTTAGCCCCTCGCACATCTCCTTGAACTTCGCCGGGTTGAACTGTTTCCTGTTGTCGGTGACAAATTCTCTTGGGACACCAAAGCGGCAAATGATGTTTTTCCACACGAAGCGCTGTACCACCGCCAAGGTTATACTGGCCAACGGCTCAGCTTCGATCTAGCATGAAAAGTATTCCACCGCCACAATGACAAACTTGTAGCTGTTTCGGGCCGTGGGAACGGTCCTATGATATTCAACCCCCATCTAGCGAAGGGCCATAATGGGGGCAGCGGTTGCAGCTTGTACTGCGGCGTGTTCTAGGATTTGCCATGCTTTTGGCATCCTGGGCATTTCTTGATGCGCTTTTTGTACCTCTGTAGGATCGTGGGCCAATATAGCCCCTGGCAAAGTATCCTGGCTGCTACCGCTCACGGTGCCTAGTGTGTGCCGCACTGACCTTTGTGTACCTCCTTAATCATCTCTTCGCCTTCGGCTTCGGAGATGCAACGAAGGAGCGGCTCCAGGATTCCGCTTTTGTACAGTTGCCCATTGACGATCTTGTACTACCGCGCTCTCACCTGCAGCCGCTTTGCTTCTGCTTCATCGTCGGGGAGCTTTCTTTCAGAAAAGAACTGCACAAAAGGTGTTCGCTAGTGTTGTATGCCATGGTCGATATCCATCACCTGCTGTGAGTCCTCTTCGTGTTTCGCACTTGGCATGTAGATCACTTCGAAAAAGACCCTAGGCTGGAATAGACCTCCGGTGCCCGCTGCCTTCGCCAGCATGTCAGCCTCCTCGTTTTCTCCTCTAGGGAGATGTTGCACTGTGATACCGGCGAAGGCCTTCTTCATGGCTCATATGGCGTCCAAGTACTTCACCATCCCTTCGTCCTTTGCTTCGAACGTCTTGTCGATGTGGCCCACGACCAGCTTGGAGTTCATCTTGACTACCAATCATCGGGCCCCCAACGCCTTCGCCTTTTGCAGCCCAAGGAGGACTGCTTCGTACTCCGCCGTGTTGTTAGTGGTGGGGAATTGTAGTCTCGCCGCGTAACGGATGACTGTTCCTGCGGGCGAAGTGAGGATTGCGGCCACGCCAGCTCCGGTGTGCGACCACGAGCCGTCTGAGAACATTGACCAACAATCCTCGTTCGCCGATGGGACTACTTTGTCAGCGGGTGAAGTCCACTCAGCGACGAAGTTAGCAAGAACCTGCGAGTTTATCACTGTTCGGGCCATGTAGTGTAGGTCAAAGGGGGCCAACTCCGTAGCCCACTTGCCTAGGCGGCCTGTGGCTTCCTTATTCTGGAGCACCTCTCCGATGGGGTACTATGATGGCACTGTTATCTTGTGTGCTTGGAAGTAATGTCGGAGCTTGCGAGAAGCCATGACAAGGGCGTAGAATAGCTTCTCGAATTCCGAGTATCTAAGCTTTGCTCCTTGCAGCGCTTTGGATACGAAGTATATGGGTGTCTGTCTGCCTTCACCTACCAGGGCCGCACTCACCGCCACCGGCGAGGCCGCTAGGTACATTAGCAGTTCTACTCCTCCCTTCGGGCTGGTTAGCCTTGGTACCTCCAAGAGGTAGGCCTTGAGGGACTCAAACGCTGCTTGGCATTCGGCTATCCACTCAAATTTGCTTGCTCCTCACAAAGTCTTGAAAAATGGGAGCGCCTTCTCCGCCGACTTCGCCAAGAAACGGCTAAGGGCATGATGCGGCCCATCAGCCTCTGTACTTCGTGCGCTCTTTGGTGGCTGCATTTGCTGGATGGCTTCGATTTTTTTAGGGTTCGTCTCAATGCCCCTTTTGGATACTAGGAATCCCAACAACTTACCGGCGTGAACACCGAAGACGCATTTCTCTAGATTCAGCTTGACCTTCACCTTGCGTAGGTTGTCGAAGGTTTCTTGCAGGTCGGCGACATGGTCAGTTGCTTTCCTGCTCTTGACGGCACTGTTGTCCACATACGCCTCAATGTTCCTGCCAACTTGCACCTCCAGAACCTTGTACACCAAACGGGCGAAGGTTGCTCCAGCGTTCTTCAAGCCGAAGGGCATGCGGATGTAGCAATATGTATCGAAAGGGGTGACGAAAGAGGTTTTCTCCTGGTCTTCTTCGGCCATGAAGACTTGGTGACATCCCAAATAGGCATCCAGGAAGCTCATCAGCACGCAGCCGGCAGTAGAGTCGACCAGCTGGCCAATTCGTGGTAGTGGAAAATCGTCCTTCGGGCATGCCTTGTTGAGGTCTGTGAAGTCGACACACATTCTCCACTTGCCATTCGACTCTTGACCAGCACCGGGTTCGCTAGCCATTCCAGGTGCTCCACCTCGCGAAGGACACACGCCTGGATCAACTTGCTGACTTCTGCCTTCGCCGCCTCCTGGAGGTCAATCGACATATTGTGCAGTTTTTGCTTCCGCGGCTTGACAGTAGGCTTGATAGCGAGGTGGTGCTCGATAAGGCTTTGGATTACTGTTAACACCAAAATTTGGTACAGTTCATTATCATGTTCGGTTAAGGAAAGAGGCTATATCAGCCGATGGAAGCTAATCTAGAAGAAGCCGAATTCAGGAAGGAATCGTGAAAACCACAGCATGGTAGTTAACTATTTTATCTATAAATTAGGTAGCTTTAATAAATTTTAGGAAAACCTGATCTCGTGTCCGATCAGGGCTTGTTAATTTTCATTTTATAGTTAGGAAACTCCTGTTTCGTATCTGATCAAGACTATATCAACTCGGGGTATAAATACGTATACTCGGGTACCATGTAAATATCTCTCAGATCAATACAAATTCGGCGCATCGCCACCCTTTTCGACGGGTTCTTGCTTCTCGAGCCAGGCTGCATCGGTTAGGTCCGAACTCCTGCGAGAGGGTAAGTCTCGTTACCCCGACTACCTTATCGGCTAGGACTTCCTCGGTTAGGTCCGATATTCTAGCTGATCTACAATAGTCGGCTTACCACGGTGTATCTATTCTGTCTACGGCTGCATCAGTTAAGTTTGATCTCTTAGGCCGAGTGGATATGTCACATCACGCGTGTATAGATTTTATCGGCATACTAGGGATAATTTATCATCAATTTGTGCTGCATCGGTTAGATCCGACGTACTAAACTGCCAGCGATATGTTATTCCTGCTAGGTTGATAGATTTTATGCAAGCGTCTTATCAGAGTGCCTAGCCGATAAGTTATCTTTTACTAGATAAAGCCGACTGCATTGTCTTGATTATTATTTTGATTATCTACACTATCATCGGCTTTCCAGCCGATGCACATGTTCTATTGGTAGTCGACTGATTTATTTATTTATACCATTATCGGTTTCCTAGCCAATACACAAGTGCTATTGGTAGTCAGGCAGTCGGCTCGAGGGAAATCGGCTGGTTTTCTATCTTTTATATTAACGGTTCTCTAGCCGATGTACAAGTGCCATCGGCAGTCGGCTGGAAGGAGTCTGTATCGGCTTGTTGGCCGATTGGATCAATGATCTAACTTTTTTCTATCTCCTTGTCAATTGCTGGGTCAAATTGACTGGCACGCCCACGAACCTCAAATTTAGGACCTGCACTGGAGCTAAGCAGATCTCCCAAGCCTTCGCGTGTCTAGTGCACCAAACCAGATTATCAACTCGTCTTCAGCGCTAATCGGTGATTTTCGGTGTCAACACTTACGCCCAACAAATCATCCAGGCCCCAGGCAAAGACGTCTAGGTTCAACTTGATGACTTCCAGCATCTTGGTTGCTATCACCTCATCAACATCTCCGCCGATGGACACGGTTTTCGACGGGTTGGCAGGATCGACTGGGCTTTTCTTGACTTCGCCCAAGGGCGAAGACTTGTGCACGCCGTAGCCGCTCCCCGTCCCCTGCCGATCGCCCTAGACGTTGTGGATCTCGCGCACATTCTTCACTGCTTGTCCAACGACCCTTGTCGACGGCTGGTTGCCGCGAGCCGTGATCACGCCATTCGGCCCCAGAATTTTTAGCCGTAGGTAGTTGTGATGTGCCACGGCTTCAAACTTGTTGAGCGTGGAGCGGCCAAGAATGGCGTTGTACTGGTACGTGATGTCCACAATGTCGAAGATGATCTGTTCAGTACGGGCGTTACCGCCCTCGCCAAATGATACTTGGAGCTGCACTTGCCCCAATGCACGAACTGAGCTTCCACCAAAGCCTTGCAGTGGTACTGCAGCCGGAGTGAGTGCAGCTTCTGGTATTCCCATCTGCCGGAACGCGTCGGTGAAAATGATCTCCACAGAGCTCCCTCCATTGACCAGGATATGACAAACCTCACACCCGGCGATGTTGGCGGATATGACGATGGGGTCTTGGTGTGGGAAGAAAATGCTATTGGCATCCTCAGGGCTGAAGGTTATTGATGTTGAGGCGAAAGGGCGCGGCTTGGTCTGGGGCATTGTGTCAATGTGGTTAATCGCCCTCTCATGCGCCTTCTTCTGCCTTTTTGACTCCAAGCCTTGCGAGGAGCCCCCAGTGATCGCAACGATTACCCTTCGCTGCCTGTCCTAACCAGCTTCTATCTGAAGCGGCCTGTTCACTTCGGACTGATCAGCAACTTCTCCTGGGGTGATCTCTTGGCAAGGAGGAACCTAGTCCCCTCAACCAGCGTTCCCCATACGCTGGATGTTTCTGCATTGTTCGGTGATGTGCGAAGCTTTGCCGTGGAAGGCACAGAACTTGTCCTTCTCCCTCTTCGGCTGCTTCTCCGCCGGCCCACCCTACGAGTTCTTGCAGTTCTGCAGAAGGGCGTTAACCTCTTCGACAGTCATCACTTGCTCTCCCTTTTCGTCCCGGAACTTCTTCTAGGCCGACTGCAAGTGTTGCGAAGACATCGGTCTGGCTTGCACTGCGTCGGCCGAGCCCTGTACTTTCTGGTTGAGTTCGGCTTGGATCTCATTTCTCCTCTTGGTATCCTCTTCGCCCCTAGCGTAACCGTCGATGATGCGAAATAGCGCATCCACTGTTTTCGGTTGCTTTCTTGTTATCTTTTCAGTTAGGGGGCCTATGAGGAGACCAGCGGATGCAAGGTTGAGGATCAACGTGTCCTGCACTTGACATCTTGCTTGGGAAAATCTTCGAATGTATTCGCGGATGGATTCCCTGGGCTTCTGCCGGATACCGAAGAGCTCTTGCTGGGTCTTTGGCTCCAGTAGGTACCTCGGAAGTTGGTGACGAAGACGTCGCGCAGCTGCTCCCAAGAGTATATGCAGCTTGACAGCAGTTGAAATACCACGACCACACGAAACGATCCAACGCGAGGTGTATAACTTTTGCTTTGGTGTTTTCGTCACCATGGGCTGCTTCGATCGTAGACTCATAGATGAAGAGGAATTCGCTGGGGTCCGAATCACCCGCGTATTTCATGATCGAAGGATTCTTGAGCTGAGACGGGATTGGGTGGCAATGTGGCCCCCAGCTCAACGATGACTTTTTGTCATTCACCTGCGTGGCGTGCTGCGTTGGCACCAGCAAAGGGGCCACACAGGGGTACAGGACCCCGAAGATTGGCGAAGCTTGCACCGACGGGGCTAGGTGATGGTGCGTGATGGCGGGGGCTGCCCATCCCCCCAGGGTGGGGGTGACTTCGACGGGCGGCGGCAAAGGATGAACGCCTTGCCCCCTGGCGCCAAGCTACTAAATGAGAGCTTGCAGCCGTGCCTGGATAGACGGCGTCAATCCAGGTGCCAAAGGAGGTTGGAGGGGCTGTTGCGCCTGTGGAGGCGGCAACAAACTTGGAGCCAGCGAAAGGGCCGCCACAAGAGCCATTGGCCGCAGTGGCACCACGAAGGGCACCTAAGGCCAGACGAAACCAGGCACGACCGGAGACGACGGGGGAAGCACGAAGGCTTGAGCGGCCGAAACGGATGGAGCTAGCACTTGGTGGGGGCCAAAGGCCTGAGAAGACGAGGCTGGAGCTTGGTGAAGTCCAAAGGCTTGGGATTGCGCCTACATCTACTGTTGCTATTCTTGTATCTGGCAAAGCATGTCTTGTAGCCTCTGCATACTTTCCTTCATGGCTTCGTACTCCATCCTCGGCACTGCCACAGCTTCTTCGCTTCCACCCGATGTGGCCGTCTGAGTCGAAGGTGCTCCTTCTTCAGCTTGCTCCTCCTACGCTTCGACCTAGGGGTCTTCAGGTTGAACGATCTCTCCGTCTCCGTAGCAGAGTGGGGCTACTCTTCTTCTCATCGACTTTCTCTTCGGAGGCATCTTGTCTTCGGCTTCATTCTCCCACCTGGGAAGGGCTCCCCATGGACAGCGCCAACTGTTATTGAAGAACAACAGTGGAATCTGAGAATGGACTATAGTAGTAAATCTTTTGTATTAATATCAAAAACCTTCCCAATACAATGACCTAGGTAGCTAATTATAGGCCTAGGGGTACAGTTACAGGCTCTAGGATTTCATTTACAGGTGGTATTACATCATAGCCCCTTGATGGGGACAGCTATAGGGGTATTTTCATCTTTTCCTATCTGTAGGTTCTTCACAGGCTATCGGGCCGTTATGTGGCTCACCGGGCCGCTACGTGGGCCGGGCCCTTAATGGGCTTTTCGGCCTTTTTCGCTTTCTAGTTCCTTAGTCAAGATAGGCGCAATGGGGTTCCGCCCGCCGGGTCACCTCTTTGGCCCTCCTGGGCCTTTCGCCAGCGGCTTCAGCACTATGTCCCGAAGTCCTTCGTCTTCGCTAGACGTACTGCACCTATCGCCTTCGAGCGGGGCCCTTCGCCCTCATGCATTCGATCTTGGGCCACCAAAGGGGCTTCGTCAGGTGGCTTCGATCTTGAGCGTTCCGAAAAGGGGATGGTCCGAAGGGGTTGCGGCCTGTCTCCAACAAATGGCTTCATCGAGGAAGAAGAAGAAAGCGACTCCTCTTCGAGGGAGTCCTCCTCGTCGGCCTAGATGGAGAAGGGTGGCATGGGGGGAGGTGGCTCCTCACCGGCGGCAGCGTTGGCTGGCCGCGCCAGTTGGAGGAGCCGCGCCCATTAACGGTGACAGCGGCGGCAGTACAGTGGGGGAAGGAGCAGTTAGGGTTTGCTCGTTCCCTCCCCTCGATCCCCCTATACCCGGCCTATGGGCTAGCCGCTAGGCCCATCAGCCAACAGGCCAAAAGGCCGCCTGGGCTTCAGCTGAGGTTGTGTATTTTTTGCAATTTGGCCCTATAGCTAAATAAAACTGCAAAAAATACCCTTATGTTTTATGTTCAAGTCCCTGTAATAGTTTCTAATTATAACAGTTTTTTTGTACTATTATAATTACAATCCAGACCCTATGAGTGCTAGATATTATGTAAATGTTCAAAGTGAACGTCCATCTGCATTCCCAATAACATATTACATATTTGGGATTATTATTTCATTGCAATTGATTTATTTCCTTGCAATTTAATTATCGACCATGTTTAAATTTTGTAATTTATTCATTTTGCAAATTTAAATTTTGAATTCCCATTAATTAAGTCACTGTACTTAATTCCATTGGAATTCATATGGATAATATCACTAGAAATTCCTCCATTAATTATTGAAAATCATGACAATGGCAACTACTACAAAATATTTGTAGATTATACCAATGACATCTACTACACTACTTTACAGACCATGTCAACGGTATCTACGACAACACACTAGTAGACTATGTCTTTTTGGCATCTACTATAACTTTTATAGACTATGCCTTTGGTATCTACTACAACTTTTTGTAGATTATGCCAGAAGTAACGAGGCAACTCGTTTAAAAATTTGGTGTTTACCACCAAGACCTGATTTTTGATATGCATAAATATAACTCAAAACATGGAGACTAAGGCATCTACTACAAATTTTGTAGATTATGTTGTTAGCAATGAGTCATCTTGTCTATAGGGTTATATTCCACACTTGAGGTCTACACTATTTTGAATGCAAGACACATCTTGTATTCAGATATTTGCATATTATTACAACCATTACCATACAAAATTAATTTACTCCTTGTAAATTAATCAATTTATGGTATTTCTTATATAGGACTAAAATGGCCGCCAAAGAGTTTGAGATTCTCGCTCTTGATAGCCACAACTACCCTACATGGGCTATGGACGTCAAGGTCAGCCTAGCCACTTGGAGTATGTTGATAGTGATACTTGATCCTCCTGAAGGAGAAGCTCCACCTAATATTGCAGCCAATGTGATGTATACTGTCTTATATATTATAAGAAATCATATACATCCAGATTTAAAGGCAGGGTATCTCTACGAGGAGAATCCATGAAACCTATGGTTAGCCCTCAAGAATAGGTATGAACAGTAGAAAGTGGTAATACTTCCAGAGGCTAACTATGAATGGGCACATCTCCAGCTACAAGATTTCAAAACAGTCAAAGAATACAATCATGCCCTTCATAACATTTACTTGAAGTTGCAATTTTGTGAAAAAGAACCCACTGATGCGGAGAAGATATAGAAGACACTCTCTACCATGCTCCCCGCAAACTGGGTCCTACAACACCAATAGTGTGCTGCAAATTACCAAACTTATTCTGAACTGATGCACTAATAACTCAGGCTAAAAGTATGATGAACTCCTTTTAAGGAATAATCAGCAACGCCCTATTGGGGCAGCACCCTTGCCTGAAGTACATGCGAATACACATGATCAGAATAAAATGAAGTTCGATGGTAACAGAAACCGTCCAAAGAACTTCAGGGGTAAACGCAAACGCAACGAGAAGCAAAGATCTCGTGGATAACAAAAGGGGAAAGGCAATTTCAAGAACAAGAATAAAACTGACATTTGTCAGAAGTGTGGCTTTCACAGTCATACAACTAAGAAATGCCATACCCCTAGACATCTTATCAACTTATACCTTCAGTCTGTGGCCAAAGGCAAGTCTGCTCAAGAAGAGAGGATTGAATCACACTTCAACCTCCAAACCGACAACACTGGTGGAGCAAGCTATTCTCAGAAGTTTCTAGAGGAACTCAACAGCACTATGGCCCCTCCTCAGCAGGATGAACCCAAGACCATTGACGACATGCTTGTGGAGTTTGCTTCACAAGATTTGTTTGGAGACCTCATGTAGTCTCCCAATAACATAGATACTATGTTCATTATGTCCTAGTATGTGTTATAATAATACTAAGTTGTCATCTATATTGTAAGCTAGTATACTATAATAATGTTTTGAACATATTCAGTGTTGAATAAATGTTTGTACATAGTCTATATATCTGACAAGAATTTCATATCAAATTCTTCTTTCTATATATAGATTTTACGGGATTCAATCCAATGGAGGAGGAATTATGACTTGTGGACAATTGCACCACAAACTCTATACTTCAAGACACAAAATATTTCTTGACTCTTACAAAGAGACAAGGAAGTGTTTTAACAATGGATGGACGTGATGCAACGATAGCTAGCTCTAGTCGTGCCTCTATCACGCTCCCAATGGGTACTCAATTGACAATTAAGGATGCATTATTATATCCCGATTCTACTCGTATCCTACTAAGTTATAGAGATATCTGTCAGAATGATTTCCATATTGAAACCCAAGATGACAACAAAGAGGAATATCTCCTCTTAGCCAAAAACAACAGATATGGCAAACAAGTGCTTGAAAAAAATTCCATCTTTATCCTCTGGATTGTACTATACGTACATCAAGCCCGTACAACATATTGCATATAAGATAATTTTTCAAAATATTAACACATTCCAAACTTAGTATGATCGCCTTGGCCATCCTGGTATAGGGATGATGCGGAAAATTATCAGCAATTCAATTGGTCATGCTTTTAATAGCAACAAATTCCCACAATTTTCGGATTTTGTGTCCACCTCATATGCCACTAGGAAATTGATTTTAAGTCCCTCTTACCTTAAGATCAGAACTGAGCTACTAAAATTCCTTGAACGCATTCAAGGTGATATATGTGGCCCTATACAACCATTGAGTGGACTGTTCAGGTATTTCATGGTGTTAATTAACGCATCAACACGATGGTCAGATGTGTGTCTTTTATCCACATGAAACCATGCATTTGCCAAATTGATTGCTCAAATTATTAAATTACGAGCACATCATCCTAAACATCGAATTCAATCAATTCGAATGGACAACGCTGCTGAATTCTTATCTCGTGCCTTCAATGACTATTGTATGGCCCTCAGAATTCAAGTCCAGCACTTTATTCCATATGTTCACACGCAAAATGGTTTAGTAGAATTTCTTATTAAGAGAATAAAGCTCATAGTAAGACCATTGTAATAAAATTATAATTTACCAATATTTGTTGGGTTATGCAGTTTTACATGCTACAACTTAATTCAATTATGTCCAACTGCTTACCATAGCAACTCCCCTACAACTAGTGCATAGAAATCCACCAGATATTTCCCATATGCGGAAGTTCGGTTGCGCTACATACGTACCGATCTCACCACTACAGCGTACTGCTATGGGCCCATATAGGAAACTCGGTATCTATGTAGGATATATATCTCCGTCAATCATGAAATACCTTGAACCCCTTACAGGGGACCTATTTACAACCCGGTACGCTAACTGTATCTTCAATGAAGAACATTTCCTGGCATTAGGAGATTTCAAGTACCAAAAAGATTGCCCGGAATTGATAGTAATGCTCAAGTCATTTCAGCATTGGATCCACGTACTCAAGAAACTGAACTTTAAGCTCAGAAGATCATTCATTTGCAAAACATTGCAAATAACCTGCCAGATGTATTTACTGATTATAGAGGTGTCACAAAATCTTATAATCCTGCCAGAAATATGCCGGAAAGAGTGTAGATACTATCGAGAACTCCCAGTTCAAAATAAAAGGGGGAGAAGTACGGCACCCAAGGCAGATACAGTTTCTTGCAAGCGATAAAGGAAACAGAAGAATAAATCTTCTGACAATAAATGCAGATCAATGTCAAGTTGATAGACACCTCAGGATCCACGAACCCAGAGCAATAGTGCACTCTATTACTAATGCTGGGACATCGGAAAACCCTGACTCAAATGTTTTGGGAAATAACAATGAGTCAACAGGGGTCCAAAAGATTTCCACAAACTATATTGATTCTGGAGAATCATATGATAGAAAGACTACAATTGTCAACAACTATTTTTCTGCAATGATTGCAAGTAACCTTCAAAACGATCCAAATCCTAAGACCATGACAGAGTGCAGAAAACGCTCGGACTGGAATCAATGGAAGGAAGCAATCCAAGCAGAATTACCTTGCTCATGAAAAAAGAGGTATTCATGAAAGTGATACCAACACCTCCCAAAACATTCCCTGTCGGATTCAAATGGGTTTTCGTTCATAAACAGAACAAAAACAATAAGGTGGTGAGATATAAAACGAGGCTTATAGCATAAGGGTTCACGCAAAGACCCGGCATTGATTTCAATGAAACATATTCTCCAGTAATGAGTGGAATCACTTTTTGATATCTAATATCTCTGGCAATACAAAAGCATCTATCTTTGCAGTTGATGGATGTAGTGACAGCATATCTTTATAGGTCACTTGATTCGGACATATACATGAAGGTTCCTGATGGAATCCAAATTTCGAATCCAAACGCAAACCATAATATGTATTGTGTAAAACTTAACAAGTCATTATATGACTTAAAGCAGTTGGAAAGAATATGGTACGACCGACTAAATGAGTTCCTTTTGAAAAAAGGGTACTCCAACAATGATGATTGCCCATGTGTATTCATCAAGAAGTCCTCAACAGGATTCTGTATAATCTCAGTGTATGTCGATGATCTAAATATCATTAGCAACGCACAAGATATAGATGAGGCACGCAATCATCTAATGACGGAGTTCGAAATAAAGGATTTAGGTAAAACCAAATTTTTCTTAGGTATTCAACTTGAGCACCTTCCAAAAAGCATGCTTGTACATCAAGCCGCCTATGTCTAGAAAATATTAGAGAAATTCAATATGGACAAGTTATATCCATCGAAAAATTCCCGCAATGGTTGTTCGATCTCTTGACAGGGAGAAAGATCCTTTTCGATCTCGAGATGAAGGTGAAGAGATGTGGGACCTGAGTTTCCATATCTCAGTGCTATTGGAGCGCTAATGTACCTTGCAAATTGCACCCGACCGGATATTGCATTTGCGGTAAATCTACTTGCTAGATATAGCGCAGCTCCAACTAAACGCCATTGGGCGAGAGTAAAGAATATTCTTCGATATCTGCAAGGCACCCAAGATCTCGGTTTGTTTTTTCATAAAAATAAAAACATGGATCTCATAGGATATACCGATGTTGGCTACTTATCAGATCCCCACAATGCCAAATCACAAACCCACTTTTTGTTCTTAATATGTGGAATAGCTATCTCATGGAAGTCTTCTAAACAGACTCTAATGGCTATATCTACTAATCATTCTGAAATAATTGTCTTATACAAAGCATCACGTGAATGTGTATGGCTTCGCAGAGTGATTAACCACATCCAACAATCATGTGGTATTGGTTCTAATGAATCACTTATTATTATCTATGAAGATAATACTACTTGCATTGTCCAAATACAGACAAGTAACATAAAAAACAATATCACCAAGCATATTGCCCCAAAACTATTTTTTCCACATCAATTACAAGAAAATGGAGAAATTAATATCTTACAAACTAAATCTTGTGATAATCTCGCAAACTTGTTTACTAAGTCCTTACCAATTTCCACTTTTCAGAAATGTATTCAAGGAATTAATATGTGACGACTCCGTGATTTGTAAGAATCAGGGGAGTAATCTCCAAGACTAAATATGTCCAAAACAAATATTGTACTCTTTTTTCTCTTATAGTAGAGGTTTTTGATGAGGCAATATAAACAACGTAAATAAATATATTATTATACCTCTATTTTCCCACGGGGGTTTTTAAAGAGATACCAATAATATATAATAACTTCTTAACAAATAGCAATTGATCAAGAGGGAGTGTTATGACATAACAAACATGTAATTAAAGCCCCTGCAAACTGTCCATTCAGGAGGGACATGTCTCCTCCCGAACAATCACAACTATTACCAAAAAGACACCCCATTGTACAGTGTATATATATATACTCTAATAGTGTAATCATAAAAAAATAAATGGAGATTATTCACTAATTATTCCCTCGACACCAATCACGGCCGCACGTGCCCATCCACGCTGATGGGGGACAGGGCTTCCCGATCTTCCGTCAGGTAGAGATAACTTCGTTTTGGTGGAACGCGACACACCGATCCGGCTTCAGATCAACAGACCCGATCCCTGCAACCTTAGCACCACGACTCCTCTGGTTATCAACCATGTCACAAATCTAGTTGACCTTGCCAAGAAGGCTAATCCCTGCCTGCGAAACGAAGAACACAAGCAAGAACCCGAAAGTACGCAACTCAATTAAAGTGACAATTGTAGATAAATGATTAAGCACTCGAAGTTGGGGTTTCACAACCGATGGCGGCGACTGTTCGAAGACAGATTGATCTAAAGCAAAACCCAAACCCTAATGGTTGGGCGGCGGCTACTAAATTATAGTCTAAGAGTCGTCACC
>RYFJ01001427.1:0-235814 GCA_003991445.1 Oryza meyeriana var. granulata | reverse complement strand
CAGCAGAAGATTTCAGCTGACTAGAGACCGCCACTTTTTCGGCGTCGCTTTGAGGTAGACGAGAACTGCCATTGGGGACTTAACGCCGATCGCCGGTCCCACCTCCCTGGCGCGTCGGTACCATGAGGGTACGCCATCTGCCCGACTGTTGGTGCTGCTGACATGCAGCGGGTAAGCATGCTTTTATCCTTCGCATCGTCGGGGTGGCCGGTGATCAGGCCCAAGCTGGACCGTGTCCAAGTAGGGTTGGGCGGCCACGATTTCTGTTGTGGTGTGACGAAGACGTCGTGGTCACCGACTTTTGTTTGGAGGGTTTGTTGCTGAGCAGTCCGCCCAGCTTGCGCAGATCGTCGTTGCGGGCGCGCAGGCGTCTTGCTTCTTCCTCTGTTGTTCTCGCAATCGGCGGCCTCCTCCCTTTGCTGTTCGCGTAGTCGGCGTGATTCCTGAGTAGGAGTAGACGCCTTTTGGATGCCCAATGAAGATTTCTCGTGGCGGAGAGAAGCTTGCCGAGCTGCTGTCCGACTTGAGAGTCGTAGTCCGACTGGAAGTCGGGAGTCCGACTTCGAGTCGAAGTCAGGATGTTGTATGGGGATGAGTGTAACCCGACCTCCCTAGATCCGATCTCGACAGGCTCTGGGCCGTATCCGAGTCGAACTCGGGATCGGTTTGCCGCGTCGGATGTAGATTGTAGATATCCGCGGCGTCGCCGATCCGAACGGGAAATTTGACCTCTTCCCTTCTCGCCCGATCTCGCCGGCTCGAAACCGAGTCCGAGATCGAAACACTGAAAGGAAGAGTTGTCCCTGGACTCGGGCGTATAGGAGATCGCCTGTGCGGCACGTCGTCGAAGATTGCCGCGAAGCGTCGTGTGGGCCGACTGGCGCGGAGTCGCTGGTTCCTCAGTCGTTGGATCGGGTCCATGTCGCCAGGCGAGATTGCCGAACATGTCGGCGACGAAGTCGAGGCTTCCGATGAGATTGTATCTCCAAGAGAGAATTTGCCGCCGTCGACTTCGGTTGCTGGATCCATCGAGCTTGTAGATGTAGATCGCGCCGAAAGCCCTACCTGGCGCCGCCAACTATCGATGTTACACCGACAATAAATATATGGGGCTAGTCGGCGGATGTAAACTCGGTGGATTGCAAAGGAACACAGGAGATTTTATACTGGTGTCAGGCCCTCGATGTGAGGGTAATACCCTACGTCCAGTTTATATGTATTCCTTTGAGGATATACGGTGTGGTTCTGATGAACTTGTGTGCCCCTGCCCTCATGGGGCGCCCTGCCTCCCCTTATATACTGGGGACAGGTTACAAGGTAGGGTCCCCATCGGATTACGACTAGGAGATCTCCCCTTAGAGATATAACGCACCCGACTAGGACTGTATATTCGCTTTCTACATACAAGGCGAAGTCTGCCGAATTTAGCTATATCTCTAATTACAAGCTAGGCCCATCCTCTATCGAGTGGCCCATATGCTTGTCATGAGGTTACCCGGGGCCCATGGCACCCACCACCGAGTGAACTTCGCGATGAATGGGGCATCCTTTACTCCCTTGCGGAAGGCGGCGATGATAGCCTCTGGCAGGATCATTGACGGGATCTTGTTACGCTTCTCGGAGAACCTCTTGATGAAATCTCGCAGAGACTCGTTCTTCTTCTGGTGCAGCTAATAAAGATCGTGCTCTGAAGACGGCCTCTCGTAGGTCCCCTAAAAGTTAGCGATGAACTGATCCCTGAGTTCTCCCCAAGAACCGATCGACCACCTTGGGAGCCCTGTTAGCCATGCCCTCGCCGAGTCGGCTAGCGCGATTCGGTGGTAGTTAGCCATGGCTTTGTTGTCGCCCCTAGCAGCTCGGAACTGCTACGTATATATACGGTGAGCCAGGACTCGGGATTTTTCTTGCCGTCATACTTTTCAATCCCGGTAGGCTTAAAGCCAGTCGGCCAATGGACATCCTGTAGCTCCCAAGTGAAAGCTGGGATGCCTTCGTCTTCGTGGGGTCTCAGGCTTCCACCACGGTGGTTAAACCACTCGTGATGGAGGCCAAAGCGCTCGTTTTCATCTTCCAGTCAGCGGTGCTCATCTTCTCGTCGTTCGCGGCACCGGGCGCTGATAGTATGGCGAAGGTCATGTTGTAGGCGCTCTCGGAGATCTTGATTAGGCCGGCGATCATACTCGTGATGGCGCTGGTTGTTGTTATTGATATTGCCGAGTGTAGTTTGCCTAGACTCCTCGCGTGGCCAACTTGAGCCGGCCGCTCGCGACCCGAGCTAATGTGGACGAGCCCGCTGCTGGAGATCCCGACCGGTTAGTCGGTACTAGGGTGTCGCCCGACCGCTATTGTTTCTCTCTTTCCTGCTGTACCTTTGGCAAGCAGCGGCCGTGATCAATCTTGCCTTGATTTGGTGATAGTTGGGTGGCCTGGTGATCAGGCCCCAGCTAGGGCGTGTCTAGCAGAGTTGCGGCGTGACGAAGACGTCATGATCGCCGATTTTAGTTTGGAGAATCTGCTGCTGGGCTGCTCGCCTAGCTCTGCGCAGCCCGTCGTTGCGAGCCTCGCGATCAGCCTCCTCCTGCTGTTTCAGTCGGCGCGCCTCCTCCTGTTACTCCTCTTGTAGTCGGCACACCTTGGAGGGTGGTGTTGAAGCCATGAAGATCTCGCGGGAGAGGAGAAAACTCGCCAAACTGGAGTCCGAACTGGCGTTCGAACCGTTATCCGACTTGGAGTCGGACTCCGAGTAGTTTATCGGAGTGAGAACGACCCCAACCTCTCTAGATCCAATCTGAAACGGCACTTGGCCATGTCCAAACTGAATCGCAGGAGATCGGGTCTGTTGTGCAGGATGTAAATCCGCAGCGTCGCCGAGTCCGTGTGGGAGATTGACGATCTCTCCCCTTCTCGGCCCAACCCGGGCTGGCTCAAGGCCTAGCGCAAGTCAGACGCCGAAGGAGAGAGTTGTCCCGATGCTTGGCGATGTGAAGGACTGTCGCAGTAAATCGTGGAAGGAGATCGCGGCGTATTGTGGGCCGACTGGCGCTACGTCGGCTGGCTGTCCTCGCCGGCTGGATTGATCTGTTCTGGCCAAGTAAGGTTGCCGATCTGGTCTGGCAATGAAATCGAGGCTTTCGAAGGAAATCTTGTCTCCGGGGGAGAACTTGTTGCCGTCGACTCCGTTTGTTGGATCCATCAAATTTGTTGATGAAGAATTCGCCGGAGCCCCTACCTGCGCGCGCACAACTGTCGATGCTTTGCACCGGCAATAAAACTATAGGGCTACTCGGCGAAGGTGAATTCGGTGGATTGCAGAGGAACACAGAGAAGATTTATACTGGTTCAGGCCCTTGATGTGAGGTAATACCCTACATCCAGTTGAGGTGTTATTCCTCTGAGGTGGTTTGTGATCAATGATCTTTCGTCTGCCCTGAGGCACCCTGCCTCCCCTTATATACTGGGGGACCGGGGTACATGACAAGGATCCCAGCCGGATATAGCCAAGGGATTTCCTTCTTAGAGATAGAGACCTATCCGACTAAGACTATGTTTCCTTATTATACTGTTGACGTCGAAAACCGTCGGGGGCCGTCCGGCATCGGGGTGACACGCGAAGGCCTGGGAGATTTGCTTCACTCCAGTGCAGGTCCTAAAGTCTTGAGGTTCGCAGGCGTGCCAGTCAATTTGACCCAGCAATTGACAAGGAGATAGAAAATATTAGCCACCAACCCAATCGGCCGACAGACTGATGTAGACTCCTTCCAACCGATTGCCGATAGCTCCTGTACCAAATTCCCCTGAGCCGACTGCCTGACTTGCCCGGGCCCTCGCCTGTGTCCGCGTTCGGGTCTTCGCCTGTTGCCCACGCTCGGGTTCTCGTCTGCTGCCCGAGACCGGGACCTCGTGCCCGCGCCCGGATCTCTGTGCCCGCGCCCGGGTCTTCGTGCCCTCGTCCGGCTACCAGCAGCGATCGGCCGATAAGCCGATAGAATCTTCCTTCAGCCGATGGCGCAAACAGTGCTCGCACATTGGCTACGCCTGTACCCGGGCCCTCGTCCTCGGCGTGCTCGCGTCCGGGTCCTTGTTGGTCCTCATGTCCGGGTACGCGGTCAACAATACTTGCGCATCGGCTAAGAAACCGATAATATAGTCGATGATAATATAAACAGATAAAAAGCCAGCCGACTGATAAATAAACACTTGGACATCGGCTAGAGGCCGATGATATAGAAGATAGGCAAAATAATGAATATAGTGCAGTCGGCTTTATGTAGTACATAAAAGAATTGCAATATAAGTTAGCCGATTACTGATAGAACATGTGTATCGGCTGGGAAGCCGATGATAGTGTAAAACAAAGACGCAATCGGCTGTGATAACAGATAACCTATCGGCTAAGCGCTCCGATAGAACATCGCATAAAACCCATTGACCCATCAAGGATAAACTTATCATTATCAATCTAGCAGTTCAAACCTAACTGATGCAGCACAGATTAATAATGATAAAAGAACCTCGATGAGACGATAGACCTAATGCAACTGTGATGTAATAAGATAACTTATCGGCTATACATTTCGATAAGACGCTTGCATGGAAACCATCAACCTAGCAGGAACGATTTATCACGAGCAGTTTATTAGGTCGGACCCAACCGATGCAGCACAAACTGATGATAAATCGCTCCCAGTAAGCCGATGAAGACTATGCACGCGTGATGTGGTATACCTGATCGGCCTAAGAGATCGAACCGAACCGATGCAGCCGTAAACAGAGCAGATACACCTGGGTATGGGGTGACGAGTCTTACCCTCTCGCAGGAGTTCAGACCTAACCGATGCAGCCCCGCTCGAGAAGCAAGAACCCGTCGAAAGGGTGGCAATGCACCGAAGTTTATTGATCGTTGTGATAGTTTACAAGGTACCCGGGCATACGTATATATACCCCGAGTTGGTACAGTCCTGATAGGACATGAAACAGGAGTTTCCTAATTATAAAAGGAAAACTAACAAGCCCCGATCAGATACGAGATCAGGTTTCCTAAAAATTATCAAAACTACCTAATTAATAGATAAGGTAATTAACTGCCATACTGCGGTCTTCACGGCTCTTTTCTGGATTCGGCCTCCTTCTGGACCAAGCTCCGTTAGTTAACAGCAACTTTCTTCTTAGCCAAATCTGATACAGAACCATGCCAAATTTTGGCGTTAACATATACAAGCCAAGGCCTGCCGGGTGCTTTCTTATCTCTAATTTCATGATCTGGCCCATACTCTATCCGAGTGGCTCATATACTAGTAATGAGGTACCCGGGGCCCATGGCCTCCACAGGTTGGGCTAGGAAGGGGAGAGATCATCAATCTCCCGCACAGACTCAGCGACGCCGCGGACATCTACAACCTACATCCCACGCGGCAAACCCGATCCTCTACGGTTCAGTTCGGACATGGCTCAGAGCCGTTCCAGATTGGATCTAGGGAGGTCAGAGTCGTCATCACCCCGATGAATTACTCGGATTTCGACTCCAAGTCGAACAACAGTTCGAACACCAGTTCGGACACCAGTCTGGTAAGCTTCTTTCTGCCCCGAGAAATCTTCATGGCTTCAACCCGTCCACTGGAGGTGCGCCGAGTACAGGAGCAGCAAGAAAAGGAGGCCCACCGATTGCGGGAACAGGAGGAGGCCGAACGCGAGGCTCGCAACGACAAGCTACGCAGGGCTGGGTGACCTGCTCAGCAACAAATCCTCCAGACCAGAGTCAGCGACCACGACGTCGTGGCCGCTGCAACCCTGCTGGATACACTCCAGCTCGGGCCTGATCACCAGGCCACCCCGACTATAGTGAGGATCAAAGCCATGATTACAACTGCTGCATGTTAGCAGTACTAGCAATCGGGCGATACACTTATACCGACCAACTAGTCAGATTCTCCAGCAGCAGTCTCATCTGCATTAGCACGATGTTGGGCAGCTAGCTGAAGTCAGCCGCACGGGGAGTCACGGCAAACATCTCTCGGCAACACAAACAACAACAATCGGCAGCGTCCCCAGAACAATCGCTGGTTCAACCAAGATCTCTGAGTCCGTTTGCAACGCGATCTCCACCAAGACATCAACGCTCGGCGCCGCCAACGCGAAGATGACGAGTGCCGTCAATTAGAGGACAAGTATGAGCGTTTTGGCCTCCACCACAAGCGGTTTAACCGCTGTGGTCGGAGCCGGAGCCCTCCCACAGATGAAGGCTACCTGCCTTCACCCAGGAGCTACAAGATGTCGACTAGCCATCGGGCTTCAAGCATACAAGAATCGAAAAATACAACGGCAAGACCAATCCCGAGTCCTGGCTCACCATATACACTCTAGCAATCCAAGCTGCCAGAGGTGACCACAAAGCCATGGCTAACTACCTCCTAGTCGCCCTAGCCGACTCGGCGAGGGCATGGCTAACTGGGCTCCCAAAATGATCAATCGGCTCCTGGGGGAACTCCAGGAATGCTTCATAGCCAACTTCCAAGGGACTTAGGAGAGGCCGTCGTCCGAGCACGATCTCTACTAGCTGCACCAGAGGAAGAACGAGTCTCTTTGTGAGTTCATCAAAAAGTTCTCCGAGAAGCGCAACTCGATCCCAATGATCAAGGATGCCCCGTTCATCGCAAAATTCACTCGGAAGCCTCCAGCCTCTATTAGGGCTCTCTTCGATATGGCCAACAAGTACGCTGACTTGGCCGAGGCGGTCGCTGAGGCCCTCAATGACAAGAAAGAGCCCTGGCAGAAGGACCAAAAGGCCAAAGCCGACAATGAGCTAGCATAGAACAAATCTGACTGCTGCAAGTGGATGTCGGAAAACATGGTGGCCAACATGGAGCGGACTCGGTCGTGACCCCCAAGGAACAATGAGTACCAGAAAGTTATGAATGGGCCTTGCCCTTTTCATCCCAAGGGTAAACATGCAGCCAAGGATTACTTCATGCTCAAGAAGTTTGCTTCCGAGCAGGCTTCATCATCTGGCATGGACAAGGACAAGGACAAGGACAAGCCAGATCTGGGCCCGGCCGACGACTATCAAGATCCCCAGGCCGAGCTCAACCATATCTTCGGAGGGCTGTTTGCATACGAGTCCAAGCGGAAGCAGAAGCTAACAGCACGCGATGTCAACACGGTCTCTACAGCAGACGCCTTCCAGTATTTGCGCTGGTTAGAGATGCCCATCGCATTCGACCGCACAGATCACCCCGATCGGGTCTCACACCTAGGACGCTACCCACTCGTCCTGGACCTGGTCGTCAAAAATATCAAGTTGAAGAAGGTTCTCATAGATGGAGGCAGCGCACTCAACATCCTCTTCTCTAGGACCCTGGACAAGATGAAAATCCCTCATTCAGAACTACGGCCGAGTACGGTGCCCTTCCACAGGATAATTCCCGGCCTGTCTTCAACACCCCTCGGGCAGATTACTTTGCCGATTACCTTCGGCATGTGGGATAACTTCCACACAGAAAACATCTGCTTCGAGGTCACCGACTTCGAGACTGCGTACCACACGATACTCTGATGGCCGGTGCTCGCCAAATTCATAGCGATACCGCACTATACCTACATGGTGCTCAATATGCCTGGGCCAACCAGAGTTCTCTCCCTTCGCAGCAACGTCAAGCAAGCCTTCACCTGTGACAAAGAGAGCTGCTAGTTGGCTCAGTCTCAAGAAGTGGCAGTCGGACGCGACAGCATTTGGCAAGCTGCCACAACAGAAGTTGAGGACAACCAAGTTCTGGCAAAAAAAGCAGCAAAGTCGGGAATTTCAGCGGACTCTGACACGAAGAAGATCCCCCTGGACCCTTCAGACCCCTCCAAGACTGCTCTAGTCAGGACCGGACTTGACCCCAAATAGGAATACACGCACGTCACCTTCCTCCAGGCAAACAAGGACATCTTTGCCTGGAAACCTTCCAAGGGAGGAGATCGAGCACGCCCTGAATGTCAAGACAGACGCCAAGCCAGTCAAGCAACGGCTACGGTGTTTTGCACAAGACCGTAATGATGCTATTCAGGAGGAGATAACCAAGCTCCTCATAGTCGGGTTCATCAAAGAGGTCTATCACCCGGATTGGCTGGTAAACCCAGTCCTAGTCTGGAGGAAGAACGGTAAATGGCGCATGTGCGTTGACTACACCGACTTGAATAAAGCGTGCCCCAAAGACCCATTTGGTCTACCTAGAATAGATCAGGTGGTCGACTCAACTGCGTGGTGCGAACTTCTCAGCTTTCTCGATTGTTACTTGGGATACCACCAAATTAGCTTGAAGGAGGAGGACTGCCTGAAGACTTCTTTCATCACGCCGTTTGGAGCATACTGCTACATCACCATGCCATTCGATTTGAAAAACGCTAGAGCAACATATCAACGGGCAATTCAGCGGTGTCTACACACTCAGATCGGGCGCAACGTGGAGCCATATGTCGATGATGTGGTGATCAAGACAAAGTCCAAAAAAGACCTTATCGCTGACTTGGAGGAAACCTTCCAAAACCTTTGAAGATTCAAGATGAAGTTGAACCTAGAAAAATGCGCCTTCGGTGTGCCATCCGGCAAGCTACTCGGCTTCATCATATCACATCGTGGCATCGAGGCCAATCCAGAGAAAATCAATGCAATCATGAACATGGCACCCCCGACTAGCCAGAAGGATGTCCAAAAGCTGACAGGCTGCATGGCGACACTCAGCCGATTTATTTCCCGACTAGCCGAACGGGGCATGCCCTTCTTCAAGTTACTAAAGAAAGTAGATAATTTTCAATGGACTCCCGAAGCCCAGCAAGCCTTTGAAGACTTCAAGAAATTTCTCACATCACCACCCGTGCTGGCATCACCTATGCCCCAAGAGCCATTAATGCTATATCTGGTGGCAACCCCTCAAGTAGTCAGCACGGTGTTGGTGGTCGAGCGATCCGAACCAGGTCATATACAAAAAGTTCAACGGCTAGTCTACTTTGTCAGCGAGGTCCTAGCCGGCTCAAAGATGAGATATCCGCAGGTTTAGAAGCTGCTCTATGGCCTACTCATCACTGTCCGGAAATTGGTGCACTATGTCCAATCGCATCAAGTCATGGTGGTCACATCGTATCCACTCGGGGACGTCCTCCACAACTGTGAGGCCACCGGCCGAATCACTAAATGGGCGCTCGAGTTGATGGCATTCGACATCACCTTTCAGCCATGGATAGCAATCAAATCACAAGCTCTAGCCGACTTCGTGGCCGAGTGGACAGAAGTTCAAACAACTATAACAACAGACAAGCTAGAGTACTGGACAATGTACTTTGATGGTTCTCTAAGGATCGGCGGCACCGGGGCCGGCGTCGTACTGACGTCTCCCACCGGTGAAAAACTCAAGTACGTTCTCCAAATTCACTTTTCGGTTTCCCACAATGTCGCCGAGTACGAGGCACTCATCCATGAGCTCCGCATTGCTATATCACTCGGCATTCATCAACTGGTTGTGTGTGGAGATTCCCAACTCGTGGCCAACCAACTCGAGGCATTCGTTAACATGTCTCGATGATACCATGGCAGCGTACTGTCAGGGGGTCCGAAAGCTGGAAAACAAGTTCGACAAGCTGGAAATCACACATGTCTTCCGCCAATACAATGACGCAGCAGACGAGCTAGCAAATATGGGATCCAAGCGAGAGGAGGTTCCGACTGGAATCTTTGTCGAGCAACTCATGGAGCCATCAGTCAAGAAGAAGTATTGGTCATATCTCAAGATCGGTGGACTCCTGTTCTCAAATTCCTCTTGGAAGATGAACTCCCAGAAGATCGCATTCAAGCCAAACAAATCAAACGTCGAAGCAAAAGTTTCCTAGTAGTCGGAGAAGACCTATACTGAAGAAGTGCATCCAGTGTCCTCATGCACTGCGTCACACCCAAGCAGGGCAAGTAGATTCTGCAATCGATCCACTCGGGCATATGTGGCAACCATGCCGCATCAAGGACGTTAGTCGGAAAGGCTTACAGACATGGATTTTTCTGGCCAACAGCAGTAACAGACGCTAAAGACATAGTTCGCACATACGAGGGTTGTCAGTTCTATGCAAGACAAACAAATCTCCCAGCCCAAGAACTTCAAACAATCCCAATCTCTTGGCCTTTTGTAGTATGGGGGCTTGACATGGTCGGGCCTTTCAAGAAAGCGCCAGGAGGGTTCACACACTTGTTCATCACAGTGGATAAATTCACCAAGTGGATTGAGGCAAAAAGCGTTGCTACCATAATAGTAGCATGCGCAAAGGACTTCATCATGAGTATATTATACCGATTCGGGGTCCCTAACCGCATCATAACAAACAACGGTACTCAGTTCACGGGCGGCGTATTTCAAGATTTCTGTGACGACTTCGGCGTCAAGATCTGTTATGCTACTGTGGCACACCCGCAGAGCAATGGGTAGGTTGAGCGTGCCAATGGCATGGTCTTACAAGGTATCAAGGCCAAAATATTCGACCAACTACAACCATTTGCAGGGCGGTGGGTACAAGAACTCCCATCTGTTCTCTAGTCTCTAAGAACCACGGTTAGTCGGGCAACAGGACAATGCCCTTCCTTTCTGGTCTATGGTGCTGAGGCTGTGCTACCAATCGAGTTAGAGTTCGGCTCTCCACGAGTTCAGGCTTACTCAAAAGACACATCCAACAATACCTGATTCGTCGAGCTAGATCAATTGGAAGAAGCGAGGGACATTGCAATAATCCAATCAGCAAGGTATCTTCAAGGCCTGCGTCGTTATCACAATCACAATGTCCGTGGCTGCACCTTTTTGGTTGGGGATCTCGTCTTGAGAAAAATACAAACCACCAAAGACAGGCAAAAATTATCCCCAATATGGGAAGGGCCGTTCATTATCGCCGAAGTTACACGGCCAGGCACCTACTGTCGATGTTTTACACCGACAATAGAACGATAGGGCTACTCGGCAAGGGGAAACTCGGTGGATTGCAGAGGAACGCAAAGAGATTTTATACTGGTTTAGGCCCTCGATGTGAGATAATACCCTACCTCCAGTTGTGGTGTTATTCCTCTGAGAGGTTATGTCGATCAATGATCTTCCCTGTCCTCATGGAGCGCCCTGCCTCCCTTTATATACTAGGGGACAGGGGTACAAGATGAGGATCCCACCCGGATACGGCCAAGGGATTTCCTTTAGAGATAGAAACTTATTCGACTAAGACTCGGAGTTCGAAATGGACTCCCGCCCATTGTCAGCCATCAAATCGAAGAAGAGGCCGAGGAGCCCCCCTGCCACCCAACCCGACTCGAAGAGAGCAGGGAAAAAGCCTATTCTTTATTGGGGCGAGGGGGCCATGATGCCGCGTGCCGTGGGAGGAAGTCTAAAGATAAAGGATACTGCCGCTGTGGCACCCAGGCGATCAAGTCCCAGATTGGGACTAGTATAGCCGAGCTCGACGTTGCCGAGCCCGGCAAAAACACTGCCGAGTAAAAGGTCCGAGCAGGCGCCGCCAAGCATATGGGTGCCCGAGTCAGCCACGCCACCAATGGGGCCGCCTCCAGTCACCACTCCGCCGCCGACCGCTTCGCCGACCCGGCCGACAACCGGGCGTAGTGCTCCACCAGGACCTGGATCGCCCGGCGGGAAACTCAAGTTCTCCAAGAGGTAGGCTGCTCTGGATCTTCTGAGATTCTTGTCTGTTGTAGTAGTATTTTGATGTCTGTTTTGCCATGCAGGAAGCGTGCCGATTTCGATCTCAAGGAGACCGCTCCGACCGCTCCCCTTGAAGAGCCTGCCCCAGCCGAGCCAGTGCCCGCGAGCACGCCCGCTAAGCCGTGACCATCCTAGTCCCGGAGACTGAGGTGGTCCCGACTGCGGGGCCGCTGGTGCCGCCCGACCAAGGTGTGGTTACTGAGGTTGCTGCCCCAGCCCATGAGTCGACGCCTGTTGCCGAGGCCGTTGCCAGAGCCCCCGAGTCGACCCTCGTGGCCACGGGGGATGCCAGCGTGGGGGCCAGGACCCCATCGCCGTCATGGTCATCATCGTCGTTGCCGCCGCCGGAGATCCCAAACCTTCCCCGGATTGAAGCTCCTCCGCGTAAGTTTCCCCGGACGTTCACCTGGACGGCGCCTGATGGAACCGCGAAGAGGTTCAAGCTTGATGAGGCCGCGGCGAGAAGGGAACGCGAAAGCCTGCTTCGCGCCGCCATCACGGGTCCCAGGGAGTTTAGGTATAATTCTTACAGTGGAGTCCTGAGGGTCTTCCTGTTCTGACATCTGACTCCACTCTTGACTTGTTCTCTCCCTGAGCAGAAGCTGGTTGATTGCAATGAGGAGATGACCGAGATCCTGATAGAAATGGCCCCCCACCACGCGGAATTAGAGCAGCTCCGGGCGTTGAAGGCCGTGATGGAGGAGCGCCATGCGGGGAGGGAAGCCTGGCTGAAGGATGTGTCACCCAGCTCAGGGATGAAACTTGGGCCCAAGCCGGGAAGATTAGAGGTAAATCCCCCGAAGGAGGCCGAAGAAGCCAAGGTCGAGCTTGAGAAGGTCAAGGCCGACCTGACGCAGGCCAACACCGAGCTCAAATGGGAGAAGGCCGAGTTAAAAGAGTCCACCATCAAGCTTAGCAAAGAAAAAAAGCTAGACTAGAGAAGACCATGGCCGAGTGGGAGGCCGACTACGTGAGTAAGTCCCCGTCTCTACGATGGTCTTAACCAATCTTTTAGTCATTCCATCTGCAGCCGAGCCTAACAAGTTTACTTGCCAGTGGACCCGGACAGACATGAGAGCCAATGTCCAGGCCCAATATCAGTTTTATACAGAGGAGATAAAGGCTATCAGGGAGTCACGGGAGGCCCTCATCGGGTCCGTGAAAGGGCTCCTTGATCTGATGGATCCTCGCCCTGTGGGAACCAGCTGCAGCCGAATCCCCCAAGTGGAGGCGCGTCTTGAGGATGCACTGAGTGCCCTGAAGAGGTACTCGGATGAGCATGTCATTGCCAGCGTGGCCCAGACCCTGGCGATGACCAAATCAATCTACCCGAGGGCAGACATTGAAGCCATCGGGGAGGGTTTTCCTGAGGAGATGACGCCCGAGGAGGCGCTGGAGCTGATAGCCTGGGCGAGGCCGACTGCTGAGATAATCACCCGAGAACTGGGTCTGTAAGAGTAATATATCATGTAGTCGTTATGTATAAACTTTTGTGGAAAACTTGTGTAAATATATGTGCAGTGCCACCAAGCCTTGAATTACTAGTCAGTTGTCATTAGCTTTACTCGAATGTGTAGTCTGCGCCGAGTTAGTCTGTCAGAACTTAATAAAATCATTCACTGTAAGAAAGTGTGCTCGGGCAAACGTGACAGTCGTAGTAAGGCTTCATAATTGGAGTAAGACAGGCTCGTCTATTATTGACAAAACACATATAATACCTGCAGCCCCCGACTCACTACTCGGTTGATACAAGTAGCGTAGTGAGTCAGAGAAAACTGTACACATGAGAAAGTATAAAGCTCAGGTATAGAAAGGACGTAGCTGTTCTATATTCCATGAGTTGCTGATGAGGACACCGTCTTCGGTCTTTAGTCGGTAGGCGCTGGCCGCATGACCTCGGCTATAATGAACGGCCCTTCCCAAAGAGGGGATAATTTGTGCCTGTCTTTGGTGGTTTGTATTTTTCTCAAGACGAGATCCCCGACCAAAAAGGCACGGCCACAGACATTATGATTGTGGTAGCGACGTAGGCCTTGAAGATACCTTGCCGACTAGATTGTTGCGATGTCCCTTGCTTCTTCCAACTGATCTAGCTCGCCCAGTCAAGTATTGTTTGAGACGTCTTCTGGGTAAGCCCGAACTCGCGAAGAGCCGAACTGTAACTCTGTCAGTAGCATAGCCTCAGCACCGTAGACCAGGAAGAAAGGGGATTGCCCTGTTGCCCGACTAACCGTGGTTCTAAGAGACCAGAGAACAGATGGGAGTTCTTGTACCCACTGGCCCGTATGTGGTTGTAGTCGGTTGAATATCCTGGCCTTGATGCCTTGTAAGACCATACCGTTGGCTTGCTCGACCTGCCCATTGCTCCGTGGGTGTGCCACAGATGCATAGCAGATCTTGGTGCCGAAATCTTCACAGAAGTCTTGGAACATGCCGCCCGTGAACTGAGTATCGTTGTCGGTGATGATGCGGTTAGGAACCCCGAATCTGTATAGTATACTCATGATGAAGTCCTTTGCTCGTGCCGCTATTATAGTTGCAACGGGTTTTGCCTCAATCCACTTGGTGAATTTATCCACTGCGATGAATAGATGTGTGAACCCTCCTGGCGCTTTTTTGAAAGGCCCAACCATGTCGAGCCCCCATATTACGAATGGCCATGAAATGGGGATTGTTTGGAGTTCCTGGGCTGGGAGATTGGTTTGTCTTGCATAGAACTGGCAACCCTCGCATTTACAGACAATTTCTTTTGCGTCTGCTACTGCTGTGGCCCAGAAAAATCCCTATCGGTAAGCCTTTTCGACTAACGTCGTGGATGCGGCATGGTTGCCACATATACCCGAGTGGATCAACTGCAGGATCTGCTTGCCTTCCTCGGTGGTGACGCAACACATGAGGACACCGGATGCGCTCCTTCGGTATAGGTCTTCTCCGACTAGTAGAAATCTTTTGCTTCGATGCTTGATTTGTTCGGCTTGACTGCGATCGTCTAGGAGTTGGTCGTCCAGGAGAAATTTGATAACAGGGGCCCGCCAGTCTTGACATATGTTTAGCACCTCGTCTATAGCCGGGGTAGGTTCACCTCCCGACTGCTCCGGTGCCGGTTTCTTCTTGACTGATGGCTCCATGAGTTGCTCGACAAAGATTCCAGTCAGAACCGCTTCTCGCTTGGATCCCATATTGGCCAGCTCGTCTACCGTGTCATTGTATTGGCGTAGGACATGTGTGATTTCCAGCCCGTCGAACTTGTTTTCTAGCCTGCGGACCTCTTGACAATATGCCGCCATAGTATCATCGAGACAAGTCCAGTCTTTCATGACTTGGTTCACCACGAGTTGAGAATCCCCGTGCACAACCAGTCGACGTATGCCGAGTGATATAGCAATCTGGAGCCCATGGATAAGTGCCTCGTACTCGGCGACGTTGTGGGAAGCCGGGAAGTGGATTTGTAGGACATACTTGAGTTTTTCACCGGTGGGGGATGTTAATATGACTCCAGCCCCGGCACCGCCGATCCGTAGAGAACCGTCGAAGTACATTGTCCAGTACTCTAGCTTCGCTGTTGATGTAGGCAGTTGAACTTCTGTCCACTCGGCTACGAAGTCGGCTAGAGCTTGTGATTTAATTGCTGTCCGTGGGTGAAAGGTGATATCGAACGCCATCAGCTCAAGTGCCCATTTAGTGATTCGGCCGGTGGCCTCGCGATTATGAAGGACATCCCTGACTAGAAATGATGTGACCACCGTGACTTGATGTGCTTGAAAATAATGCACCAGCTTCCGGACTGTGCTAAGTAGGCCATATAACAGCTTCTGGACCTGCGGATATCTCGTCTTCGAGTTGGCAAGCACCTCCCTTACAAAGTAAACTGGCTGTTGTATTTTCAGGATGTGACCCTGTTCGGATCGCTCGACTACCAGCGTCATGCTGACTACCTGAGTGGTTGCCGCCAGATATAGCATTAGCGGTTCTTGGGGCATAGGTGACACCAACACGGGAGGTGATGTGAGAAATTGTTTGAAGTCTTCGAAGGCTTGTTGGGCTTCCGGAGTCCATTGGAAATTGTCCGCCTTTTTGAGTAGCTTGAAGAAGGGCATACCCCGTTCGCCCAGTTGGGAAATAAACCGGCTGAGTGCCGCCATGTAGCCTATTAGCTTCTGGACGTCCTTCTGGTTAGTCGGGGGAGCCATGTTCATTATTGCGTTGACTTTCTCCGGGGTGGCCTCGATGCCTCGATGCGAGACGATGAAGCCGAGTAACTTGCCGGATGGCACACCGAAGGCGCACTTTTCCGGGTTCAACTTCATCTTGAATCTTCGAAGATTTTGGAAGGTTTCTTCCAGGTCAGCGATGAGGTCTTCTTTGGACTTGGTCTTGATCACCACGTCGTCGACGTAGGCTTCCATGTTGCGCCCAATCTGAGTGTGTAGACACCGCTGAATTGCCAGTTGATAGGTTGCTCCAGCATTTTTCAGATTGAACGGCATTGTGATGTAGCAGTACGCTCCAAACGGCGTGATGAAAGATGTCTTTAAGCAGTCTTCCTCCCTCAGGCCGATTTGATGGTATCCCGAGTAGCAGTCAAGAAAGCTGAGTAGGTCACACCCGGCCGTGGAATCTACCACCGGATCAATCCTGGGAAGACCAAATGGGTCCTTGGGGCATGCCTTGTTGAGGTCGGTGTAGTCGACGCACATGCGCCATTTGCCGTTTTTCTTCCAGACCAGAACTGGGTTTGCCAGCCAATCCAGGTGATAGACCTCCTTGATGAACCCGGCTGCGAGGAGCTTGGTGATCTCCTCCCGAATAGCATCCTTGCGGTCCTGAGCGAAGCGCTGCAGCCGTTGCTTGACTGGCTTGGCGTCTGTCTTCACATTGAGGGCTTGCTCGATCACCTCCCTTGGTACGCCTGGCATGTCGGATGGTTTCCACGCAAATATATCCTTGTTGGCTTGGAGGAAGGTGACGAGCGCGTCTTCCTATTTGAGGTTGAGTCCGGTCTGGTTAACACCAAAATTTTGGTACGGTTCGTTATCATGTTCGGTTAAGCAAAGAGGCTATATCAGCCGGTGGAAACTAATCCAGAAGAAGCTGAATTCAGGAAGGAATCGTGAAGACCACAGCATGGCAGTTAACTATATTATCTATAAATTAGGTAGTTTTAATAATTTTTAAGAAAACCTAATCTCGTGTCCGATCAGGGCTTGTTAATTTTCCTTTTATAGTTAGGAAACTCCTGTTTCGTATCTGATCAAGACTGTATCAACTCGGGGTATAAATATGTATGCCCGGGGACCATGTAAACTATCTCTCAGATCAATACAACTTCGGTGCATCGCCACCCTTTTCGACGGGTTCTTGCTTCTCGAGCCGGGCTGCATTGGTTAGGTCCGAACTCCTGCGAGAGGGTAAGTCTCGTTACCCCAACTACCTTATCGGCTAGGACTTCCTCGGTTAGGTCCGATATTCTAGCTGATCTACGGTAGTCGGCTTACCACGGTGTATCTATTCTGTCTACGGCTGCATCAGTTGAGTTTGATCTCTTAGGCCGAGTGGATATATCACATCACGCGTGCATAGATTTTATCAGCTTACTAGGTGTAATTTATCATCAGTTTGTGCTGCATCGGTTAGGTCCGACCTACTAAACTGCCTACGATAAGTTGTTCCTGCTAGGTTGATAGATTTTCATGCAAGTGTCTTATCGGAGTGTCTAGCCGATAAGTTATCTTCTTATTAAATAAAGCCGACTGCATTGTCTTGATTATTATTTTGATTATCTACACTATCATCGGTTTTCCAGCTGATGTACGAGTGTTATCGGCAATCGGCTGGTTTATTATCTGCTTATACCATCATCGGCTTTCTAGCCGATATACAAGTACTATCGGCAATCGGCTGGAGGAAGTCTATATCGGCTTGTTGGCCGATTGGATCAATGAACTAACTTTTTTCTATCTCCTTGTCAATTGCAGGGTCAAATTGACTGGCACACCCACGAACCTCAAATTTAGGACCTGCACTGGAGCTAAGCAGATCTCCCAGGCCTTCGCGTGTCTAGTGCATCGAACCAGATCCTCAGCTCGTTCTTGACACAGCTGGTGATTTTCGGCAGCTGGTGATTTTTGGTCTCAACAGGTCCCGACTATGGCAGTCTTGGAGGGGTCGGAAGGGTCCAGGGGGATCTTCTTCGTGTCAGAGTCTGCTGAAATTCCCTACTTCGCCACCTTTTTTGCCGAAACTTGATCTTCCACGACTTCTGCTGTGACGGCTTGCTGGATGTTGTCGCGCCCGACTGCCGCCTCTTGTGATTGAGCCAATTTGCAGCTCTCCTTGTTGCAGGTGAAGGCTTGCTTGACATCACTGCGTAGGGAGAGGACTCCTGCTGGCCCTGGCATCTTGAGCACCATATATGTGTAGTGCGGTATCGCCATGAATTTGGCGAGTGCCGGTCGTCCGAGTATCGCGTGGTATGCGGTCTCGAAGTCAACGACCTCGAAGCAGACATTTTCCATGCGGAAGTTATCCCGTGTACCGAAGGTTACTGGCAATGTGATCTGCCCGAGTGGAGTTGATGACAAGCCAGGAATTGTCCCATGGAAGGGCACAGTGCTCGGCCGTAATTCTGAACGAGGAATCCTCATCTCGTCCAAAGTCTTGGCGAATAAGATGTTGAGCGCGCTGCCTCCGTCGACGAGGTTTTTCTTCAGCCTGATATTTCTGACGACCGGTTCTAGGACGAGTGGGTAGCGTCCCGAGTGTGAAACCCGATCTGGGTGATCTGCGTGGTTGAAGGTGTTGGCCATCTCTGACCAGCGCAGGTACTGGGGGGCGTCCGTCGTAGAGACCGTGTTGAGGTCGCGCGCTAATAGTTTCTGTTTGCGCTTGGAGTCGTACGTGAGCGGCCCTCCAAAAATATGATTGAGCTCGGCCTGGGGTCTTGAAAGTCGTCGGCTGGGCCTGAGTCTGGCTTGTCCTTGTCCTTGTCGGCGCCAGATGATGAAGCCTGCTCAGAGGCAAACTTCTTAAGCATGTAGTAGTCTTTGGCCGCGTGCTTGCCCTTGGGGTGGAAGGGGCATGGCCCGCTCATGACTTTTTGGTAGTCGTTATTCCGCTGGGGCCGCGACCGAGTGCGCTCCATGTTGGCCACCTCGTTGTTTGACTTCCGCTTGCGGCTGCCAGACTTGTCTTGAGACAGCTCATTGTTGGCTTTTGCCTTTTGGTCTTTCTGTCGGGACTCCTTCTTCTCATCGAGGGCCTCTGCGACTGCTTCAGCCGAGTTGGCGTATTTGTTGGCCATGTCGAAAAGAGCCCGGATAGAGGGTGGTGGCTTCCGAGTGAATTTCGCGATGAACGGGGAGTCCTTTACTCCCTTGCGGAAGGTGGCGATGATGGCCTCGTCTCGGATCATTGGGATTTTGTTGCGCTTCTCGGAGAATCTCTTGATAAAATCTCATAGAGACTCGTTCTTCTTCTGGTGTAGTTAATACAGATCATGTTCAGAAGATGGCCTCTCGTAGGTTCCCTGAAAATTAGCGATGAACCGCTCCCTAAGTTCTCCCTAGGAACCGATCGACCGCCTCGGGAGCCCTGTTAGCCATGTCCTGGTCGAGTCGGCTAGGGCAACCGGGAGGTAGTTAGCCATGGCTTTGCTGTCGCCCCTAGCAGCTCGAACTGCCAGGGTATATACGGTGAGCCAGGACTCGGGATTTGTTTTGCCATCATACTTTTCGATCCTTGTGGGCTTAAAACCAATCGGCCAATCGACATCCTGCAGCTCCCGTGTGAAAGCAGAATGCCTTTGTCTTCATGAGGGCTCGGGCTTCGACCACGGCGGATAAACCGCTCGTGATGGAGACCGAAGCGCTCGTTTTCATCCTCCAGTCGGTGGCGCTCGTCCTCTTCTCGTTCGTGGCGTCGGGCATTGATGGTATGGCGGAGGTCATGTTGTAGGCGTACTCGAAGATCTTGGTTGGGCCGGCGGTCATATTGGTGACGCCGCTAGTTGTCGTTGTTAGTGTTGCCGAATGACGTTTGCCTCGACACCTCGTGTGGCTGACTTGAGCCAGCCGCCCGATGCCGTGCTGATGTGGATGAGCCTGTTGCTAGAGATCCCGACCGGTTAGTCGGTACCACGGTGTCGCCCAACTGCTATTGTTGTTGCTGGCAAGCTACAGCCGTGATCATCGCCTTGATCTGGGCGATAGTTGGGGTGGCCTGGTGATCAGGCTCTAGCTAGAGCGTGTACAGCAAGGTTGCAGTGGCCACAACATTCTGTTGTGGCATGACGAAGACATCGTGATCGCCGACTTTAGTCTGGAGAATCTGCTGCTGAGCCGCTTGCCTAGCCTTGCATAGCCCATCATTGCGAGCCTTGTGGTCAGCCTCCTCCTATTGTCGCAGTCAGCGTGCCTCCTCCTATTGCTCCTCTTGTAGTCGGCGCACCTCGGATGGTGGTGTTGAAGCCATAAAGATCTCGCGGGACAGAAGAAGACTTGATAGATTGGAGTCTGAGCTAGTGCTCGAACCGTTATCCGACTTAGAGTCTGTTAACGCCAAAATTTGGCACGGATTTCTGTCATGTTCGGTTAAGGAAAGGACTATGTTCAGCCAATGAAGATTTATCTGGAAGAGACCGAATATGGAAAGGAATCATGAAGACCACGCTATGGCAGTTAATTACCTTATCTGTAAATTAGGTAGTTTTAATACTTTTTAGATAAACCTGATCTCGTGTACGATCAGGGCTTGTTAGTTTTCCTTTTATAGATAGGAAATTGTGTGCCGTGTCCTATCAGGACTGTATCAACTCGGGGTATATATACGTATGCCCGGGGACCTTGTAGATCATCCACATAGATCAATCAAATTCGGCGCATCGCCACCCTTTTGACGGGTTCTTGCTTCTCGAGCGGGGCTGCATCGGTTAGGTCCGAACTCCTGTGAGAGGGTAAGACTCGTCACCCCTTACCCAAGTATATCTGCCCTGTCTACGGCTGCATCGGTTCGGTCCGACCTCTTAGGCCGATCAGGTATACCACATCACGCGTGCGTAGATCTTATCAGCTTACTGGGAGTAGCTTATCATCAGTTTGTGCTGCATCGGTTGGGTCCGACCTACTAAACTGTCGCGATAAGTTGTTCCTGCTAGGTTGATGGTTTTTGCGCAAGCGTCTTATCGGAATGTATAGCCGATAAGTTATCTTATTACATCACAGTTGCATTAGGTCTATCGGCTTGTTGAGGTTCCTTTACTATTATCGATCTGTGCTGCATCAGTTAGGTCTGAACTACTAGATCGATAATAATAGATTTATCCTTGTCGAGCCGATCGGTGTATATGCGATGTTCTATCGGAGTGCTTAGCCGATAGGTTATCTTTTTATAAAGCCGACTGTATTATCTTTACTATTTTGGTCATCTATATTATCATCAGCTTTTAGCCGATGCACATGTGTTTCCTCGGTAGTCGGCTAGGTTACTATTCTGCCTATCTATTTTATCATCGGCTTATAGCCGATGCACATGTTATACTGACAGCTTATCTATTTGCTTATAGCGTTATCGATTTCCTAGCCGATACACAGGTGCCATCGGCCATCGGTTACAAGGAGCCTACATCAGTCCGTATCGGCTGATAGCCGATGTGCAATTGCTGCTGACCCGGGCACGAGCACAAGCGAGGACCCGGGCACGAGGACCCGGGCACAGACAGCTGGGGCCCGGACATGGTTTTTTCATTGGCTTATGGCCGATGCTCAAGTGTTCTTTCGGCAATCGGCTAGCAGGATTCTTATTGGCCGATTGAATCCCTGAGCTAATATTTTCTCCTTGTCAATTGCGGGGTCAAATTGACTGGCACGCCTGTGAACCTCTAATATTTTAGGACCTGCACTGGAGCTAAGCAGATCTCCCAGGCCTTCGTGTGTCAGCCCGACGCCGGACGGCCCCCGGCTGGTTTTCGGCGTAAACAGAGTCGGACTGCGAGTAGTTAATCAGAGTAAGAACGACCCTGACCTCTCTAGATCCAATCTGAAACGGCGCTTGACCGTGTCCAAACTGAATCGCAGGAGATCGGGTCTATTGCACGGGATGTAGATCTGCAGCGTCGCCGAATCTGTGCGGGAGATTGACGATCTCTCCCCTTCTTGGCCCAACCCGAGCTGGCTTAAGGCCTAGCACAAGTCAGATGCCGAAGGAGAGAGTTGTCCCAATGCTCGGCGAAGTGAAGGACTACCACAGTAGATCGTTGAAGGAAATTACGGCATCGTGTGCGCCGACTAGCACAACGTTGGCTAGTTCCTCGGCCGGCTGGATTGGATCTGCTTCGGCCAAGGTGAGGTTGCCGATCTAGTCGGCAACGAAGTCGAGGCTTCCGAAGGAAATTGTGTCTCCAGGAGAGAACTTGTCGCCGTCGACTCCGCTTGTTGGATCCATCGAGCTTGTAGATGTGAAACTCGCCGGAGCCCCTACCTGGCGTGCCAACTGTTGATGTTTTACACCGGCAATAGAACTATAGGGCTACTCGGCAAGGGGAAACTCAGTGGATTGCAGAGGAACACAAAGAGATTTATACTGTTTAGGCCCTCGATGTGAGGTAATACCCTACGTCCAGTTGTGGTTTATTCCTCTGAGAGGTTATGTCGATCAATGATCTTCCCTGCCCTCATGGGGCGCCCTGCCTCCCTTTATATACTAGGGGACAGGGATACAAGATGAGGATCCCAGCCGGATACGGCCAAGGGATTTCCTTTAGAGATAGAAACTTATCCGACTAAAACTCTGTTTTCCTTATCGTACAAGGCAAAGTCTGCCGAGTGCTATCTTATCTCTAACTACATGATTCAGCCCATCCTCTATCCGAGTGGCCCATATGTAGGTGGTGAGGTACTCGGGGCCCATGGCCTCCACACCTACCGACTGAAGACTGAAGACGGTGCCTTCGTCAGCAACTCATGGAATATAGAACAGCTACGTCCTTTCTATACCTGAGTTTTATATTTTCTCATGTGTACAGTTTTTCTCTGACTCACTCTGCCGCTTGTTCCAACTGAGTAGTGAGTTGGGGGCTACATGTATTATATGTGCTTTGTCAATAATATACGAGCTTATTTTATTTAAGTTATGAAGTTCTGCAATGACTTCGTTGTGTTTGCCCACTACAGCTTTCTGTGGTGAACGATTTTATTAAGTTCCTATAGACTAACTCGGTGTAGACCATATAGTCGAGTAGAGCTAATGATAACTAAGTAAAGCCTCAGAGCTCAACGGCATTGCACATATATTTACACATGTTCTTACAAAAGACTTTATATACACTAACCGCACGATGGATTGTTTTTACATTCCCAGGTCCTTGGTGATCGTCTCAGCAGTCGGCCTTGCCTGGGTGATCAACTCTGTCGATGCTTTGCACCGGCAATAAAACTATGGGGCTACTCGGCGAGGGTGAATTCGGTGCATTACAGAGGAACACAGGAGAATTATACTGGTTCAGGCCCTCAGGATGGGGTAATACCCTACGTCCAGTTGAGGTGTTATTCCCCTAAGGTGTATGTAGATCGATGATCTGGTTGCTCTTGTTGTGCTTGCCCTGAGGGGCGCCCTGCCTCCCTTTATATACTAGGGGACAGGGGTACATGATAAGGATCCCAGTTGGATACGACCAAGGGATTTCCTTCTTAGAGATAGAATCCTATCCGACTAGGACTATCTTTCCTTATTATACAAGGTACAGCCTGCCGGGTGCTATCTTATCTCAAATTACATGGTCGGGCCCATCCTCTATCCAAGTGGCCCATGTACTGGTAATGAGGTACCCGAGGCCCATGGCCTCCACAGTAGCCCCTGAGACCTTCATAGTTGAGTCACAGCTGATGCCGAGTGCTCGTCCTCCACGGGGAAGGTTGCCCGTGTGCGATGCGCCCGAGTACTCTTTGTCCGAGTAAGTCTTCTCCCGAGTCCTGCTCCATGTCAGCTGGCAGCGAGGCTATGAAGGGCTTCATGTAGATATATGAATAGTGTGCGCCGAATAGGCGCACCTATTAGGTGTAGCCCTCGACTTTGTGCTTAATTGTGAAGACAATTAAACATAAAGTCAAAGATCTTTAACCTGGAAGTCTTTCCCGAGTAGATTACTACGGGTATTTGTGACTCTTCGGTATCATGTCAACCGGAATAAACTTTATAGTCTTGCCGAGTAGAAGACTACTCGTATGTAGGACTCTTCGACTTCATGTCAGTCAGAATATGAGTTTATAGTCTTGCCGAGTAGGATGCTACTCGTATATGGGACTCTTCAGCGTCATGTCAGCTGGAAAAAGGGGTTTATAGTCTTTTCCGAGTGGCGTCCCACTCAAAAGTTAGACTCCTCTGCATCATGTCAGCGGGAAAAGATATTTATAGTTTCTCCCGAGTAGTGCACTACTCGAAAGTAAGACTCTTCCGCATCATGTCAGCGGGTAAAATGTTGCACATGGCAACTGATGGCCACACATGCAGGTCGAGTACCACTCTGAAAATAAATCCATGGCGTGGTTAGGTGTACTCGAGAAAGATACCTGCATCTCCAATTGTAATGAAGACCAGCTTGCGATCCTTATAAGGATGTATCCTCGAGACCTGGTGAATAAAACAGATATCCAAACATATATGTTTAGCAATAAGGCTCTCATGAAGCATATCTGTTTACCTCATCGGCTCCTGTTAGCAGCACCAGCACTATAATTTCAACTCAGCCTGCGGGCGGCCCACATGGAGCATGCTACTTTAGGAACTCATATCTTGTTGGCCCAATGCGGACGGTGTAGGCCCAAGCCCGTTTAGTCGGCACCGGCTCTATAAAAAGACGGGGAGAGAGAAAAAGATTCCGTCGTCTTCCCCAAATCAGCCAATCTCTTCATCTTCCACCTTCGCGCCCAACTTTTCGCCTCCCCGCCCGGCTAGGGTTAGCTGCTGCTATTCCCCACCCGAACTCGGCGATTTCAATCCTCCCCGTTTGCTCCAAGCCCCCGATTTGCTTTTCCCCAAATCTCATCGCCTCCAGTCATGGCCGAAGGTTTCGGATCTGTGGGGGGCACCGGGAAGTTCTTGCCGTGTCGGATTGTGGCTCGGTAAGCTGAAGCGGCTGGAAAGTTGAAACTGAAGTTGCCCAGCCAAGAGTGATTCGCTGGCGGCCGGCTAGGGATGAGTCGAGCCCGAATCCCCGACCCGGAGAGACGGTAGTCTTCGCCTCTTTTTTCGATCGAGGCTTGTGTCTCCCGTCTTTTGATTTCTTCCGCCGTATTCTCGACTTTTACGGGCTGGAGTTGGTGCATATGAACCCCAACTCTATTCTTCAGATTTCTATATTTGTTACTCTTTGCGAATGCTTCTTGGGTGTTGAATCCCATTTCATTCTCTTCCGACATCTGTTCCATATCAAGCCTCAACCCTCCAAGAGCAATATCAATGTGATTGGAGGGGCTGGTCTTCAACTGAGGACTGATGGGAAGAAAACGTATCTCGATTTGTCCTTGAAATCTTCTCTAAAGGGCTGGTACAAGGAGTGGTTTTATTGCGCCGATCTGGCTCCTTCCTTGCGCCCGTTTAACGGTATGCCGCCGACGGTGTTGCCAAACTGGTCCGCGGAGCCGACCTTTGAAGAACTGGGCCAGGCACATATGTTGTTGACGAAGATAGATGACCTCAAGAGGGCCGGCTTGACAGGTCCTTGGATGGCTTGTCGCTTCCTGACAAGGCGCGTTCAGCCGCTGAAGCTTAGGAGCTCATTCGGCTGGGCCTTCAAAGGCAAAAATGATCCTGACCGAGTGAGCAACGAGTCGGCGGACAAGAAAGAGGTGACCGTGACCCTGTTCGGCTACTTCTCTGAAGGGGTGATCCCGACCGAGGACGACAAGCGCCGGATTGCGGCCTATAGCTTCATTCGGCCTCGGACCAAGGTAACCTTTAACCTTCCTCTATAAGGAATGCTCGTGGGACCATAGTTGTCCGGCATATCGTGATGCATTTGATTGACTCGCTTGTAGTGGCATGAAGAATTTGATAAGACTCCCGTCCATTGTCGCTGTTTGCGTCGAAGAAGAGGCGCGGAGTCCCTCTGCTGCCCAACCCCGCTCTAAGAGAGCGGGGAAGAAACCGATTTTATATTGGGGCGAGGGGACCATGACGGCGCGCGCTGTGAGCGGCGGCTTGAAAATAAAGGACGCCGCTGCCACAACGCCCACGCGGTCAAGTCCTAGGCTGAGACCTGCGGGTTTGAGCCCAACGTTGCCGAGCCCGGCGGCGCCACCAAGGAGCCGGCTAGAGCAGACGCCGCCTGGGGCGAAGGCGCCCGAGCCGACCATACCGGAGTTGGGGCCGACTCGGGTTGATACGCCTCTGCCGACAATGACGCCGACCAGGCCGACTGCCGGAGCTAGCGCTCCGCCGGGAAGCGGGTCGCCCGGCAAGAAGCTGAGGTTCTCCAGGAGGTGCGCTGCTCCGGGTCTTCTGTAGTCTTTGTGTGTTGAAGTAATGTCTTGATGTCTTGCTTCGTCGTGCAAGAAACGGGCCGATATTGATCTCAAGGAGGTTGACCCGTCTGCTCCACTTGATGAGCCTGCCCCAGCCGAGCCAGCGGCCGTGAACACACCTGTTGAGCCGGCGGCCAACTCGGTTGCTGAGACCGAGGTGGCTCCGACTACAGGGCCGCTGCCGCCACCCGACCGAAAGGTGGCTGCTGAAACTGAGGCCCCAGCCCCCGAGGCGCCGCACGTCGCGGAAGCCGCGGACGGAGCCCCCGAGCCGATCCCCGAAGTCGTGGGGGAGGGCGGTGCCAAGGCCAGGACCCCGTCGCCGTCGTGGTTATCGTCGTCACCATCGCCACCGCCGCCGCCGCCGGAGATCCCACATCTGCCTTGGATCGAAGCTCCTCCACGTGCAATGCCCCGGACTTTTATGTGGACAACTCGCGATGGTACTGTGAAAAGCTTCAGGCTCGATGAAGTCGTTGCAAGGAGAGAGCGCGAAAACCTGCTTCGTGCCGTCATCAGCGGGTCCCAAGGGGTCGCGGTATGGTTCTTGTAGTAGAGCTCCAGCAATCTTCTTGTTTTGATGTTTGACTCCATCCTTGACCCGTCTTTTATCCCGAACAGAAGCTTGTCAACCGCAACGAGGCGATGACGGAGATCTTGGTCGAGGTAGCTCCCCACCTCGCTGAGTTGGAACAGCTCCGGGCCTTAAAGGCCGAGATGGAGGAGCGTCATGTGGGGAGGGAGGCCTGGCTGAAGAGTGCGCCGATTACTTAGGGCAGAACATGGCCCTAGCCGGAAAATCAGAGTAAAGTCCTCGAGTATATCTTCCCCCCAAATGAACGTTGATGTATTCATCCAGCCCGTTGTTCCCGACTGCCCAGTTATGTCATGACTGCACGGTTGAGCTCTTGGCTAATCTGTGGTGCAACCCTCGAAGCGGAGTTAAAGACCCGAACAGAGAGAATCACAGCTGAAGGTGCCAAAGAGCCCAAGACCGAGCTTGAGAAGGTCAAGGCCACCTGACAAGGCCAACACCGAGCTTGAGCGGGAGAATCCGAGTTGGAGAGCGCCGTCGTCAAAGCTCGGTAAGGAGAAGCTAACTGGAGAAGACCGTGGCCGGGTGGGAGGCCGACTACAAAGTAAGTCCTCATCCCGATTGTGATCTTAGCCAATCCATAGTTATCCTGTGTGTAGCCGAATTTGACAAGCTTACTTGCCGGCTGATCTGGGCAGACATGAGAACTAATGTCGGGCCCAGTATCAGTTCTACACGGAGGAAATAAGTTGATCAGGGAGTCACGGGAGGCCCTCGTTGGGTCCGTGAAAGGGCTCCTGACCTTATAGACCCCCTGCTCGTGGGAACCAGCTGCAGCCGAATCCCTCAGATAGTGGGCGTCTCGAGGATGCCCAGTGCCTTGAAAAGGTACTCGGATGAGCATGTTGTGCCGGCTTGGCCCATACCCTGGCAATGACCAAATCCTTATACCCTAGCGGATATCGAAGCCATGGGGAGGGGTTTGCCGAAGAGACAACGCCAGAGGAGCGCTGGAGCTGATCGCCGGGCGGAAGCCGACTGCGGAGATAATTAAACGCGAGACCTGGGTCTGCGGAGATAATATATAAACTGTGTAAACAAGCATGTGTAAATATGTGTGCGATGCGCCAAGCTTGTTTTTTCGGTTGTCATTAGCTTTACTTGAACGTTTAGTATGCACCGATTAGTCTGTCAGAACTTAATAAAAACGTTCGACGTAAGAAGCTGTACCCGGGCAAACATGACAGTCGTAGTAAGGCTTCATAACCGAAGTGAAAATAAAGCTCGTATGTTATTGACCAATGCACATATAAATATGCAGCCCCGACTCACTACTCGTGATACAAACGCGTAGTGAGTCAGAGGAATTGTACACATGAAAATTATAACTCAGGTATAGAAAGGACGTAGCTGTTCTAGTTTCCATGAGTTGCTAATGAGAGCCGGTCTTCGGTCTTCATCGTAGGCGCCTGGCCGGTACCTCGGCTATAATGAATGGCCCTTCCTAGATTGGGGATAATTTGTGCATGTTTTGTGGTGTTTGTATTTCCTCAGAACGAGATCCCCGACCGAAAAGGTGCGGCCACGGACATTGCGATTTGGTAGCGGTAGGCCTTGAAGATACCTTGCCGACTGATAGTTCACGGCCTCTTGCTTCTTCTAGCTGATCTATTCGACAGTCGGGTATGTTGGATCATCTTCTAGTAGGCCCGGACTCGTGGAGAGCGAACTGTAACTCGTAGGTAGCATAGCCTCGGCACCGTAGACCAGAAAGAAAGGGGATTGCCTGTTGCCCGACTAACGTCGTTCTGAGAGACTAAAGAGAACAGATGGGAGTTTCTTTGTACCCACCGGCCCGGTATGGTTGTAGTCGGTCGAATATCCTACCTTGATGCCCTGTAAGACCAATACCATTGGCTCGCTCAACCTGCCATTGCTCCGCGGGGGGTGCCACACAGATGCATAGCAGATCTTGATGATCGAAATCGTTGCAGAGTCTTGGAATAGCCCGCCGGAACTGAGTACCGTTGTCGGTGATGATCGCGGTTAGGGACTCCGAAACCGGTATAAATATACTCATGATTGAAGTCCTTTGCTCGTCCGCTGTAATTGTTGCAACGGGTTTAGCCTCAATCCACTTGGTGAACTTTATCCCACCGCGACAAATAAATGTGTGAATCTCCTGGCGCTTTCTTGAAGGCCGACCATGTGAGACCCCGATACTGGAATGTCAGGAGATGGGATAGGTTTGGATCTGGGCTGGAAGGTTGTTTGGTCTTGCGTAGAATGGCAACCCTCACACTCCGAACATGTCGTTTGCGTCTTGTTATGCTGTGGCAGAAAAATCCTGCGTAAGCCTTTCCGACTAACGTCTGGATTGGCCGTGGTTTGCCACATATGCAGAGTGGATCGAGGCAGGATCTGCTTGCCTCTCGTACGGTGCCAGCGCATGAAGACCCGGATGCGCTCCTGCGGTACAGGTCTTCTCCGATAGTAGTTGAAGCTCTTGCTTCGACGCTTATCTGCTCGGCTTGACTTGTGATCTTCTGGGGTTTGTCGTCGAGAATTATGACAAACAGGAGTCTCCAGTCTTGCATTGTGCAGCACTCATCTATGGTCGAGTAGGCTCGTCCCGACTGATGGTGCCAGGTTTCTTGTTGGCTGATGGCTCCATGAGTTGCTCGACAAAGATTTCAGCTGGGACTATTTCTCGTTTCGATCCATGTTTTGCCAGTTCATTGCTGCGTCATTGTTTGGCGAGGAGTGTGGTGATTTCAGCCTGTCAAACTGTTTTCCAGCTTGCGGACTCCTGACAGTATGCGCCATGGTATCGTCGAACAGGTCCAGTCTTTCATGACTTGGTTTAGAGAGTTGAGAAGTCTCCGCATACAACCACGACGTATGCCAAGTGATATGCGATGCGAAGCCCGTGGACAAGTGGCCTCGTACTCGGCGACGTTATGGGAGCGGGAATGATGGATTTGTAGAACGTACTTCAGTTTTCGCAGTGGGGGAGTCAATATGACTCCGGCCCGGCGCCACCGATCCGTAGAGAAAGTCGAAGTACATTGTCCAGTATTCTAGCTTTGCTGTTGTGTAGGCAGTTGGACTTCTGTCCACTCGGCCAACGAAGTCGCTAGAGTTGGATTTGATATTGCTGTCGTGCTGAAAGGTGATGTTGAATGCATCAGCTCGAGTGCCCATTTAGCGATTCGGCCAGTGGCCTCGCGATTATGAAGGACATCCCCGAGTGGAAATACTATGACACCTTGATTGGTGTGCTTGGAAAAATGCACCAGCTTCCGACTGTGATAAGTAGGCCATATAGCAGCTTCTGGACTTGCGATTATCTCGTTTGGAGTAGCAAGGACTTCGCTGACGAAGTAGACTGGCCGTTGTATTTTTTGAATATGACCCTGTTCGGATCGCTCAACCACAGCACCGTGCTGACTACTGTGTTGTTGTCGCCAGATATAGCATTAGGTTCCTGGGGAAGAGGTGACGCCAACACGGGGGGTGATGTGAGGAACTGTTTGAAGTCTTCGGAAGGCTGCTAAGCTTCCGGAGTCCATTGAAATTGTCGTCTTTTTTTGAGTAGCTTGAAGAATGGGCATGTCCCGTTCGCCAGTCGGGAATATCCGGCTGAGGCCCCAGCAGCCTGTCAGCTTCTGGACGTCTTTGAGTTAGTCGGGGGTGTCATGTGCCTGATGGCGTTGACTTTCTCCGGGTTGGCCTCAATGCGCGGTGCGAGACGATGAAGCCGAGTAACTTTGCCGGATCGAACACCGAAGGCGCATTTTCCGGGTTCAACCTCATCTTGAATCTTCGAAGGTTTTGGAAGGTTTCTTCCAAGTCATCATGAGGTCTTCTTTGGACTTGGTCATGATCACCACACATCGTCGACGTAGGCTTCCACGTTGCGTCCAGATCTGATATGTAGGCACCGCTGAATAGCCCTTTGATAGGTTGCGCCCGCGTTCTTCAGACCGAACGCATTGTGATATAGCAGTACGCTCGAACGGTGTGATGAAAAGATGTCTTCAAGCATCTGCTTCCTCAAGCTTATTTGATGGTATCCCGAGTAACAGTCAGAAAAGCTGAGTAGTCGCACCCTGCCGTGGAATCAACCACCTGATCTATCCAGGGAAGACAAAATGTCCTTGGGACGCTTTGTTGAGATCGTAGTTGACGCACATGCGCCATTGACCGTTTTTCTTCCGGACTAGACTGGGGTTTGCCAGCCAATCCGGGTGGTAGACCTCTTTGATGAACCGGCTACGGGAGTTTGGTAATTTCCTCCTGATAGCATCTTTTGCAGTCTTGGGCGAAGCGCCGCAGCTGGTTGCTTGACTGGCTTGGCGTCTGTCTCACGTTTAGGGCGTGCTTGGATCACCTCCTTGGTACGCCTGCATGTGGACGGTTATCACACGAGATATCCTTGTTAGATTGGAGAAGTGTGACGAGGCGTCTTCTCTATTTGGGGTCGAGTCCGGTCCGACTAGAGGAGTCTTGGAGGGGTCGGAAGGGTCAGGGGTCTTCTTCGTGTCAGAGTCGCTGAATTCCCGACTTCGCTACTTTTTAGCCGGAACTTGATACTTGCTTGGCTTCTGTTGTGACGCTTGCCGAATGTTGTCGGCCCGACTGCGCCCTTGTGATGAGCCAGTTCAGTTCTCCTTGTCACAGGGTGAAGGCTTGCTTGACGTCGCTGCGGAGGGAGAGGCTCCTGGCGGTCCAGCATCTTCAGCACCATGTATGTATAGTGCGGTTATGCCATAAATTTGGCGAGTGCGGTCGCGAGTATCGCGTGGTACGCGGTCTCGAAGTCGGTGACTCGAAGCAGATAGTTTTGTGCGGAATTATCCGTGTGTCGAAGGTTTACCGGCAAGGTTATCTGCCGAGTGGAGTTGATGAAGGCGGGAATTATCCCGTGGAAGGGCGAGTGCTCGCCACCGTAGTTCTGAACGAGGAATTTTCATCTCGTCCAAAGTCTTGGCGAACAGGATATTGAGCGCGCTGCTCCGTCGATGAGCGTTTCTTCGCCTGATGTTTCTGAGAACGGCCGGGTTTCAGGAGAGTGGATAGCGTCCGGGTGGGAAACCCGATTGGTTTGATCTGCGCTGATTGGAAGGTGATGGCCATCTCTGACCAGCACAGGTATTGGGGGGTGTCTGGTCGTGGAGACGTGTTGATGTCGCGCGTGAAGCTTCTGTTTGCGCTTGACTCGTGTGCGAGTGGTCCCCAAAGATATGGTTTGAGCTCGGCTTGAGGATCTTTGGAAGTCATCGGCGGACCGAGTCTGGCTGTTTTTGTCCTTGTCGGCGCAGACGATGAAGTCTGCTCGGGAGGCACTTTTGAGCATATAGCAGTCTTTCGGCCGCGTGCTTTCTTGGGGTGAAAGGGCATGGCTGCTCATGACTTTCTGGTAGTCGTTGTTTCGCTGGGGCCGCGACTGGCTGCGCTCATGTTGGCCACCTCGTTGTCGACTTCCGTTTACGGCTGCCGACTTGTTTTGAGACGGCTCATTGTCGGCTTTTCGCCTTCTGTTCTTTCTGTCGGGTCTCCTTCTTCTCTCGAGGGCCTCGCGACACGCTTCGGCCGAGTCGGCGTAATTTATTGGCCATGTCGAGAGCGCCGGACTGTGGATGGTGGCTCGAGTGAATTTTGCGATAAGCGGAGCGTCTTTTTACCCTTTGCGAAGGCGGCGATGACGGCTTTATCTTTGACAGTTGGGGATTTGGTTGCGCTTCTCGGAAAACCTTTTGATGAATTCGCGCAAAAGACTCGTTTTCTTCTGGTGCAATTGATAAAGATCATGCTCGAGCGGTCTATGTAGGTCCCCTGAAATGTAGCGGATGAACGCTCCTGATTGTCCCAGGAGATCGACAGCCTCGGAGGCTGCAGCCAATGTCCTCGCGAGTCGGTAGCGCGACTGGGAGGTAGTTAGCCATGATCTGCTGGCGCCGCCCAGCAGCTGGACTGCTAGGGTGTAACGGTGAGCCAGGACTCTGGGTTTGTCTGCTGTCTCGTACTTTTTCGATCCCGTGGGCTTAAGAGTTCGGCACAGAGAGAGATAAGACGTCCTGTAATTCTCGAGTAAAGGCTGGGATGCTTTCGTCTTCGTGAGCGGCTCCAACTTCCGATTTTGCGATGTAGTCGCTCGTGGTGGATGCGATGCTCTCGTTTCGTCTTCCAGTCGGCGGCGTTCATCTTCTTCGCGTTCTTCGCGTCGGGCGTTTATGGTGTGGCGAAGGTCCGGTGCAGTCGAACTCGAGGTCTGAATTGGGTCGGCGATCGTATTGGCGACGCCGCGTTGTCATTGTTGGTATTGCGAGCGTTGTTTGTCGGACTCTTCGGTTGCCGACTGGAGCCGCAGCCGCACCAGCGTCGTGCTGATGTAATGAGCCTGCGCCGGAGAACCCGATGGGTTGGTCGGTATAGCAGTGTCGCCCGACTGCTGTTGCTGCTGACAGGCAGCAGCTGTGATCATCGCTTGATCTTGGCGATAGTCGGGGGTGGCCTGGTGATCGGACAAGCTGGAGTGTGTCTAGCAGAGTCGCTGCGGCACGACGTTTGTTGTGGTGTGACAAAGATGTCGTGGTGGCCGATCTTGGTTTGGAGGATCTGTTGCTGAGGCGATTCACCCAGCCTAGCGCAGCTCGTTGTTACGGGCTTCACGGTTGGCCTCCTCTTGTTGTAATCGGCGCGCCTCCTCGGAAGGTGGTGTTGAAGCCATGAAGATCTCGCGAGAGAGGGGGAAGCTTGCCGAGTTAAAGTCCGAGCTAGCGCTCGAACCACTATCCGACTTGGTGTCGGACTCCGAATAGTTTATCGGAGTGAGTACGAGTCCGACCTCTCTAGATCCAATCTGAAACGGCGCTTGGCCATGTCCAAACTGAATCGCTGGAGATCGGGTCTGCTGCGTGAGGGAAAGGCTTGCAACGTCGCCTGAATTATTCGGGAAGTTGACGACCTCTCACCTTCTCGGCCCAACTCGGGCTGGCTCAAGGCCTAGCGCAAGCCGGACGCCGAAGGAGAGGGTTGTCTCGATGTTCGGTGATGTGAAGGACTGCCGTAGGAAGTTATTGAAGAGACGGTGGTGTCCTGTGTGCCGACTGGCGCAACGTCGGCTAGTTCCCTGGCTGGCAAGATTGGATCTGCTCAGCAGGGTGAGATTGCTGATTGGTCGGCGATGAAGTCTAAGCTTCCGAAGGTGATTGCATCTCCGGGGAAGACTTGTTGCTGTCGACTCCGTTGATTGAATCCAGTTCGAATTTCAGATGAGGAATTCGCTCAGAGGCCCCTACCTAGCAGCGCCAACTGTCGATGCTTTGCACGGGCATAAAACTTGGGGCTACTCGGCGAGGGTGAATTCGGTGGATTGCAGAGGAAACAGGAGATTATACTGGTTCAGGCCCTCAGGATGAGGTAATACCCTACGTCCAGTTGAGGTGTTATTCCTCTGGAGGTGTATGTAGATCAATGATCTGGTTGCTCTTGTTGTGCCTTGCCTGAGGGGCGCCCTGCCCTCCTTTATAATACTAGGGGACAGGGGTACATGATAAGGATCCCAGTTGGATACGACCAAGGGATTTCCTTCTTAGAGATAGAATCCTATCCGACTAAGACTATGTTTCCTTATTATACCAAGGTACAGCCTGCGGGTGCTATCTTATCTCTAATTACATGATCCGGCCATCCTCTATCAGAGTGGGCCCTTATACTGGTAATGAGGTACCCGGGGCCCATGGCCTCCACAAACTCCAACGCCCCCTCAAGTGTTGTCTCTTCGGCAAACCCTTCACCGATGGCCTCAATATCTGCCCTGGGGTAGATTGACTTGGTCATCGTGAGGGTCTGGGCCACGCCGACAACAACACGCTCATCCAAGTACCTCTTCAGGATACTCGGTTCATCGTTAAGGCGCACCTGCACCTAGTAGACTGTGTTCGAGCTGGTTCCCATGTAGTGAGGATCCATTACATCAAGGAGCCCTTTCGCGGACTTCGGCAAGAATCTCCCATGACTCCTTTATGACCTTGATCTCCTCTGCAAAGGCTCGAAACTGGGTTTGGGCATTGGCTCTTGCAGCTGCTCAGATTCATTGGCAAGTAAACTTGTTAGCCAAAACAGCAGTCAGAGTAATCAACAGATTGGACAAGGTCATTGTCAGAGTGAAGACTTACTTTTGTAGTCAGCTTCCACCTTGGCTTTGGCTTTCTCTAGTTCGGCCTTCTCTTTCTCGAGTTTGCCTTTGGCTCTTTCCAGCTCGGCCTTGTCTTTCTCGAGTTTGACCTTGGCTTCCTCGGCCTCCTTCAGCTTGGTTTCCCCCTCTGTCCGGGTCTTCAACTCAGCTTCGAGGGCCATATATCAGAGTAGCCAAGAGCTCGAGATTACAGTCAAGACGCAACTGGGCAGTTACGAAACAACAAAGCTAGAGGAATATGCACGGGATTTAGTTGGGAAGACAAACACGGGAGACTTACTTCCGATCTTCTTGGCAAGAGCCCAGTTCTCATCCCTGAGCTTGTCAACGGCTCCCCTCAGCCAAGTCTCCCTCTCCTGGCTAGACCACTCCAAGTCGGCCTTCGAGGTCTAGAGCTGGCCCAATCGCTAGAGTTGGGGAGCAAGCTAGGTTAGGACCTCATTTATCTTCTCTGAGCGGTCTACAATCTTCTGCTCGGGGAAAAACAGAGCAAAGCTGAGTCAGTCGGTGGAATACCAGAAATAAAGGAAATCATTAGGGACTCAATATTGCAAGACTCGCTACATACCTGGACCCCCCGGGACATGGCAATTATGGCACGAAGAAGCACTTCGCACTCCCTCTCCGCCGCCTCTTCGTCATTCTCGTAGCTCTTCGCAGTTCCCTCAGGAGTCACCCAGTGGAATGTTCTCGGGAATCTGCAGGGAGGAGCTTCAAGCCTAGGGAGGTCCACATCATCTGAAGACGACGATGACACGGATAGTGACAAGGTCATGGCCTCCGACTCGGCGGCTGCTGGGGCTTTAAGGATCCGCTCAGGGGCTAGAGCTATAGCTTCAACATCTGCCCCCTGGTCAGTCAGCATCAGCGGCCCTGCAGTCGGGACAACCTCAGTTTCTGCAACTGAGACGGTCTCTGGCTCGGCAGATGCGCTTGCTGGCGCTGGCTCGGCTGGGGCTGGCTCTACAACAGGAGCAGCCGGTGTGGTCTCCTTGAGATCAATGTTGGCTTGTTTCCTACACGATGAGCTAAATATCAAGACACTACTATGCTGAACAAGATTTTTAGAAGATTCAAAGACTCAATATTGGTCACCTCTTGGAAGATTTGAACTTCCACGAGGGGGCTTCGGAAGTCGGCAGTGGAGGGCTACTGGCTGTCGGGCTGGATGGCGCAACAGTTGACGGTGGCGTCTTTCTCCTAGCTGGACCAGGTTTTGGAGCAGCCGACTGGGGCGCTGGGATGCTCAGCGACGTTGCCTTATGGCTTGTTGACGACCTTGAACTCAGCGGTGCTGTTCTTGGGCTCGATGTTGCTGAGCCTGGCACCGGTGGTCTCGGTCTTGGACTCGGTGGCCTGGGAGCTGTGCTGGTGGTGTCTTTAATCTTCAGGCTCCCGGCTGCAACACTCAGCCTGCTAATTTTCTTCTTGCCTAGATCCTCAACAGGTTTCTTCCCCGCTCTCTTGGAGTCGGGCTGGGCAGCAGCAGGACTCAACGGCCTTTTCTTCAACTTCACGGCCGACAAAGTTTGGGAGTCTTCATCAAACTCCTCACATGTCTGCAAGCAGTTGAACAACATATATCACACATTGCAGAGCAATCCTGGGTATACATCTACAAGCATTCATCACAGATGGACATCAAGTCAGAGTTTCAGTATTACCTCTGGGCGAGGCCTTTTCTCGCTATAGGCTTTGGGGGTGCGCTCTGCATCTTCAGTCTCAATTACCCCGCTGGTAAAATAGCTGAGCATGATGTCAGTCACCTTGTACTTATCAGCTAGGTCTGGGTATTCTCGGTTAGGATCATTTTTCCTTCATAATCCCAGCCGAAGTGACTCCTCAGCTTCAGCGGCCTGATACGACGAGATAGGAAACATCTGGCCACCTAGGGGCTAGTCAATCCAGAGCCCTTCAGCTTATCAAGTTTTTTGATCAATTGATACACCTAGCCCATCTCTTTGAAAGTTGGCACTGATGACCAATTGGGTGAGATCACCGGAGACAAACCAGTAAATGGGGGCAAAGAGGGTTCCAGATCAGAACAGTAGAACCACTCCTTATGCCAGCCCTTAAGGGAAGTTTTCAGAGGAAGATGAAGATATATCCTTTTCATTTCACTCCTTAGCTGAAGGCCGGCTCCCCCTAGTGGATGACTTCGCGGCTTCGCAATCTCAGCTGCTTCTCCAAGAACTTCAGCTTAGTCGACCTGCAATCCAAAGTCAGCCAAGTCTCGTCGGTCACCTCTGGGATTTCTGACGCTCTCGGCATGGCTTGAAGCAAGGAAATTTGGGGGAAGTACTACTGGGGGCTTGGAATGGACGTGGAGGAGCAAGATCGCCCGAGTTTCAATGGGGAAGAGCTAGCAATGGTGAACCCTAACGAGGCGGGAGGCGAAATTTCGGCGCGGAAGCTAGAAGATGAAATGATTGGTGGATTGGACTAGATGAGGGAATCTTTTCTCTCTCTCCCTGCCTTTATAGAGCCTGTACTGGTAAGTGGGCTTGGGCTTGCAAATTCAATACTAGGCTACCAAGATATGAGTTTCCACAGTAGCACGCTCAATGTGGGCCACTCGCTGGCTGTGTTAAAATCATAGTGCTGGTGCTACCAACAGGAACCGATTGGATAATCAGATATGCTTCATGAAGACCTAATTGCTGAACACATGTGTTCGGGTATCTATATTATCCACCAGGTATTGAGGATATATCCTTATAAGGGTCACAAGCTGGTCTTCATTAAAATTGGGGATGCAGGTATCTCTCAAGTACACCTGATCACATATTGGATTGAAATCCATAAAGTGGTACTCAGCTTACATGCTTAGCCAACAATTGCCATCAGCAAATACTTTTCTAGCTGATATGACGCTGAAGAGTCTAACTTCCGAGTAGCATGCTACTCGGGAAAGACTATAAACATTTTCCAGCTGACATGAAGCTGAAGAGTCTAATTTCCGAGTGACATACTACTTGGGAAAGACTATAAAATATTTCCGGTTGATATGATACTGAAGAGTCTCATATACCAGTAGTATACTACTCGGGAAAGACTACAAGGTTAAAGATCTTTGACTTTATGTTTAATTGTTTCACAATTAAGCACAAAGTCGGGGGTTACACCTAATATGTGTGCCTATTCGGCACACACTCATCATACTCTACATGGAGCCCTTCATAGCCTCACTGCCAGCTGACATGAAGTAGGACTCAGGAAGAAGAAGGACTCGGACAAAGAGTACTCGGGAGCAATGCACTCAGGCAATCTTCACCGTGGAGGATGAGCACTCGGCATCAGCTGTGACTCAACTATGAAGGTCTCAGGGGCTGCTGTGGAGGCATGAGCCCGGGTACCTCATGACAAGCATATGGGCCACTCGGATAGAGGATGGGCCTAGCCTTGTATGATAAGGAATATACAGTCCTAGTCGGGCAAGACCTATCTCTAAGAGGAGATCTTTTGGCCGTAGTCCTATTGGGACTCCTACTTTGTACCCCTGTCCCCTAGTATATAAGGGGAGACAGGGCGCCCCCTGAGGGCAGAACACACAAGAAGCAGAGATTCATCAGAATCATACATCCTCAAAGGAATACACCACAATTGGACATAGGGTATTACCTCACATCGAGGGCCTGAACCAGTATAAACTCCCCGTGTTCCTTTGCAGTCCACCGAGTTTCGATCCGACGAGTAGCCCTATATTCTTATTGCCGGTGTAAAACATCGACAATCCCTAATTACAAGGCTAGGCCCATCCTCTGTTCGAGTGGCCCAAATGCTTCTCATGAGGTACCCAGGGCCCATGGCCTCCACAGTAGCCCCTAAGACCTTCATAGTTGAGTCACAGCTGATGCTGAGTGCTCATCCTCCACGGTGAAGAATTCCCGAGTGCATGACTCCTGAGTACTCTTTGTCTGAGTGCTTCTTCTCTCGAGTCTTGCTTCATGTCAGCTGGCAACGAGGTTATGAAGGGTTTCATAGAAAAATATGAATAGTGTGCACCGAATAAGCGCACCTATTAGGTGTAGCCCCCGACTTTGTGCTTAATTGTGAAACAATTAATCATAAAGTCAAAGATATTTAACCTTGTAGTCTTTCCTGATAAGTATACTACATGGTATGTAGACTCTTCAGCATCATGTTAATAGTTATAATATTTGCTCATGGCAATTGGTGGCTAAGCATGTAAGCTGAGTACCAATTCTTGGATTTTAACCCAATGTGTGGTCAGGTGTACTTGAGAGATACCTACATTCCAATTTTAATGGAGACCAGCTGTCGAACCTTATAAGGATATATCCTCAATACCTGGCAAATAATGCAGATATCTGAACACATGTGTTCAGCAATTAGGCTTTCATGAAGCATATCTGATTATTTAATCGGTTTCTGTAAATAGCATTTGCACAGTGATTTTAACACAGCCAGCAGTCGACTCTTAGGCATGCCATTCAGAAACTCATATCGTGTGGCCCAGTACTGAATCAGCCAGCCCAAGCCCACTTATTGTGGAGGCCATGGGCCCCGGGTACCTCATGACAAGCATATGGGCCACTCGGATAGAGGATGGGCCTAGCCTTATAATTAGAGATATAATAGGACTCGGTAGACTTAACCTTGTACGATAAGAAAAATACAGTCCTAGTCGGACACGTTATATCTCTAGAAGGAGATCCCTTGGTAGTAATCCGACTGGGATTCCGAATTTGTAACCCTGTCCCCCAGTATATAAAGGGAGGAAGGGCGCCCCCTGAGGGCAGAAGAAGTCATACATCTTCAAAGGAAATACACCACAACTGGACGTAGGGTATTACCTCATCTCGAGGGCCTGAACTAGTATAAACCTTTTGTGTTCCTTTGCAATCGATCAATTTGTGGTCCGGCGAGTAGCCCTATATATTTATTGCCGGTGTAAAACATCGACAGTTGGCACGCTTGGTAGGGGCTTTATCGAGATCATCTTCATCCAGCTTGATGGATCCAATCACTGGTGTCGAGGACATCAGCTTATTCCCCGGGCAAGCAATCAACTTCGGGAGCCTCAACTTCGTCGCCGACAATTCGGCAACTCACCTTGTCCAACTCGGACTCAATCCTATCGGCAGGGAAATAGGCCGACTCTGCGCCGGTTGGCCCACATGACGCTGCAGCAACCCTCGTCGACTTGCTGCGGCAATCTTCCACTTGCCCCAGGTCTCGGGACAACTCTCTCTTCGGTGTTCGACTCAGACTCGGCCTTGAGCAGCGAGATTGGGCTAAGAAGGGACGAGATCGTCAATCTCCCGTATGGACTCAGTGACGCCACGGATATCTACAATCTACATCCGACATGGAAAACCCGATCCCCTGGAGTTTGACTTCGGATACGGCCCAGCTCGAGATCGAATCTAGCGAGGTCGGAGTTGTATCACCCCCATGAACTATTCCGACTCCAACTATCAGTCAGACTCCGACTCTAAGTCGGATAGCAGTTCGGCAAGCTTCTCTCCACCACGAGAAATCTTCATGGCATCCAAAGGCTCTACTCCTATCCAGGAATCATGCCGACTATGCAAACAGCAAGAGGAGGAGGCCCGCCGAGTGCGAGAACAACAAGAGGAAGAAGCAAGATGCCTGCACACTTGCAACGATGACCTACATAGGGCCAGGCGGATTGCTCAGTAACAAATCCTCCAACCCGAGTCGGCGACACACGTCTTCGTTACTCCTCAACAGAACATCGTGGCTGCTGTAACTCTACTGGATACACTCCAGTTCGGGCCTGTTCACCAGGCCACCCGACGATACAAGGATAAAAGCCATGATCACCACTGTTGCATGTCGCAATGCCAACAGTCGGGCGATACCCTCATACTGACCAATCAGTCGGCTTCTCCAACCACGATCTCGTCTACCTCAACACTACGCCGAGCGGCTAGCTCTAGTCAGCTGCACACAGGGTCACGCCAGACGTCACTCGGCAACCCGAACGGCCCTGCGGTATCGACATCAAGATGACTGTCGGGACAACTAGGATTTGAGGCCAACTATGAGTGATCTTTGGCAAGACATCACGCTCAGCGCCATGAACAAGAGGAAGACGAGCACACCGACAGAAGACGAGAATGAGCGCTTCGGCTCCACCACGAATGGTTTCGCCGTCGTAGGCGGAGTCAGAGTCTCATGAAACGAAGGTGTACCGGCCTTCACCGAGGAGCTTCAATAGGTCATCTAGCCGACAGGCTTCAAGCTAACTGGGATCGAGAAGTACGATGGGAAGACCAATCTCGAGTCCTGGCTCACGGTCTAACTCTGGCGAATCCGAGCAGCTGGAGGAGATCACAAGCATGGCTAACTACCTCCTAGTCGCTCTAACCGCTGCGAGGACATGGCTAACGGGACTTCCAAGCAATCAACCGGACTCTTGGGGAGAACTCTGAGAACGCTTCATCATCAACCTCTAGGGAACATACGAGAGGCCATCTTCCGAGTATGACCTATATCAGTTGCATCAAAGGAAGAACGAGTCTCTTCGTGACTTCATCAAGAGGTTTTCTGAGAAGAAGAATTCAATCCCGAAGATCAAGGATGAGGTTGTCATCGCCGCCTTCCGAAAACGAGTCAAAGATACCTCGTTCATCGCTAAATTCACTCGAAAGCCTCCCAACTCTATCAAGGCTATATTCGACATGGCAAACAAGTACGCTGACTCGGCCGACACTATAGCTGAGGCCCTCGATGACAAGAAGGCACACTAACAGAAGGAGCGGAAGGACACCGATGCTGTGGCTTCGACTAAGGTTGGAAACCGCAAACGCAAGTCGAACGGCTTCATTGTGGCAGTCGGTCACAACAATCTTTGACTGGCAACAACAGAAGATTATCAGAACAACAAGTGACACGTTCAGGGGCTCACAAGCTCAAGCGCAAGGATGACCTCCCCACTCCCAAATACAAACAGCTAAGTCGCTTTCTGATAAATATTTCCTCACTTGGCTTTTCCAATGCCGCAGCCACTTACACCTAATAGGTGTACAAGCTGCACATTTTTTCTATTTTTTCTCTTAATGATTGCAAAAGTACTCGAGTAGCATAAATTCTGATCCGTGAAGCTTTGCTATATGAAAGACGAACTCAAGTCACCCAAAATGCGTGTCTGGGAAAGAGCCATGAGCTGACTCCCGACGCTAGGGGGCTATGACTAGTCGGGCAGAGTGCTTAAACGTAAGGGGTCAACTACTTGGGGAAATTAATATCAAAAAGAGGAACAACATGTATTTACATCTATTGTAAAATACATAAAATTTCTTTAGGTGATTGTTTTCATCAATAGATGCTACTCATCTGATATGTTTATAATACAGGGCCAATTCCGGATACGCGTAATAGGAACTCAGGGCTATGAGCCTATCTCCTACGCTCGGGGGCTGAACCAGTCTACCAAGATACACTTGGAGTGCGACGCTTCAAGAATCACTTGGAATGCTCCATGAGAGCCATTGTCCAAGTACTACTTGGCTCCAGTCGGGGGTCGGGTACCAGTCGGGGCTCGGGTACCAGTCGGGGCTCGGGTACCACTTGGCTGGGTGAGGTACGCCCCATGAGGGTCACCAGCCGAATCCTATGCTAATGCTAGGTTCGGGTACCTTATTCGGTCACAACTCTGCTAGGTGAGGTACGCCCCATGAGGGTCGCTAGCTGAATCCTATGCTAATGCGAGGTTCAGGTACCTTATTCGGCTAACAACCGTCCTCCGGCACCAATCGGAGCTCAGGTACCACTCTGCTAAGTTGGGTGCGCCCCATGAGGGTCGCCAGCTAAATCCTATGCTAATGCAAGGTTCGGGTACCTTATTTGGCCATAACTCTGTTGGATAGGGTACGCCCCATGAGGGTCGCCAGCCGAATCCTATGCTAATGCAAGGTTCGAGTACCTTATTCGGCTTTACCAAAGTCAGAGAAGACGTATGTCGTCGAAGCGCATCCGTGGTTCTCATGCACTACGTCACACTTGAGGAGGGCATGCAGATCCTACAATATACCTACTCGGGCATCTTTGGCAACCATGCTGCATCCAGAACATAAATCAGAAAGGCTTGCAGACAAGGATTCCTCTAGCTGATTGCGGTTACCAACGCTGAAATACTCATCCTGACATGCATGGGATGCCAATTTTATAGGGCTGTGCTGGGTAGGTCGGTTTAGGCCGGCTTAGTCGGTAGTAGGCTACAAGATATGAGTTTCTACAAAATAGCACGCTCAATTGGGCAGCTCTCGTGGCTGTGTTAAAATCACAGTGTGGTGCTACTCACAGAAACCGCTTAAATAATCAGATATGCTTCATGCTAAGCCTACAGTCGGATGTATACATTCGGGTATTTGCATTATTTACCAGGTATTGTGGATATATCCTTATAAGGATCACAAGCTGGTCTCCATTAAAATTGGGGATCTGGTATCTCTCAAGTACACCTGACCACGTATTGGGTGAAAATCCATAAAGTGGTACTCGGCCTACATGCTTGGCCAGTGATTGCCATGGGCAAAAATTCTTTTGGCTGACATGAAGCTGCGAGAGTCTAACTTCCGAGTGACATACTACTCAGGAAAGACTATAAAAAATCATTCCAGCTGACATGACGCTGAAGAGTCTAAACTTCCGAGTGACATACTACTCGGAAAAGACTATAAAATATTTCTGACTGATATGATACTGAAGAGTCTCATATACAGTGTGCACTACTCCAGAAAGACTACAAGGTTAAATCTTTGACTTATGTTTAATTGTATCACAATTAAGCACAAAGTCAGGGCTACACCTAATAGGTGCGCCTATTCGGCGCACACTATTCATATTTTACATGGAGCCCTTCATAGACTCGTGCTAGCTGACATGAAGTAGGACTCGGGAGAAGAAGCACTTGGACAAAGAGTACTTGGGAGCAATGCACTCAGGAATTTTTCACCATGGAGGATGAGCACTCGGCATCAGCTATGACTCAACTATGAGGTCTGGGCTGCTGTGGGGCCATGGGCGGGTACGTTATAAGCATATGGGCCACTCGGATAGAGGATGGGTTAGCCTTGTAATTAGAAATTAATAGGACTGGCAGACTTAACCTGTACGATAAGGAAAATACAGTCCTAGTCGGGCACGTTATATCTCTAGAAGGAGATCCCTTGGTCATAATCTGACTGGGATTCCACTTGTAACCCTGTCCCCAGTATATAAGTGAGGCAGGGCACCCCCTGAGGGCAGAAGAAGTCATACATCCTCAAAGGAAATACACCACAACTGGACGTAGGGTATTACCTCATCTCGAGGGCCTAAACCAGTATAAACCTTTTGTGTTCTTTTGCAATCCATCAAGTTTCGGTCCGGCAAGTAGCCCTATATTTATTGCTGGTGTAAAACATCGACACTTATCAGCACGGGCTCTATAAAAGCGGGGAGAAAGAGAAAAGATTCCCTCATCTTCTCCAATCCGCCAATCATTTCGTCTTCCAGCTTCCGCGCCAAAATTTCACGCTTTGTCTCACTAGGGTTTGCTATAGCCAGCATCTTCCTCTCGAAACTCATGTGATTCCGCTCCGCCGCATCGATCCCAAGCCTTCAATAGCATTTCCCCCAAATCTTCTCACTCCCAACAATGCTGAGAGCTTCGCTTGAGATCTCGGAGATGTCCGCGGAAGCTTGGCCAGTTTCGGACTGCGGTTCAATGAAGCTGAAGTACTTGGAGAAGCAACCGATGCTACAGCACAAGAAGTCATCCATGGTGCACCACCGTAGGGAATCTATGCTGGTCCCCAATCTCGAGACCGTCGCCCACCTCTTTCTTCATCGTGTCTTGCCTTCCCTCTTCAGATTCTTCCACCAACTTCTATCCTTCAAATCCTCCATCATCGTCACATTGTGCGAAGCTTTTCTAGGGGTGAAGCCCCATTTTGATCTCTTCTGATATTTGTTCCATATCAAGCCCTAGCGATGGAGGCCATGGGCCCCGGGTACCTCATCACAAGCATATGGGCCACTCGGATAGAGGATGGGCGAGTCTTGAAAGTTAGAGAGTATAATTGCACCCGGTAGCTTTGCTGTATAATAAGGAATGTACAGTCTTAGCGGTAAGATCTATCTCTAGAGGTCCCTTGGCCGTATCCGGCTGGATTCCTATCTGTACCCTGGCCCCCCAGTATATAAGGGGAGGCAGGGCGCCCCTTGAGGTAGAGAACAACACAGAAGATCATTGATCGACATAATTGTGGGAGCCATGGGCCCCGGGTACCTCACTACAGGCACATGGGCCACTCGGATAGAGGATGGGCCAGATCATGTAATTAGAGATAAGATAGTACCCGGCAGGCTGTACCTTGTACAATAAGGAAATATAGCCTTAGTCGGATAGGATTCTATCTCTAATAAGGAAATCCCTTGGTCGTATCCGACTGGGATCCTTACCATGTGCCCCTGTCCCCTAGTATATAAAGGGAGCAGGGCGCCCCTATGAGGGCAACCCGAGATCATCGATCACAATCCACCTCAGAGGAATAACACCTCAACTGGACGTAGGGTATTACTCACCTGAGGCCTGAACCAGTATAACTCCCTGTGTTCCTCTGCAATCCACCGAATTCCAGTTCGCCGAGTACCCCATAGTATTATTGCCGGTGCAAAGCATCGACAGTTGGCGCGCCAGGTAGGGTCCGGCGAGTTCTTCATCAACAGATTCGATGGATCCATCAACGGAGTCAGGAGCAACAAGTTCTCCAACGGAGACACCATCACCTTCGGGAGCCTGATTTCGTCGCCGATCAACTCGGCAACCTTCTTTGGCTGAGGCAGATCCGATTCGCCAGCCGAAGAGCCAGCCGGCGTTGCGCCAGTCGGCCCCAGGACGTCACCATCTCTTTCGACGATCTACTACGACAGTCCCTCACGTCGCCGGACATCGGGAAACTCTCTCCCTCGGCGTCCGACTCGCGCTAGGCCTTGAGCCAGCGCGGGTTAGGCAAGAGGGGAGAGATCGTCAATCTCCGTACGGATTCGGCGACGCTGTGCATCCACAACCCGCGCAGCAGACCCGACCTCCAGCGGATTCAGTTCGGACACGTCGTGAACCGTTTCAGATTGGATCTAGGGAGGTCGGAGTCGTCCTAACTCGATAAACTACTCGGAGTCCGACACTAAGTCGGATGGTGGTTCGAGCGTCAACTCGGACTCCACCTTGGCAAGCTTCCTCCTCCCCGCGAGATCTTCATGGCTTCAACGCCACCTTCCGAGGTGCGCCGACTGCAAGAGGAGCAGCATTGAGGAGGCGCGCTGAGTGCAACAAGAGGAGGCCAACCGACAAGCTCGCAATGACGGGCTTCGACAAGCTGGGCGTGCCGCCAGCAGCAGATCTCCGAACCAAGTCGGCGACCACGATGTCTTCGTCACGCCACAACAGAACGTCGTGGCCGCCGCAACTCTGCTGGACACGCTCCAGTTCGGCCGGACCATCAGGCCACACCAACCATCGCCAAGATCAAGGCGATGATTACTTGCTGCGCCTGCCAGCAGCAAGAACAGTCAGGCAACACTCACGTACCGACCCGTCGAACGGGCTCTCCAGCGGCGGAGTCATCTGCATCAGCACGACGACGGGCAGCCGGCTCCACCCGCAGCATGAAGAATCCCGCCAAACAACACTCGCAATACAACTACGACAACCGGCGGCGTCACCAATACGACCGCCGACACGATCAAAGACCTTCGATCGCGGTTACAACGCGATCTTCGCCACACTATAAATGCCGGCGCGAAGAGCGCGAAGAGGATGAACGCCGCGACTGGAGGACGAACACGAGCGCTTCGGTCTCCACTACGAGCGACTACAAACCGCCAAAACCGAAGCCCGAGTCCTCACGATAACGAAGGCATCCCGCCTTTACTCGGGAGTTACAGGACGTCGATGGCCAGTCGGCTTTAAGCCTACCGGGATTGAAAAGTACGACGGCAAGAACCAACCCAGAGTCCTGGCTCACCGTTTACGTCCTAGCAGTTCAAGGCTGCTGGGGGCGACAGCAGAGCCATGGCTAACTACCTCCCAGTCGCGTTATCCGACTCGGCGAGGCACATGGCTGACAGGCCTCCCAAGGCGGTCGATCGGTTCCTGGGGACAACTCAGGGAGCGGTTCATCGCAAACTTCCAGGGGACCTACGAGAGACCGGCTTCCGAGCACGACCTCTACCAACTGCATCAGAAAAAGAACGAGTCTCTACGGGAATTCATCAAAAGGTTTTCCGAGAAGCGCAATCAAATCCCAAACATCAAAGACGAGGTCGTCATCGCCGCCTTCCGCAAGGGAGTAAAAGACGCCCCGCTCATCGCGAAGTTCACTCGAAAGCACCTTCCACCGTCCGGACTCTCTTCGACATGGCCAACAAGTACGCCGACTCAGCTGAAGCCGTCGCAGAGGCCTCGACGAGAAGAAGGAGCCCCGACAAAAAGACAACAGGGCAAAAGCCGACAACGAGCAGCCTCAGAACAAGCCTGGCAGCCGCAAGCGGAAGTCGGACAACGAGGTGGCTAACATGGAGCGCAGTCGGTCACGCCCCAGCGGAACAACGACTACCAGAAAGTCATGAGCGGGCCTTGCCCCTTTCACCCAAGGGCCGGCACGCAGCCAAAGACTGCCACATGCTCAAGAAAGTTGCCTCCGAGCAGGCTTCATCATCTGCCGTCGGCGACAAGGACAAGGACAAGCCAGACTCGGGTCCGGCTGACGACTTCCAGGACCCCCAAGCCGAACTCAACCACATCTTCGGGGGGCCACTCGCGTACGATCCAAGCGCAAGCAGAAGCTATCAGCGCGGGAACATTAACGCGGTCTCCACAACGGATGCCCCAATACTTGCGCTGGTCAGGATGGCTATCACCTTCAACCGCGCGATCACCCAGATCGGGTTTCCACCCGGGACGATACCCACTCGTCCTGGATCCGGTCGTCAAAAATATTAGGCTGAAGAAAACCCTCATCGACGGAGGCATGCGCTCAACATCCTGTTCGCCAAGACTTTGGACGAGATGAGAATTCTCGTTCAGATACGCCGAGCACCGCGCCCTTCCATGGGATAATCCCCCCGGCTTGTCATCAACCCCACTCGGGCAGATAACCTTGCCGGTGACTTCGGCAACGCGGGACAACTTCCGCACGGAAAACATCTCCTTCGAGGTCGCCGACTTCGAGAGACGCGTATCACGCGATACTCGGACGACCGGCCCTCGCCAAGTTCATGGCGATTCCGCACTACACATACATGGTGCTGAAGATGCCCGGGCCAGCAGGAGTCCCTCTCCCTCCGCAGCGACGCTAAGCAAGCCTTCACCTGCGACAAGGAGAGCTGCGAGCTGGCTCAAACACAAGAAGCGGTAGTCGGGCGCGACAGCATTCGGCAAGCCGCTACATCTGAAGTCGATCAAGATCCAATTCCGGCGAAAAAAGCAGCGAAGTCGGGAATTTCAGCGGACTCTGACACGAAGAAGATCCCCCTGGACCCTTCGACCCCTCCAAGACTGCTTAGTCGGGACCGGACTCGACCCCAAATAGGAAGACGCGCTCACACCTTCCTCCAAGCCAACAAAGATATCTTCGGGAAACGTCCGACATGCCGGGCGTACCAAGGGAGGTGATCGAGCACGCCCTACACGTAAAGCCAGACGCCAAGCCGGTCAAACAACGGCTGCGGCGCTTGCTCAAGACCGCAAGGATGCTATCCGGGAGGAAATCACCAAGCTCCTCGCAGCCGGCTTCATCAAGGAAGTCTACACCGGACTGGCTGGCCAACCCAGTCCTGGTCCGGAAGAAAAACGGTAAATGGCGCATGTGCGTCGACTACACCGACCTCAACAAAGCGTGCCCCAAGGACCCATTTGGTCTTCCCAGGATAGATCAGGTGGTCGACTCCAACGGCGGGGTGCGACCTACTCAGTTTTTCTCGACTGTTATTCGGGATATCATCAAATTAGCTTGAAGGAACAAGACTGTTTAAAGACATCTTTCATCACGCCGTTTGGAGCGTATTGCTATATCACAATGCCCGTTCGGTCTGAAAAACGCAGGCGCAACCTACCAAAGGGCTATTCAGCGGTGTCTGCACACTCAGATCGGGCGCAACGTGGAAGCTACGTCGACGATGTGGTGATCAAGTCTAAATCCAAGACAAGACCTCATTGACGACTTGGAAGAAACCTTCCAAAACCTTCGAAGATTCAAGATGAAGTTGAACCCGGACAAGTGCACCTTCGGGTGCCGTCTGGGAAGTTACTCGGGCTTCATCGTCTCGCACGCGGCATCGAGGCTAACCGGAGAAAGTCAACGCCATCAAGAAATGGCGCCCCCGACCAACCTCAAGACATCCAGAAGCTGACAGCTGCATGGCGGCACTCAGTCGGTTTATCTCCCGACTGGGCGAACGGGCATGCCCTTCTTCAAGCTCCTCAAAAAAGGCGGACACCTTTCAGTGGACCCCGGAAGCCCAGCAAGCCTTCGAAGACTTCAAAAGAATTCCTCACATCACCCCCGTGCTAGCGTCACCCCTGCCCCAGGAACCACTAATGCTTTATCTGGCGGCAACAACACAGGTAGTCAGCACGGTGCTGGTAGTGGAGCGATCCGAACAGGGTCATCTTCAAAAAAATACAACGGCCAATCTATTTTGTCAGCGAGGTCCTTGCCGACTCCAAACAAGATACCCGCAGGTCCAGAAGCTGCTAATACGGCCTACTCATCACAGTCCGAAAGCTGGTGCACTACTTTCAAGCACATCAAGTCACGTGGTCACAGCGTTCCACTCGGGGATGTCCTTCATAATCGCGAGGCCACCGGCCGAATCGCTAAATGGGCACTCGAGCTGATGGCGTTTGACATCACCTTTCAGCCACGGACAGCTATCAAATCTCAAGCTCTAGCCGACTTCGTGGCCGAGTGGACAGAAGTTCAACTCCAACACCAACAACAAAGCTAGAGTACTGGACAATGTACTTCGACGGTTTTACGGATCGGCGGTGCCGGGCTGGTGTCATACTGACATCCCCCACTGGCGAAAAGTTGAAGTACGTACTACAAATCCACTTCCCGCTTCCCACAACGTCGCCGAGTACGAGGCTCTCGTTACGGGCTCCGCATCGCCATATCACTCGGCATACGTCGTGACTGGTGTGCGCGGAGACTCCCAACTCGTGGTCAACCAAGTCATGAAGATGGACATGTCTCGACGACACAATGGCGCATACTGTCAGGAAGTCCGCAAGTTGAAAACAAGTTCGACGGGCTGGAAATCACACACGTCTGCGTCAATACAACGACGCGGCCGACGAGCTGGCAAACATGGGATCCAAGCGAGAAGCGGTCCCGACTGGAAATCTTCGTCGAGCAACTTATGGAGCCATCAGTCAGAAGAAGAAACCGGCACAAGAGCAGTCGGGAGGCGAGCCTACCCCGACCACCGACGAAGTGCTGCACATATGTCAAGACTGGAGGGGTCCTGTTCTCAAATTCCTCCTGGACGATGACTCCCAGAAGATCGCAAATCAAGCCGAGCAAATCAAGCGTCGAAGCAAAAGCTTCCTGCGAGTCGGAGAAGACCTGTACCGAAGGAGCGCATGCCGGTGTCCTCATGCGCTGTGTCACCACCGAGGAGGCAAGCAGATCCTGCATTCAATCCACTCGGGCATATGTGGCAACCACGCTGCATCCAGGACGTTAGTCGGAAAAGCTTATCGGCAGGGATTCTTCTGGCCCCACCGCAGTCACAGACGCCAAAGACATCGTTCGCAAGTGCGAGGGTTGCCAGTTCTTCGCAAGACAGACAATCTTCCCGCCCAGGAACTCCAGACTATCCCATCTCTTGGCCATTCGCAGTATGGGGGCTCGACATGGTCGGGCCATTCAAGAAAGCGCCAGGAGGGTTCACACATTTATTCGTCGCAGTGGATAAATTCACCAAGTGGATTGAGGCTAAACCTGTCGCAACAATCACAGCGGCACGAGCAAAGGACTTCATCTTGAGTATTCTATACCGGTTGGGTCCCTAACCGCATCATAACCGACAACGGCACTCAGTTCGCGGCAGCCTATTCCAAGATTTCTGCGACGACTTCGGCATCAAGATCTGCTATGCGTCTGTGGCACACCCGCGGAGCAACGGGCAGGTTGAGCGAGCCAACGGCATGGTCTTACAAGGCATCAAGGCCAGGATATACGACCGACTACAACCATATGCGGGTCGGTGGGTACAAGAACTACCATCCGTTCTCTGGTCTCTCAGAACCACGGTTAGTCGGGCAACAGGGCAATCCCTTTCTTCCTGGTCTACGGTACTGAGGCCATGCTACCGACTGAGATACAGTTCGGCTCTCCGCGAGTCCGGGCTTACTCCGAAGACGATTCCAACAGCACCCGACTGATCGAATTAGATCAGCTGGAAGAAGCAAGAGACGCCGCAACAATCCAGTCGGCAAGATATCTTTCAAGGCCTGCGTCGCTACCACAATCGCAATGTCCGTGGCCGCGCCTTCTTGGTCGGGGATCTCGTTCTAAGGAAGATACAAACACCAAGGACAGGCATAAACTATCCCCATCTGGGAAGGGCCGTTCATTATAGCCGAGGTCACGCGGCCAGGCGCCTACCGACTGAAGACCAAAGACGGCGTCCTCATCACCAACTCATGGAATATAGAACAGCTACGTCCTTTCTATACCTGAGTTTTTACTTTTTCATTGTGTACAGTTTTTTCCTGACTCACTACGCCGCTTGTTCCAATCGAGTAGTGAGTCGGGGGCTGCATGGTATATATGTGTTCTGTCAATAACATACAAGCTTATCTCACCTCGGTTATGAAGCCTTGCCACGACTGATGCGTTGGCCCGAGTATAGCATCTTCCTCTGAACGATTTTTATCAAGTTCTATCAAACTAAACTCGGTGCATGCTACATGGTCGGGTAAAGCTAATGACAACCGAATAATAAGTTTGGCGGCACGACACATATATTCACACATGATCGTATATGAAAGCATATGTATACACCGACTACAAAATATATTGCCTTTACAGACCCAGGTCTCGGGTAATCGCTTCAGCAGTCGGCTTCGCCTGTGAGATCAGCTCCAGCGCTTCTCAGGCGTCGTCTCCTCGGAAAATCCCTCCCCGATGGCCTCAATGTCCGCCCTCGGGTAGATGGACTTGGTCATTGCTAGGGTCTGGGCCACGCCGGCGGCAACCCGCTCGTCTGAGTACCTTTTCAGGGCACTCGGCGCATCCTCGAGACGCCCCATTATTTGAGGAATTCTGCTACAGCTGGTCCCACTGGGCGGGGATCCACAAGGTCAAGGAGCCCCTTCACGGACCCGACGAGGGCCTCCCGTGACTCCCGGATTGACCTTATCTCCTCCGTGTAGAACCGGTACTGGGCCTGGACGTTGGCTCTCATGCCTGCCCAGATCGGCCGGCAAGTATGCTTGTCAGGATCGGCTACACGCAGGGTGAATAATGTATTGGCTGAGATCACAGTCGGGTTGAGGACTTACTTTCGTAGTCGCCTCCCACCCGGCCACGGTCTTCTCCAGTTCGGCCTTCTCTTACCGAGCTCGACGACGGCCTTCTCCAACTCGGACTTCTCCCGTCAAGCTCGGCATTGGCTTTTGTCAGTCGGCCATTGACTCTTTTCAAGCTCGGTCTTGCTTCTTCGGCCTCCTTCAGCTGCGACTCCCTCTCCGCTTCGAGGTCTGCACCACAGATTAGCCAAGAGCTCAATCGCGCGGTCATAACACCACCAAGCAGTCGGATCGACGTAACTGGATGATTACACCAACGGTCCAGTCGGGGAGATATGCTCGAGGATTTTACCTCTGACCTTCTCGGCTAAGGCCCATGTCTCAGCCCTGAGCTTATCAGCGCCGCTCTTCAGCCAGGCCTCCCTACTCGTGTGACGCGCCTCCATCTCGGCCTTCAATGCCCGGAGTTGTTGTAATTCCGCGAGATGGGGAGCCATCTCGACTAGGATCTCTGCCATCGCCTCATTGCGGTCGACGAGCTTCTACTCAGGACAAGGAACAAACCGACGACAGAGTCAAACATCAAGACAAGAAGATTGCTGGAGCTTCACTACGAGAATCATACCGCGACCCCTTGGGACCCATTGATGGCGGCACGAATCAGGCTCTCGCGCTCTCTCCTTGCGACGATTTCATCAAGTCTGAAGCTCTTCATAGTGCCGTCGCGAGTGGTCCACGAGAAGGTCCGGGGCATCACGCGTGGGGGAGCTTCGATCCGAGGCAAATGTGGGATCTCTGGTGGCGGCGGCAACGGCGACGATGGCGGTGACGACAACCATGAAGGCGACGGGGTCCCGGCCTCGGCATCGCCTTCCCCTACAACATTGGGGACCGGATCGGGGGATCCGTCCCCTGCTTCCGCGACGTATGGTGCCTCAGGGGCCGGGGCCTCAGCTTCAACGGCCACCTCTCGGTCAACTGGCGGTAGCGGCCCTGTAGTCGGAGCCACCTCGGTTTCAGCAACCGGGCTGGCCACCGGCACAGCAGGTGTGCTTGCTGCTGCTGACTCGGCTGGGGTGGATTCATCAAGTGGGGCAGATGGGCCGACCTTTTTGAGGTCGATATCGGCTCGCTTCCTGCGCAACGAAGCAAGACATCAAGACTGTATTTCAACATACGACGACTACAGAACGCTCGGAGTAGCGCACCTCTTGGAAAACTTCAGCTTCCTGCTAGCGTGCCCGCTCCCCGGCGAAGCGCTGGCATCGGCGCTCGCCCCGGACGGTGTCGCCGACGGCAGAGGCATATCGGCCTGAGTCGGCCTCGACTCTGGTACGGTTGGTTCGGGTTCCTTCGCCCCAATCGGCCTCCGCTCTGGTTGGCCCCTTGGCGGCGCTGTTGCTGGGCATGACAACGTCGAGCCCAAGCCAGCTGCTCTCAGCCTGGGACTCGACCGCGTAGGCGTTGTGGCAGCGGTGTCCTTTATCTTCAAGCTACCGCTCACGGCACGCGCTGTCATGGCCCCCTCACCCCGATATAAAATTGGCTTTTTCCCCGCTCTCTTGGAGTCGGGTTGGGCATTAGAGGGACTCCTTGGCCTCTTCTTCGACGCGACCGCAGACAATGGGCGAGAATCTTCATCAAATTCCTCATGCCACTACAAGCAAGTCGACAAGATACCATCACGCAAGGTTGAACAATCATCGTTCCACAGGCGTTCACCACAGAAGAAAGTACAAGTTTACCTTGGTCCGCGGCCGGATGAAGCTATAGGCAGCAACTCGGCGGTTATCATCTTCGGTGGCAACGACCCCTTCTGAGAAGTAGCCGAACAAGGTATCGGTTACTGCCCCTTGTCCGCTGTCTCGCTGCTCACCCGGTCAGGATCGTGCTTACCTCTGAAGGCCCAGCCGAAAGCACTTCTCAGCTTCAGCGGCTGGCGCGCCTTGTCAGGAAAACGACGAGCCACCCAGGGCCCTGTCAACCGGCCCTCTTGAGGTCATCTATCTTCGTTAGCAATATGTGTGCCTGGCCCAGTTCTTCAAAGGTTGGCTCCGAAGACCAGCTTGGCAACACCACCGGCGGCATACCAGTAAACGGGGGCAAGGAAGGAGCCAGATTGGCCGCAGTAAAACCACTTTTGTGCCAGCCCTTCAGAGAAGATTTCAAGGGCAAATCGATATATGTTTTCTTCCATCACTCCTTAGTTGAAGACCAGCCCCCAATCACACTGATATTACTCTTGGAAGGCTGGGGCTTGACATGGAACAAATGTCGGAAGAGGATGAAATGGGGCTCAACACCCAGAAAGCACTCGCAAAGGGTAACGAATATGGAGATCTGAAGAATCGAGTTGGGATTTAAATGCACCAACTCCAGCCCGTAGAAATCAAGGATGCGGCGGAAGAAATCAGACGACGGAAGACACAAGCCCCGATCAAAGAAAGAGGCGAAAACTACCGTTTCACCAGGCCGGGGTTGGGGCTCGACTCATCCCTCGCCGACCGCAACGAATCACTTCTTGGCTGGGCAACTTCAGCTCGCTCTCCAGCCGTCTCAGCTTCACCGAGCCGCAATCCGAGATCGGCCAAGAACTCCCTGGCGCACCCGCAGGATTCGTCACCTTCGGCATGACTGGAGGCGTTGAGATTTGGGGAAGCAACTCGGGGGCTTGGAATAGACGAAGAGGATTGAAATCCCCGAGTCCGGGTGGGGAACGGCTGCTGCTAACCCTAGCTGGGCGGGAGGCGAAAAGCTAGGCGCGAAGGTGGAAGATGAAGAGATTGGTTGCTTTGGGGAAGACGATGGAATCTTTTTCTCTCTCCCCATCCTTTTATAGCCTGAAACTGACTAGATGGACTCAGGCCACACAGTTGGTATTGGGCCGACAAGATATGAGTTTCCTACAGTAGCAATGCTCCATGTGGGCCGCCCGCAGGCTGAGTTGAAATAATAGCGCTGGTGCTACTCACAGAATCGATGAGGTAAACAGATATGCTTCATAAGAGCCTTACTGCTAAACAAATATGTTTCGGGTATCTGTCTTATCCACCAGGTCTCGAGGATATATCCTTACAAGGACCACAAGCTGGTCTTCATTAAATTGGGGATGCAGGTATCTCTCTCGAGTACACCTAACCACGCGATGGATTTATTTTTTCATAAAGTGGTACTCGGCCAACATGCGTGGCTATCAGTTGCCATGAGCAACATTATTCCAGCCCGACATGACGCTGAAGAGTCTAACTCTCGAGTAGTGCACTGCTCGGGAGAGACTATAAATTTATCATTCCCGCTGACATGATGCGGATGAGTCTAACTTCTGGGGGACGCCACTCGGGAAAGACTACAAACACTCCCTTTCCAGCTGACATGACGCTGAGAGTCCCATATACGAGTAGTATCTACTCGGCAAGACTATAAACACACATTCCGACTGACATGAAGTCGAAGAGTCCTATATACGAGTAGCCTCCTACTCGGCAAACTATAAATTATATTCCGGTTGACATGCTTACCGAAGTCTCATATACCAGTAGTAATCTACTCGGGAAGACTTCCAGGTTAAAGATCTTTGACTTTATGTTTGATTGTTTCACAATTAAGCACAAAGTCGGGGGCTACACCTAATAGGTGCGCCTATTCGGCGCACACTATTCATATATTTACATGAAGCCCTTCATAGCCTCGCTGCCAGCTGACATGAAGCAGGACTCGGGAAGACTTACTCGGACAAAGAGTACTCGGGAGCATCGCACTCGGGTAACCTTCACCGTGGAGGAGAGCACTCGGCGTCAGCTGTGACTCAACTATGAAGGTCTCAGGGGCTACTGTGGGAGCCATGGGCCCCGGGTACCTCACTACAAGCACATGGGCCACTCGGATAGAGGATGGGCCAGATCATGTAATTAGAGATAAGATAGCACCCGGCAGGCTGTACCTTGTACAATAAGGAAACATAGCCTTAGTCGGCTAAGATTCTATCTCTAATAAGGAAATCCCTTGGTCGTATCCGACTGGGATCCTTACCATGTACCCCTGTCCCCTAGTATATAAAGGGAGGCAGGGTGCCCTATGAGGGCAACCCGAGATCATTGATCACAAATCCACCTCAGAGGAATAACACCTCAACTGGACGTAGGGTATTACCTCATCTTGAGGGCCTGAACCAGTATAATTCCCTCGTGTTCCTCTGCAATCCACCGAATTCCAGTTCGCCGAGTACCCCCATAGTATTATTGCCGGTGCAAAGCATCGACAAAACTAGAGCGTGTCCAGCGGAGTTGCAGTGGCTACAACGTTTTGTTGAGGTGTAACGAAGACGTCGTGGTCGCCGACTCGTGTTTGGAGGATATCTTGTTGAGCAGTCCGCCTAGCCTCGCGCAAGTCATCATTGCGGGCATGCAAGCATCTTGCTTCTTCCTCCTGTTGTTCTCGCAGTCGGCGTGATTCCTGAGTAGGAGTAGAGCATTTCGATGCCATGAAGATTTCTCATGGCGGAGAGAAGCTTGCCAAACTATTGTCCGACTTAGAGTCAGAATCCGACTGAGAGTCGGAGTTCGACTGAGAATCGAAGTCGGAATAGTTGACGAGAGTGATGGCAACTCCAACCTCCCTAGATCCGATCTTGAGCGGCTTTGGGCCATATCCGAGTCGAACTCTAGGGGATCGGGTTTGCCACATTGGATGTTGATTGAAGATATCCGCGACGTTGCTGAGTCTGAATAGGAGACTGACGATCTCCTCCTTCCTTAGCCCGATCTCGGCCGGCTCAAGACCGAGTCCGAGTCGAACACTGAAAGGAAGAGTTGTTCCAAGACCCGGGCAAGTGGAAGATTGCCACAGCAAGTCGACGTGGGTTGCTGCGGCGTTGTGTTGGCCGACCGGTGCAGGGTCGGCCTGTTTCCTGGCCGATCAGATCGAGTCTGAGTCGGACAAGATGAGGTTGCCGAACTTGTCGACAACGAAGTCGAGGTTTCCCAACATGATCGTGTCTCCAGGGGAGAATTTGCCGCCGTCGACTCCGGTTGTTGGATCCATCGAGCTTGTAGATGTAGATCTCGCCGAAGCCCCTACCTGGCGCGCCAACTGTCGATGTTTTATACCAGCAATATGAATACAGGGCTACCCGACGGATGGAAACTCGGTGGATTGCTGAAGGACCGAAACAGGCGACCAGAGGGGGGGGTGAATGGGAGCCTATAAAAATTTCTTTCAAAAAGAAACTCGGCCTATGTCCCAAATTTCAACCCAACGCCCCTCTCAATCAATCGTCAAGATTACTTACCCCAACTAGTGGTGTAATAATCTTAGGAACGATTAAACAAGTTCTCCAAGCCGGCAGAAGCAAAAATAATTAAGACAGCTCAAAACTGCCCTGTAAAGAATTCCTCAAACACCTTGCGTGCAGTAGCGACAACAGCAGCTTGCTGGTTGCCGGCAAATAGCAGGTGCTGAACTCTCGTCCTGGCGTGCTCGACCAGCAGCAGCAGGGAACGGCAACGACACCCAGCGGACAGCAGAAACTTGACTCCGCGACGGCGCGCGTGAGGTCACTGGCAGCAGACAGTAAGAAAAGTAGATGCAAACAAAAAGAACAGAAAAGTAGATGCAAACAAAAAAGAACAATTCACCAAGATGAATGATTAACTCCAGTAATTGTTCTACAGAACTGCATCTAGCCTCTGCCCGATCGTCCTCCCTCTCTTGATTGGAGAGATCAATAAAAATCTCTCTCTAGACTTGAAGACCTAGGCTAGATTGAGAGAGAAGGTGTGTTCCCTAGAACCCTAGGCACGGGTACTGTTCACGTGAACAGTAGCTCGCCCCAAAAATCCCAAAAAGCCCCACCTCTCTCAACCCTAGGTGCCACATATTTATATCTCCAAAAAGGTGGCCCACCTAAATTACAAAACTGTCATTACGCGACTTAAACGACACGTAATGGCATGATAATCATATCCAATCAATCACGTCTGCCATGTCAAATTCCGCGATGTTCGCGATCCCTCCATCTCCACGATGTGATCCTCGCGATGTCGCCGCACGACCATCCGAAATCATATCGCGATCGCCGGAAATTTCCATCTTCGGCCACGCCCGCCGCACGAGCGTCCCGGTACATCCTTGGTTTTATGGCTCAACCAAGAAACCGTCCACTGACGTCCTCCCGCCGTGTAGCCAGATACAGTAGACGTACACCGTACAATCTCCGTCCCTCGAACGCGAGCGTCGAACCACCCTTCACCGCCCCGCGGTTCATCAGCATGGCATCCTATCCCCGTTCTTCACAGATTGCCGCATGATTAGTCTCCACCTGTCACCTGCAACCACAGCCTGCCAAGAGACACGTCACACGCACACCGTGTTGTCAATCGCTCATCACAAGGCACTAGCCCCACGGGCATCTCAATTGCAAAGGAACATGGGGAGATTTATACTGGTTCAGGCCCTCGATGTGAGGTAATACCCTACGTCCAGTTGTGGTGTTATTCCTTTGAGGATTTGTGTTGATCAATGATCTTCTACCCTCAGGGGGTGCCCTGCCTCCCCTTATATACTAGGGGGCAGGGGTACAAGGTAGGAGTACCAGCCAGACACGGCCAAGGGATCTCCTCTTAGAGATACAATTTACCTGACTAGGACTATATATTCCTTATTGTAGAAGGCAAAGTCTGTCGGGTGCTACTATATCTCTAATTACAAGGCTAGGCCCATCCTCTATCCGAGTGGCCCATATGCTTGTGATGAGGTACCCGGGGCCCATGACCTCCACACAAACTATCCGCCTTGTGGGAAGGGCCATTTTTCATCACTGAAGTCACACGGCCAGGCGCCTACCGATGGAAGACCGAAGATGGTGCCCTAGTCAGCAACTCCTGGAACATAGAAAAGCTACGTCCTTTCTATACCTAAGTTCTGTATTTTCTCTCATACACATGTATGTAGTTTTTCTCTGACTCACTACATCACTTGTTTCAACCGAGTAGTGAGTCGGGGGCTACATGTGTTATATGTGCTTTGTCAACAACATACGGGCTCGTTTTATCTAAGTTATGAAGTTTTGCAACAACTATGTTACGTTTGCCTAAGTATAGCTTTCTACGACGGATGATTTTATTAATTTCCTATAGACTAACTCAGCGTAGACTATATAGTTGAGTAAAGCTAATGATAACTAAGTAAAACCAAGAACTCGGCGGCACTGTGCACATGTCTTACAAAAGATTCATATACACCAACTGCATGATGGATTGTTCTTACATTCCCAGGTCTTTGGTGATCATCTCTGTAGTCGGCCTCGCCTGGGTGATCAACTCCAACGCCTCCTCAAGTGTTGTCTCTTTAGCAAACCCTTCACCGATGGCCTCAAGATCTGCCTTGGGGTATATCGACTTGGTCATCGTGAGGGTCTAGGCGACGCCGACGACAACACGCTGATCCGAGTACCTCTTTAGGATACTCGGGGCTTCACTGAGGTGCGCCTGCACCTGGGAAACCGTCTTGGAGCTGGTTCCCACGTAATGAGGATCCATGATGTCAAGGAGCCCTTTCACGGACTTGGCAAGAACCTCCCATGACTCCTTGATGACTCTGATTTCCTCTACAAAGGCTCGAAACTAGTTTTGGGTGTTGGCTCTTCGGTTGCTCAAATTCATTGACAAGTAAACTTGTTAGCCAAAGCTGCAATCAGAACACCTAAATGATTGGTTAAGATCACTATTAGAGGGAAGACTTACTTTCATTGTCGGCCTCCCATTTGGCTTTGGCCTTCTCTAGTTCGGCCTTTTCTTTCTTGAATTTGCTGTTGGCCTTCTCCAGTCAGGCCTTGACCTCCTCGAGTTTGGCTTTGGCTTTCTCGGCTTCCTTTAGCTTGCTTTCCCCCTCTGTCCGGGCCTTCAACTCAGCTTCAAGGGCTGTACATCAGAATAGTCAAGAACTCGAGATTACAGTCAGGACACAACTAGGCAGTCGGGAAACAACAAAGATGGAGGAATATGCTTGGAACTTAGTCAGGAAGAGAAATACAGGAGTCTCACTTCTGATCTTCTTGGCTAAAGACCAATTCTCCTCCCTGAGCTGGTCAACTGCTCCCTTCAGCCAAGTCTCCCTCTCCTGGCTAGACCGCTCCAAGTCGGCCTTCGAGGTTTGGAGCTGGCCCAATTGTTGGAGCCGGGGGGCAAGCTGGGTCTGGACCTCGTTTATCTTCTCTAAGCAGTCGATAATTTTTTGCTCGAGGAAAAACAGAGCAAAGCGGAGTCAAGCGGCGGAATACCAGAAACAAGGGAAGTCGTCGGGAACTCAACATTGCAAGGCTTGCCATGAACCTGGACCCCCGAGACGCGGTGATTGTGGCGCGAAGAAGCACTTCGCGCTCCCTCTCCGCTGCCTCTTCATCGTGCTTGTAGCACTTCGTAGTTTCTTCGGGAGATACCCAGTGGAACGTTCTCGGAAACCTACGAGGAGGGGCTTCAAGCCTGGGGAGATTCCTTTCCTCTGAAGACGATGATGACATAGACGGCAACATGGTCCTGGCCCCTGACTTGGCAGCTGATGGGGCTTCGGAGACTTGCTCGGGGGCTGGAGCAGCAGCTTCAGTATCTGCCCCTGGGTTAGTCAGCACTAGTGGCCCTGCTGTCGGCAGAGGAGATCGCTGGTGTTGGCTCGACCGAAGCTAGCTCAACTGTGGGAGTGGTTGGTGTGGTCTCCTTGAGATCAATATTGGCTCTCTTTCAGCAGGATGAGTCAAATATCAAAATGCTACTATACTGAACTAGATTTTCAGAAGATTCAAAGGTACTTACCTCTTGGAGATTTTGAACTTCCACCCGTGGGTTCCAGATGTCGATAGTGAGGGGCTGCTGGCTGTCGGGCTAGATGGCGCGGCAGTCAGCGATGGCATTTTTGTCCTAGCTAGCCCCATCATTGGCACGGCCGACTGGGGCGCTGGGATACTCGGCGGCGCTGCCTTATGGTTCATTGACGACCTTGTAATCGGCGGTGCCATCCTTGGGCTCAATGTTGCTGAGCTTGGTGGCGCCGGTCTCGGTCTTGGACTCGGCGGCCTGGGAGCTGCGCTGATGGTGTCTTTAATCTTCAGGCTTCCGGCTGCAGCACTTGGCCTACTGATTTTCTTCTTACCCTCGTCTTCGACAGGCTTTTTCCCCGCTCTCTTGGAGCTGGGCTGGGTAGCAGAAGGACTCAATAGCCTTTTCTTCGATTTCACGGCCGACAAAGTTTGGGAATCTTCATCAAACTCCTTACTGTTAGTGATATGCCCTAGAGGCAACAAGGAGATGTTATATATATCACATGCTATGTTTATAATATATTGATTTGTTCCTTGAAATAGACATTATCATTATTGATCAATGAGTACGTGACTTATTCATGAGACTCTTAATATCAAATGTTGCTATTTCTAAATGATCCCTGATCATATATCATATGAGGAACAAATATGATTCTAACATCAGCATATGTATTGATTGATGATCATGTCTCATGGATCATGATATGGAGATACCAAATCGATAATATGGATATATGTTAGTGAACATATGTTGGATAGACCCGCCATGAGATACTGCAGAGATTTCATGTGTCATCAGTTAGTCTCAAGTAGTGTTTATGTAGAGTCCTTAGACTTGAGATCATCATGGTTCCCAACATACGTACTAGGTTATTTTGGGACTACTAAACACTACTCCGTAACTGGATAGTCATAAGAGTAGTCTTCGGGTTTGCTATGAAACATGTAGTGGGATGTGAATGATCAAGATAGAATTTGCCCCTCCTCCCTCCTTATGGGAGAGACATCTTCGGGCCCCTCGATGTAATGGATTATGGAAGTGCATGGTCATGCTAGGGTGATTGAGGTGTCAATCACAAGTTTGTAATCCATCACAGGATCGAGAGAGTGATTGAGCTATTAAGAGGATGACACAAGTCTCGCCTTGAGCTCAATCGATATCGTGAGGCAAAGGGATTTGTACATGATGACATTATAGGTTCAGCCAATATGATCTTTATGTATATTTTGGGGCTAATATGCCTTGCTAGAGGCCGCTATTAATAGGGTGACCAGAAAGGCGTTTCTGGGTCGTGACAAAATATACGTGAACCTACAGGGTCACATGCTTAATGGGTTGGAACACTTATTCGAATGTGATTCGAATATGGGCTCGATTCGGATAGAGATCCGAGTAGACTCTTATTGGGTCTCGGTCCACGAGGCCCAAGTGAGGAGGTCTATATATAGAGAGGCGAGGGGCCGAGGATATTCACATTTTTGGTTGACCTTGAGCCAAACCCTAGCCGCTCACGAGTGCTAGTACACTCACAATCGGTGTTCTAGCCCTGGACGTGTGGATACCGGTGGTGGCGCTGCTCATTGCGGCGTTGATTGGCATCAACGCTGATTAGATCTGCTCGTGGTGTGGTTGATTGTGGTCTGTTCGCGGAGATCGACTACTTCCACTGCTACCTCCACGTGCGCGTGTTTGGACCGGCTTCTCCAACCCTTCTTCCGCTGCACTGCATGTCTAGTGGTAACGATTCATGATCCCTATCTCGCATGATGTCCTGGTGATGAGAAAATCACTAGCTCGGATATGACCATAGTTACCTTATGTATTCATGAACCAAAGGTGCATGCTTTCTACGTAAGACTTATGTGTTATATATTTGAACAGCTGTTACTGCACCATGAGTTTTGTGTGTTTTTGTTTGCAGAGATACTTGCTTGGGTGAAGGGAAAGAGACCGATTGCAAGGAACACATGGATGATCAAAGAAGTTGATTGGGGACCAAACCAAGACTTTACCTAAGTCTACTCCTACATCACCATGTCACTTTTGGTCCATAAAAGGCAAGAGATGAAGTTCTGCACGTTTTGGATTCGGATTCGGGCCTCCTGACAGCATCAACTTCAAACGGACCTAGCTGCTGATCTAGGACTCTCGAGGCCCATGAGTACTTGTTGGAAAGCTTATGGAGTCTACTTTCAGATGGTTTTGGTCCCACATCAAAATTCCTCCTAAGCTGTCCGAAATCATTGAAACAAGACACATACCTCTTCTAGTCCGAGTCTGTTTTGGACCTTGGGCCTTGTATTTGTGTCGTGGGCTAAACCCATGAGGAGTGCACCCCTCATAGGGAAAATCCTAACCCTAGGACGTCCTAACTCATATATATATTCAGTAGCCACTGCCGTTTAGAGGTGGGTTTTGCTTAGATTATTCTACCATTGCAGTTTTGCCGTCTAGATCGGTTTGTAGAACCCCAACTTCGTGTGCTAAACATTCATCTGCAATTCAGATTGCGTTCTTCCTTGTTCTTGTGAGTTTCTTCGATTGCTTGCAGGGATAAAACCTTCGTGGCGAGGTCAACCGGGAAGCGCATGGTATATAACAAGAGGAGACGTGGTGCTGCGATTGCAGGATTCAGGTCTTGGTGATCAGAAGCCGGATCGTGAGTGTCAATTCTCCACCAAATCGAGAGTTATCCTTACCTAACGGAAGATCGGGCACCCCGTTGCCATCAAGTGGTATTAGAGCAAAGGTTGCCCGTTAGGTATCATCTTTTCTGTCCTATTTCAATCTTTGTTTCCTATACCTAGAGTCCAAAAAAGCCACAAAAACAAAATTAGTAGTCATAGGTTTTTCCCTGTCCTACAACCACGTTTAGCCTTTTTGCATAATTCTATTTTAGAGTTCGTAGTGTTGAGTTTGTGTCTTAGGTCGAGTTCGGTTGTTGGCTTAGATTGTGTTTGAGTCTAGTTCGTGATCCATCCGCCGCACCCCCACAAACCCTAGGCACCACCATCATTGTCTCTGTTTTCCCATATACTAACCATCTTGTGCAAGTGTTGGTCATCGTGTGTTCTGTTTTAGTGTCATATATCATGTCCTTTGATCACCCTATATCTCCATCCACCTCCCCAGCAGCCACCACCACCATATCATCCCCAGTTTCACTACCTGATTCCGAATCAGCCTCCACCAAAACACTAATACGAAGGACCCTCCTTAAAACAGCCATAACTTTCGCATACGGACTCGGAATCAGGCAAATAAGTAGTCTACGGACATCTATGAAAAAGGTTTGTTGGGTTTGCCAAAATTAGTTTTGCAAAATTCAGGCCGAAAAATTGGGTATCCGTACTCCAAAGTTCTAGCATGATTTTTAAAGCACGCTCGTGTATTTCTACAAGCCACATCTTATACCAGACTAAGCTGCCACCTCCTGAGGTTGTTGTTCCTATGCTCGTAGTTGAGAAAAAATGTCAAAAAAATAAAAGAAAAATAAAAAAATGGTGTGAAAGAAGAGAAAAAAAGGAAAAAAAAGAAAAGGAGAGGAGCACGTAGGACACACCAGGGAGCCAGCTGTGTGTTGTTTTGTGCTGTGTTTTTGCCTTGTCCTTATTTCCTTGTAGCTGCCCTTTCATACTTGTTTGTCTCCCTTGTTTTATCACATCTGGTTTAGAACGCGTTTAGGCCAGCAACTAGGACAAGTGCTTTGGACATTTATTCAGCATTACTATCTGTTATTGAATTGTGTGCTACTAACATATTTGGCCTTCCAAGCTCCACATATATACTTCTGGTTAGCATGGTCTCGACCCTTGCAATCGCTGGATCACGCCCTCAAGGTATCACGAACCAGCCACCGGTTGTACCATCCTTTGCTCGCTAGTCTCAGAACCTTGTAAGAGCTCGGTAAGGTGCTTCTATTTGCGAGTGTCCACTATCCTTGCATAGTAGTAGTTGATAGGGATCATACTTTTGTGCTGTTTGTTTCCTATTTCCTACTAACCATGGCAAGTGAGGTGAATGATTTTGCTGATTGTGCTTCAAAAGAGGAGATCGTTAAGCTGGATCAAAAGATTGAGGTAAATGTATTTGCCTTGACTGCTATATAGGAAGACCTCCAGGCTATGGTGGGGAGCATTGCCACCCTCACTAACAGCATCAAGCAGTTGGCAGCAAACCGTCACCCACCACCACTTGTTGATGATGACAGAGGTAATGAAGAAGAGGAAGCTGACAATAGTGACGCACGCGCTACGTTTCATGACGAGCGCCTACGATAACGGCTGCGATTCAACCGGCAAGGTATGGGAGGTAATCGCCACCAAGGGCGAGGTAATGATGATCCTTTTGCTAAAGTCAAATTTACCTTGGCTTCCTTTTCTGGAAAATATGACCCTGAGGCTTATTTAGATTGGGAGATGATAGTAGAGCAGAAATTTAATTCCCATCTTATTCCTGAAATTCATTGGGTTAGGCAAGCAACTAGTGAGTTCAAGGACTTTGATATTATCTGGTGGAATGAACTAGTTAAAACTAGCCTAGAACCTGACACATGGGAAAGGTTGTGTGGAGGCCATGGGCCCCGGGTACCTCATTACCAGTATGTGGGCCACTCAGATAGAGTATGGGCCAAATCATATAATTAGAGATAAGATAGCACCCGGCAGGCCTTGCCTTGTATAATAAGGAAACATAGTCCTAGTCGGTTAAGTTTCTATCTCTAAGAAGGATCTCCCTTGGTTGTATCTAGCTGGGATCCTTATCATGTACCCCTATCCCCTAGTATATAAAGGGAGGCAGGTGCCCCATGAGGGCAGAGAACAACACATGGAAGATCATCGATCACCAAACACCTCAGAGGAATAACACCTCAACTGGACGTAGGGTATTACCTCACATCGAGGGCCTGAACCAGTATAAAACCTCTCTGTGTTCCTCTGCAATCCACCGAATTTACCTTTGCCAAGTAGCCCTATAGTTTTATTGCTGGTGCAAAGCATCGACAGTTGGTGCGCCAGGTAGGGGCTCCGGCGAATTCTTCATCAGCAAATTTGATGGATCCAACAAACGGAGTCGACAGCAACAAGTTCTCCCTCGGAGACAAGATTTCCTTCGGAAGCCTCAATTTCATTGCCAACCAGATTGGCAACCTTACCTTGGCCGGAACAGATCTAATCCAGCTGGCCAAGGAGCCAGCCGACGTAGCGCCAATCGGCCCACAGGACACCACGATCTCCCTCCACGACTTACTGCGGCAGTCCTTCACATCGCCAAGCATCGGGACAACTCTCTCCTTCAGCGTCCGACTTGCGCTAGGCCTTGTGCCAGCCCGGGTTGGGCCGAGAAGGGGAGAGATCGTCAACCTCCCACACGGACTCGGCGATGCTGCGGATTTACATCCTACACAACAGACCCGATCTCCTGCGATTCAGTTTGGACACGGCCAAGTGCCGTTTCAGATTGGATCTAGAGAGGTTGCGGTTGTTCTCACTCCGATAAACTACTCGGAGTCCGACTCCAAGTCGGATAACGGTTCGAACGCCAGTTCGGACTCCAGTCTGGCGAGTTTTCTCCTTTCCCACGAGATCTTCATGGCTTCAACACCACCCTCTGAGGTGCGCCGACTACAAGAGGAGCAACAGGAGGAGGCACGCCGACTGCAACAACAAGAGGAAGCTGATCGCGAGGCTCGCAACGACGGGCTGTGCAAAGCTGGGCAAGCAGCCCAGCAGTAGATTCTCCAAACTAAAGTCAGCAATCACGACGTTTTCGCCACGCCGCAACTTTGCTAGACACGCTCCAGCTCGGGCCTGATCACCTGGCCACCCCAACCATCGCCATGATTAAGGCGATGATCATGGCCGGCACCTGCCAACAGCAAGAACAGCAGTTGGGCGACACCGTGGTGCCGACTAATCGGTCGAGATCTCCAGCAGCCGGCTCATCCACTTCAGCACAGCGTTGGGCAGCCGGCTCAAGTCGGCCACGCGAGGAGTCTAGGCGAACTACACTCAGCAATACCAATAACGACAACCTACGCCATCACCAGTATGATCGCCGGCCTAATCAAGACCTCCGAGAGCGCCTACAACATGACCTTCGCCACACTATCAGCGCCCGGTGCCGCGAACGACGCGAAGATGAGTGCTGCCGATTGGAAGATTAAAACAAGCGCTTTGGCCTCAATCACGAGTGGTTTAACCGCCGTGGTTGAAGCCCGAGCCCTCACGAAGATGAAGGCGTCCTAGCTTTCACTCGGGAGCTACAAGACGTCCATTGGCCGACTGGCTTTAAGCCCACTGGGATCGAAAAGTATGACGGCAAGACGAATCCTGAGTCCTGGCTCACCGTATATACCCTAGCAGTCCGAGCTGCTGGGGGCGACAACAAAGCCATGGCTAACTACCTCCCAGTCGCGCTAGCTGACTCGGCGAGGACATGGCTAACAGGGCTCCCGAGGCGGTTGATCGATTCTAGGGGAGAACTCAGGGATCGGTTCATCGCTAACTTTCAGGGAACCTACGAGAGGCCGTCTTCAGAGCACGGTCTTTATCAGCTGCACTAGAAGAAGAACGAGTCTCTGCGAGATTTTATCAAGAGGTTCTCCGAGAAGCGCAACAAGATCCCAATGATCAAAGACTAGGCTGTCATCGCCGCCTTCCGCAAGGGAGTAAAGGACGCCCCGTTCATCGCGAAGTTCACTCGAAAACCACCATCGTCTGTCCGGGCTCTGTTCGACATGGCCAACAAATACGCCGACTCGGCCGAAGTGGTCGTAGAGGCCCTCGACGAGAAAAAGGAGTCCCGACAGAAGGACCAAAAGGCGAAAGCCGATAATGAGCCATCTCAGAACAAGTCTGGCAACCACAAGCGGAAGTCGGACAACGAGGTGGCCAACATGGAGCGTACTCAGTCGCGGCCTCAGCGGAACAACGACTACCAGAAAGTCATGAGCGGGCCATGCTCCTTCCACCCCAAGGGCAAGCACGCGACCAAAGACTGCTACATGCTCAAGAAGTTTGCCTCCGAGCAGGCTTCATCGTCTGGCGCCGACAAGGACAAAGACAAGCCAGACTCGGGTGCGGTTGATGACTTTCAAGATCCTCAAGCCGAGCTCAATCACATCTTCGGGGGGCCGCTCGTGTACGTGTCCAAGTGCAAACAGAAGCTTTCAGCGCGCGACATCAACATGGTCTCTACAACGGACACCCCCCAGTACCTGCGCTGGTCAGAGATGGCCATTACCTTCAATCGCGCAGATCACCTAGATCGGGTTTCTCACCCGGGACGCTATCCACTCGTCCTGGACCCAGTCGTCAGAAACATCAGGCTGAAGAAAACCCTCATCGACGGAGGTAGCACGCTCAACATCCTATTCGCCAAGACTTTGGACGAGATGAAGATTCCTCGTTCAGAACTATGGCCGAGTGCTGCGCCCTTCCACGGGATAATCCCCGGCCTGTCATCAACTCCACTCGGACAGATAACCTTGCCGGTAACCTTTGGCACACGGGATAACTTCCGCACGGAAAACGTCTGCTTCAAGGTTGCCGACTTCGAGACCACGTACCACGCGATACTCAGACGACCGGCACTCGCCAAATTCATGGCGACACCGCACTACACATATATGGTGCTCAAGATGCCTGGGCCAGCAGGAGTCCTCTCCCTCCGCAGCGACATCAAGCAAGCCTTCACCTGCGACAAGGAGAGCTACGAACTGGCTCAATCATAGGAGGCGGCAGTCGGGCGCGATAGCATTCGGCAAGCCGTCACAACTGAAGTCGAGCAGGATCAAGTTTCGGCGAAAAAGGCAGCAAAGTCAGGAATTTCAGCAGACTCTGACACGAAGAGGATCCCCCTGGACCCTTCCGACCCCTCCAAGACTGCTCTAGTCGGGACTGGACTCGACCCCAAATAGGAAAACACGCTCGTCACCTTCCTACAAGCCAATAAAGATATCTTCACATGGAAACCGTCCGACATGCTGGGCGTACCAAGGGAGGTGATCGAGCACGCCCTAAATGTGAAGACAGACGCCAAGCCAGTCAAGCAATTGCTGCGGTGCTTCGCTGAAGACCGCAAGGATGCAATTCGGGAGGAGATTACCAAGCTCCTCGTAGCCAGGTTCATCAAGGAGGTCTATCACCCGGATTGGCTAGCAAACCCAGTTCTGGTTCAGAAGAAAAAGGGTAAATGGTGTATGTGCGTCGACTACACCGATCTCAACAAGGCATGCCCCAAGGACCCATTTGGTCTTCCTATGATAGATCAGGTGGTAGATTCCATGGCAGGGTGCGACCTACTCAGCTTTCTCGACTGCTACTCGGGATACCATCAAATTAGCCTAAGGGAGGAAGACTGCTTAAAGACATCTTTCATCACGCCGTTTGGAGCGTACTGCTATATCACAATGTTGTTCGGTTTGAAGAATGCTGGAGCAACCTATCAACGGGCCATTCAGCGGTGTTTGCACACTCAGATCGGGCGCAACGTGGAAGCCTACGTCGACGACGTGGTGATCAAGACCAAGTCCAAAGAAGACCTCATCGCTGACCTGGAAGAAACCTTCCAAAATCTTCAACGATTCAAGATGAAGCTGAACCCGGAAAAATGCGCCTTCGGAGTGCCATCCGGCAAGTTACTCGGCTTCATCGTCTCGCATCACGGCATCGAGGCTAACCCGGAGAAAGTCAATGCCATAATGAACATGGCTCCCCTGACTAACCTCAAAGACGTCCAGAAGCTGACAGGCTGCATGGCAGCACTCAGCCGGTTTATTTCCCCACTGGGCGAACGGGCTATGCCCTTCTTCAAGCTACTCAAAAAGGCAGACAATTTCCAATGGACTCCGGAAGCCCAGCAAGCCTTCGAAGACTTCAAACAATTCCTCACATCACCTCCCGTGTTGGCGTCACCTCTGCCCCAAGAACCGCTCATGCTATATCTGGCGGCAACCACTCAGGTAGTCAGCACGGTGCTGGTGGTCGAGTGATCCGAATAGGGTCACATCTAGAAAATACAACGGCTAGTTTACTTTGTCAGCGAGGTCCTTGCTGACTCGAAGACAAGATATCCGCAGGTCCAGAAGCTGTTATATGGCCTACTTATCACAGCCCGAAAGCTGGTGCATTATTTCCAAGCACATCAAGTCATGGTGGTCACAGCATTTCCACTCGAGGATGTCCTTCATAATCGCGAGGCCACCGGCCGAATCGCAAAATGGGCACTCGAGTTGATGGCGTTCGATATCACCTTTCAGCCACGGACAGCAATTAAATCACAAGCTCTAGCCGACTTCGTGGCCGAATGGACAGATGTTCAACTGCCTACATCAACAGCAAAGCTAGAGTACTGGACAATGTACTTCGAAGGTTCTCTACGGATCAGCAGCGCCGGGGCTGGAGTCATATTGATGTCCCCCACCAGCGAAAAACTGAAGTACGTTCCACAAATCCACTTCCCGGCTTCCCACAATGTCGCCGAGTACGAGGCACTTATTCACGGGCTCTACATCGCTATATCACTCGGCATACGTCGACTGGTTGTGCACGGGGATTCTCAACTCATGGTAAACCAAGTCATGAAAGACTGGACTTGTCTCGACGATACCTTGGCGACATACTGTCAGGAGGTCGGCAAGCTGGAAAACAAGTTCGACAGGATGGAAATAACACATGTCCTGCGTCAATACAACGACGCGGCGGACGAGCTGGCAAACATGGGATCCAAGCGAGAAGCAGTTCCGACTGGAATCTTTGTCGAGCAACTCATGGAGCCATCAGTCAAGAAGAAACCGGCGTCGAAGCAGTCGGGAGGCGAACCTACCCCGGCCACAGACGAGGTGTTGCACATATGTCAAGACTAGAGGACTCCTGTTGTCAAATTTCTCCTGGACGACGAACTCCCAGAAGATCACAGTCAAGCTGAGTAGATAAAGCGTCGAAGCAAAAGCTTCCTACTAGTTGGAGAAGACCTGTACCGAAGGAGCGCATCCGGTGTCCTCATGCATTGCGTCACCACCGAGGAGGGCAAGCAGATCCTGCAGTCAATTCACTCGGGCATATGTGGCAACCATGTCGCATCCAGGACGTTAGTCGGAAAGGCTTACTGGCAGGGATTTTTCTGGCCCACAGCAGTAACAGACGCCAAGGACATTGTTCGCAAGTGCGAGGGTTGCCAGTTCTACGCAAGACAAACAAATCTCCCAGCCCAGGAACTCCAAACTATCCCTATTTCTTGGCCATTCGCAGTATGGGGGCTCGACATGGTCAAGCCCTTCAAGAAAGCGCCAGGAGGGTTTACACATCTATTCATCGCAGTGGATAAATTCATCAATTGGATTGAGGCTAAGCCCGTTGCAACAATCACAGCGGCACGAGCAAAGGACTTCATCATGAGTATATTATATCGGTTCGGGGTCCCTAACCGCATCATCACCGATAACAGTACTCAGTTCACGGGCGGCGTATTCCAAGACTTCTGCGAAGATTTCGGCATCAAGATCTGCTACGCATCTGTGGCACACCCACGGAGCAACGGGCAGGTCGAACGAGCCAACGGTATGGTCTTACAAGGCATCAAGGCCAGGATATTTGACCGACTACAACCATATGTGGGCTGGTGGGTACAAGAACTCCCATCTGTTCTCTAGTCTCTCAGAACCACGGTTAGTCGGTCAACAGGGCAATCCCCTTTCTTTCTAGTTTATGGTGCCGAGGCTATGCTACCGACAGAGTTACAGTTCGGCTCTCCGCGAGCCTGGGCTTACTCAGAAGATGACTCAAATAACACCCGACTGGTCGAGCTAGATTAGTTGGAAGAAGCAAGGGACATCGTAACAATCCAATCGGCATGGTATCTTCAAGGCCTGCGTCGCTACCACAACCGCAATGTCTGTGGCCGCGCCTTTTTGGTCGGGGATCTCACCTTGAGGAAAATACAAACCACCAAAGACAGGCATAAATTATCCCCAATCTAGGAAGGGCCATTCATTATAGCCGAGGTTACGCGGCCAGGCGCCTACCGACTAAAGACTGAAGACGGTGTTCTCATCAACAACTCATGGAACATAGAATAGCTACGTCCTTTCTATACCTGAGTTTTATAATTTTCATGTGTACAGTTTCTCTGACTCACTACGTTGCTTGTATCAACCGAGTAGTGAGTTGGGGGCTGCATGTATATATGTGTTCTGTCAATAACATACGAGCTTATCCTACTTCAGTTATGAAGCCTTACTACGACTGTCACGTTTGCCCGAGTTCAGCTTCTTATGTTGAACGTTTTATTAAGTTCTGACTGACTTACTCGGCGCAGACTACAAGGTCAAGTAAAGCTAATGACAACTGAGTGACAAGCTTGGCGGCATTGCACACATATTTACACATGTTTTTTTCACAAAAGTGTATACATACTGACTACATAATATGTTGCCCTTACAGACCTAGGTCTCGGGTAATAATCTCAGCAGTCGGCTTCGCCCGGGCAATCAGCTCCAGCGCCTCCTCGGGCGTCGTCTCCTCGGCAAACCCCTCCCCGATGGCTTCAATATCTGCACTCGGGTAGACGGACTTGGTCATTGCCAGGGTCTAGGCCACGCCGGCAACAACATGCTCATCCGAGTACTTCTTCAAGGCACTCAGTGCATCCTCAAGACGCGCCTCTATCTAGGGGATCCTGCTGCAACTGGTTCCCACAGGGCTGGGATCTATGAGGTCAAGGAGTCCTTTCACGGACCCGACGAGGGCTTCCCGTGACTCCCTGATCACTCTTATCTCCTCTGTGTAAAACCGATACTGGGCCTGGACATTGGCTCTCATGTCTGCCCAGGTCCACCGGCAAGTAAACTTGTCAGGCTCGGTTGTAGATAGAATGACTGATGGATTGGTTAAGATCACGGTCAGGTTGGGGACTTACTTTTGTAGTCGGCCTCCCACTTGGCTACGGTTTTCTCCAGTTTGGCTTTTTCTTCGCCAAGCTTGACGGTGGCCTCCTTTAACTCGGCCTTCTCCCGTTCGAGCTCGGCGTTGGCCTTCGTCAGGTCGGCCTTGACCTTCTCAAGCTCGGCCTTGGCTTCTTTAGCCTCTTTCAGCTAGGATTCCCGCTCTGTTTGGGTCTTCAACTTTGCCTTGAAGGCTACACAACAGATTAGCCAAGAGCTCAACCGTGCGGTCAAGACGCAATTGGGCAGTCGGGAACAACGCAGCTGGAGAAATACATGAACGGTTTAGTTGGGAAGATGCATTCAGGGAATTTACCTCAAATCTTTCCGGCTTGGGCCCAGGTCTCGTCCCTGAGCTAGTCGGCAGCACCCTTCAGCCAAGCTTCCCTCCCCGCGTGATGCTCCTCCATCTCGGCCTTCAACGCCTGGAGCTGCTCTAACTCTGCGAGGTGGGGGGCCATTTCGACCAGGATCTCCGTCATCGCCTCATTACGGTCGACAAGTTTCTGCTCAGGGTAAAGAACAAATCGAGAATGGAGTCAGATGTCAAAACGAGAAGATCACCACGACTCTGCCACAAGAATTATACCCCGACTCCCTAGGACCTGCTGATAGCGGTGCAAAGCAAGTTTTTGCGTTCCCTTCTCACGGCAACCTCGTCAAGCTTGAAGCCCTTCACGGTCCCATCAGGCGCGCCGTCCAGGTGAACGTTCGGGGCATCCTACGCGGAGGAGCTTCAATCTGAGGCAGGTTCAGGATCTCTGGTGGCGGCGACGATGACGACGACGACCACGACGGCGACGGGGTCCCGGCCTCCACGCCGCCGTCCCCTGCGGCCTCGGGGATCGGCTTGGGGGCTCCGACAGCGGCCTCTGCAGCCCGCGACGATTCAGGGGCTGGGACATCAGCCTCAGTCACCGCTCCTTGGTCGGGCGGCACCAGCAGCCCCGCAATCGGTACCACCTCAGTCTGGCCACCGGCTCAGCAGGTGTGCTCGCGGGCGCCGGCTCGGCTGGGGCGGGCTCTTCGAGGGGAGCGGTCAGGGCGGTCTCCTTGAGATCGATATCGGCTCGCTTCCTACATGACGAAACAAGACATCAAAACACTATTGCAACACGCAAGAATTTCAGAAGATCCGGAGCAGCATACCTCTTGGAGAACTTCAGTTTCTTGCCGAGCGACTCGGGTCCTAGCGGAGCGCTACCTCCGGTTGTCAGCCCAGCCGGCAAATTGGTCAGTGTCACAGTCAGCGGCGGCACATCAGCTCGAGTCAGCCCCAATTCCGGTGTGGCTGGCTTGGGTGTCTCCATCCTTGGCGGTGTCTGCTCTGGCCGGCCCCTCAACGGTGCTGTTGCCGGACTCGGCAATGTTGGGTCACCTGGGACATGATCGCCTGGGCGCCGTGGCGACAGTGTCCTTTATCTTCAGGCTTCCTGCCACGGCGCATGGCATCATGGCCCCCTCGCCCCGATACAGAATGGGCTTTTTCCCCGCTCTCTTGGAGTCGGGCTGGGTAGCAGAGGGGCTCCTCAGCCTCTTCTTCAATGCAACGGCCGACAACGAGCAGGAGTCTTCATCAAACTCCTCGTGCCACTACAGACGAATCAACAAAATACATCATGCAGTGCTGAACAATCACGGACACAAGCCCACAGGCATTCATCACAGAAGAAAATAAAAGGTTACCTTGGTCCGGGGCCGAATGAAGCTATAGGACGTGACCCGGCGATTATCGTCTTCGGTCGTGATCACCCCTTCGAAGAAGTAACCAAACAGGGTCTCGGTCACTACGCGCTTGTTGGCTGACTCATTGTTTACTCAGTCAGGATCATTTTTGCCCTTAAAGGCCCAGCCAAATGCGCTCCTCAGCTTCAGTGGCTGGACGCGCCGAGTCAGGAAGTGACGAGCCACCCAAGGTCCTGTCAGGCCGGCCTTCTTGAGGTTGTCCAACTTCACCAACAATTGATGCGCCTGACCCATTTCCTCAAATGATGGCTCTGCTGACCAATTTGGTAAAACCACTGGCGGCAAGCCGGTGAATGGCCGCAAGGAGGGAGCCAGATCTGTGCAATAGAACCATTCCTTGTGCCAGCCTTTTAAGGAGGATATCAAGGGAAGATCAAGATATGACTCTTTCCTATCGCTCCTTAGCTGAAGACCAGCCCCCCATTACACTGACGTTATTCTTGGAGGGCTAGGGTTTGATGTGGAACAGATGCAGGAAGAGAATAAAATGGGGTTCAACACCCAAGAAGCACTCACAGAGAGTAACAAATATGGAGATCTGAAGAATCGAGTTGGGGTTCAAATGCACCAACTCCAACCCATAGAAGTCAAGGACGCGGCGGAAGAAATCGGAAGAGGGAAGACACAAGCCCCGATCGAAAAAAGAGGAGAAAACTATTGTTTCACCAGTTTGGGGATTTGGGATAGACTCACCCTTAGCCGGCTACCAGCGAATCACCTCTTGGCTGGGCAACTTCAGTTGACTCTCCAGCAGCTTCAGCTTCACCGAGCCGCAATCTGAAGTCGGCCAAGCACTCTCCGGCGCACCCGCAAGATCCGAAGCTTTCGGCATGGCTAGAAGCGGTAAGATTTGGGGAAAAAAATCATGGGCTTGGAACAGACGATGAGGATTGGAATCGCCCGAGTCCGGGTGGGGAACAGTAGAAGCTAACCCTAGTTGGGCGGGAAGCGAAAAGTTGGGCGCGAAGGTGGAAGACGAAGCGATTGGCTAATTTGGGGAAGATGAAGGAATCTTTTCTCTCTCCCCGCTTTTATAGAGCCGATGCGACTAGATGGGCTTGGGCCTACACAGTCAGCACTGGGCCACCAAGATCTGAGTTCCTATAGTAGCATGCTCCATGTGGGCCGCCCGCAGGTTGAGTTGAAATTATAGTGCTGGTGCTACTAACAGGAGCCGATGAGGTAAACAAATATGCTTCATGAGAGCCTTATTGCTAAACATATATGTTTGGGTATCTGTTTTATCCACCAGGTCTCGAGGATATATCCTTATAAGGATCACAAGCTAGTCTTCATTAAAATTGGAGATGCAGATATCTTTCTCGGGTACACCTGACCACGCCGTGGATTTATTTTCATAAAGTGGCACTCGGCCTACATGCGTGGTCACCAGTTCCCATGAGCAACGTCATTCCAGCCGACATGACGCTGAAGAGTCTAACTTTCGAGTAGTGCACTACTCGGAAGAGACTATAAATATCTTTTCCCGCTGACATGATGCGGAGGAGTCTAACTTCTGAGTGGGACGCCACTCGGAAAAGACTATAAACCCCTTATTCCAGCTGACATGAAGTTGAAGAGTCCTATATACGAGTAGTACCCTACTCGGCAAGACTATAAAGTTTATTCTAGTTGACATAATACCGAAGAATCTCATATACCAGTAGTAATCTACTCGGGAAAGATTATCAGGTTAAAGATCTTTGACTTTATGTTTAATTGTCTTCACAATTAAGCACAAAGTCAGGGGCTACACCTAATAGGTGCGTCTATTCGGTGCACACTATTCATATATCTACATGAAGCCCTTCATAGCCTCGCTGCCTGCTGACATGAAGCAGGACTCGGGAAGAAGACTCACTCGGACATAGAGTACTCGGGAGCATCGCACTCGGGCAATCTTCGCCGTGGAGGATGAGCACTCGGCATCAGCTGTGACTCAACTATGAAGGTCTCAGGGGCTACTGTGGGGGCCATGGGCCCCAGGTACCTCATTACCAGTATATGGGCCACTTGGATAGAGTATGGGCCAGATCATATAATTAGAGATAAGATAGCACCCGGTAGGTCTTGCCTTGTATAATAAGGAAACATAGTCCTAGTCGGTTAAGTTTCTATCTCTAAGAAGGATCTCCCTTGGCTGTATCTAGCTGGGATCCTAATCATGTACCCCTATCCCCTAGTATATAAAGGGAGGCAGGGCGCCCCATGAGGGCAGAGAACAACACACGGAAGATCATCGGTCACCAAACACCTCAAAGGAATAACACCTCAACTAGACGTAGGGTATTACCTCACATCGAGGGCCTGAACCAGTATAAAACCTCTCTGTGTTCCTCTGTAATCCACCGAATTTACCTTTGCCGAGTAGCCCTATAGTTTTATTGCCAGTGCAAAGCATCGACAGGTTGAAGCGAGCTATGCGGAGTAGGTTTATTCCTCCATCCTTCTATCGATATTTTATACTGGCAATATAACTATAGGGCTACTCAGCAAGGGGAAACTCAGTGGATTGCAGAGGAACGCAAAGAGATTTTATACTGGTTCAGGCCCTCGATGTGAGGTAATACCCTATGTCCAGTTGTGGTGTTATTCCTCTGAGGAGTTATGTCGATCAATGATCTTCTGCCCTCATGGAGCGCCCTGCCTCCCCTTATATACTGGGGGACAGGGGTACAGGATAGGAATCCCAGCCAGATACAGCCAAGGGATTTTCTTCTTAGAGATACATCTTACCCGGCTAAGACTGTATATTCCTTTCTGTACAAGGCAAAATCTACCGGGTGCTATTATATCTCTAACTACAAGACTCGGCCCATCCTCTATCCGAGTGGCCCATATGCTTGTGATGAGGTACCCGGGGCCCATGGCCTCCTCACCTTAAACGTGATTTGAGAAATAAGTTGCAATGCTTAGACCAAGGAGAAAAAGCTATAGAAGATTACTTTTAGGAGCTACAAATAGGAATGTTGCGTTGTGAGGTAGAGGAGGATAAGATGGCTCAATTTTATGGGGGGTTGAGACGTGAAATTCAGGACATTATTCAATATAAAGAATACAATTATCTTAACCGATTGTTCCATCTAGCTATATTAGCTGAACTAGAATTGCAAGAAAGGCAGCCATTGAGAAGGAACAATTGGGGAAGCACGTCTACATCGAGGCCTTCCATTGGGCAAGGCAAAAGTGTCCCTATTCGGAGTTCTACGCCTTCCACCAATAGGGCACTAGTAGCGCCATCTTCACGAGCTACCGAGGTAAGTAAATCTGTTCACGTACAGGCACCCGCAAAAAGCGCATCATCAGTTGCTTCTACGGGATGAACGAGGGATATACAAAGCTTCAAGTGCAAAGGGATGGGCCATGTGCAACGTGATTGCCCAAATCAGAGAGTTCTCATTGCTACAGATGATGGTGAGTACACTAGTGCTAGTGATGTTGATGATGAATTAGCACATGGCACTAACAATGCAGGTGATGAAGACAAGAGCGATAAGGATGTGGAGCACATAGGTGTGGTAGATACAAGCAAGTACTTGAGCATTGTAACACAACGGGTGCTAAGTGCTGAAATGGAGAAGGCGGAGCAAAATCAGCGCCACAATTTGTTCCAATCAAGGTTCGTGGTTCACAATAGAGTATGCCGTGTTGTCATTGATAGCGGAAGTTGTAGCAACCTTGCTAGTTTAGATTTGGTTGACAAGCTAGGTTTGCCTACACAACCACATCCACGGCCTTACTACATCCAATGGTTCAACTCTTGTGGTAAGTTGAAGGTAAGTCAAGTTGTGAGAGTGCAATTTTCTGTTGGGAATTACCATAATAATGCAAATTTTGATGTCGTGCCTATGCAAGCATGTTCTTTCCTTTTGGGTAGACCTTGGGAATATGATAGAGATGTTGTGCACCGTAGTAGAACCAACACGTATACTTTCACACATAATGGCAAGAAATTTAAGTTGCTACCTATGTCCCCTGGTGAAATTTTGAAACATGATCTTGGGAGGGAAAAGATTAAAAACCTTGAGGATTTGAGAAATAAATGTAATAATACTAATGTTTTGATGCCTTCACCTAAACCTGAGTTATTGCAAAATGAACGTATTGTTTTGGGCACTGATATTTTGCAGGTATCTGAGAAGAGCCAAGGTAATGAGAAAAAGAAGAGAGACATAGAGAAAGAAGATCCACTTGTTCCATGCATGTTTCAAGATGTTTTAATTAAGAGTGCACCTACAGTTTTTGAAAATGAGAACAAAGGTAACAGAAATGGTGCTACACTCACTCAAGGTATGGACAATTCTGATGTGCTATATATGTCCACTAATCATATTAGTTTAGAGCAATCACCAGTGGAATCATGTGTTAAATTACCTTTGTCACACGATGATTTGGTTCCTATTTCTTGTGATAAAGAAGAGTTGTGCAATGCTTCACTTATATCCATGCCACAACTAGTGAATGAACATGTTAGTAAAGTTGTCGAACCACCATGTGCTAATTTTAGACATGTTGTTCACATTGCTAGTGAGAATGAAAAACTTAGATTGCTGTCTTCTTTAAATACTTGGGGCTATATTTAATTTGATGATCTTTGTTCACTCAATTGTTTAGACAAGAAATTATTAGCTAGATCTGATTTGCCATCTCCTTCTCATGTGATTTTTCATATTATTGGCAATTATGACAACAAAGGAGAATAAAATGTGCATAGAGTATACATTTTTTGAATTTTAACATACCTCCTTTTCATAATGGCATATCTTGTCTAAAGGACCGCATGAGTAGTATAAATAATTCTCTATGTAGTTCATCTAATTGTTTAAATGAGTTGCAAGTTGGTTTGCAAGAAGGGGAGTGTTGTGAGCTGCACGACACTACAAAGTGTTCTCCGTGTTTAAAAATTTCAGAATCTAACCATATGCACAACACTACTTCACCCTATGTTGTGAAAGATAAAGATATGTTCATCAGGCTTAATGACAAGGTGAAACCGCGGACGGTTTTCAATCAAGAAGGGGAGGATAGTGTGCGCAGTAGAAAAGTTTTATTTTTTGCTATCGTAGCCTACGTGTACTCCTTCACTTACATGCCTGCAAGCGGTTTAACAACATACATCACACAATGCAGAGCAATCCTAGATACACATCTACAATCATTCATCATAGATGGACAGCAAATCAACATTAGCAAGAGTTAACTCTAGACGAGGCCTTTTTTGGCTGTAAGCCGGTGTGGCACGCTCGGTGTCTTCTGTCTCGATCACCCCGCTGGCAAAATAATCAAGCAGGATGTCAGTCACCTTGTGCTTGTCGTCAGGTCAGGGTATTCGTGGCTGGGATCACCTTTGCTCGTGTAATCCCAGCTGAAGTGGCTCCTCAGCTTTAGCGACCTGATGCGACGAGTTAAGAAACGCCTGGCTAACCATGGGCCAGTCAACCCGGAGCTCTTTAGCTTATCAATCTTGTCAATCAACATGTAAACTTGGCCCATCTCCTCAAAATTGGGCACCGACGACCAGTTGGGCATGACCTCCGGAGGTAGACTAGTAAAAAGGGGGAGGCGTGGTTCAAGATCAGAACAATAAAACCACTAATTATGCCAGCCTTTGAGGGAGGATTTCAAGGGAAGATGGATGTAAATCTTCTTCGTCTCGCTCCTAAGCTGGATACTGGCCGCTCCAATCACTTGAACTTTGCTCTTGGAGGTTGAGGTTTGATGTGGAACAAATATATAAATAGATTCAAATGGGGCTCCACACCCAGAAAACACTCACATAGAGTTACAAATATGGAGATTTGCAAGATGGAGTTGGTATTCAGATTCACCAACTCTAGCTCGTAGAAGGCAAGAAGCTGGCGAAGAAAATCAGAAGATGGAAGAGTGAGACCCCGGTCAAAGAAAGAGGCGAAGACTACAGTCTCACCAGCCTAGGGTACTGAAATAGATTCCCCTTCCACCGGATGCCAATTGATGACTTCACGGCTCTGCAGTCTCAGCAATCTCTCTAGATACTTCAGCTTAGTCGGCCCGCAGTCCGAAGTTGGCCAAGAACCATCAGTCATCTCCGGGATTTCTGACGCTCTCAGCATGGCTCAGGGCGAGGAAATTTGGGGAAAATGCGATTGGGGACTTGGAATGGACGCGGAAAAGTGGGATCGCCCGAGTTTCGAGTGGGAAGCGCTAACAATGGCAAACCCTAGCGGGGCGAGGTGCGAAATTTTGGCGCGGAAGCTAGAAGACGAAACGATTGGTGGATTGGAAAAAATGAGGGAATCTTTTCTCTCTCTCCTCGCCTTTATAGAGCCTGTACAGATAAGTGGGCTTGGGCTCACAAATTCAGTACTGGGCCACCAAAATATGAGTTTCTACAGTAACACGCTCAATTTGGGCCGTTCGCTGGCTGTGTTAAAATCACAGTGCTAGTGTTACATACAGAGACCGATTGGGTAATTAGATATGCTTCATGAAAGCCTCATTGCTGAATACACATGTTCAGATATCTGTATTATTCACCAAGTATTGAGAATATATCCTTATAAGGATCACAAGCTAGTCTCTATTAAAATTGGGGATGCAAGTATCTCTCAAGTACACCTGACCACATATTGGATTAAAATCCATAAAGTGGTACTCGGCTTACATGCTTAGCCAACAATTGCCATGAGCAAACATTTTTCCAGCCGACACGACGCTAAAGAGTCTAACTTCCGAGTGGTATACTACTCGAGAAAGACTATAAACACTTTTTTCAGCTGATATGAAGCTGAAGAGTCTAATTTTCGAGTGACATACTACTCAGGAAAGATTATAAATTATTTCCAGCTGACATGATGCTGAAGAGTCTAATTTCCGAGTGACATACTACTCGGAAAAGACTATAAAATATTCCGGTTGACATGATACCGAAGAGTTTCATATGTCAGTAGTGCACTACTCGGGAAAGACTACAAAGGTTAAAGATCTTTGACTTTATGTTTAATTGTTTCACAATTAAGCACAAAGTCGGGGGCTACACCTAATAGGTGTACCTATTCAGCACACGCTATTCATATTTCTACATGAAGCCTTTCATAGCCTCGTTGCCAGCTGACATGAAGCAAGACTCGGGAGAAAAAGCACTCGGATAAAGATTACTCGGGAGCAACAGACTAGGGAAAACTTCACTGTGGAGGATGAGCACTTGGCATCAGCTATGACTCAACTGTGAAGGTCTTAGGGGCTGTTGTGAAGGCCATGGGCCCCGGGTACCTCATGACAAGCATATGGGCCACTCGGATAGAGGATGGGCCTAGCCTTGTAGTTAGAGATATAGTTATCCTCGACAGACTTTGCCTTGTACGATAAGGAAGATACAGTCCTAGTTGGTTGCATTATATCTCTAAGAGGAGATCGCTTGGTCGTAGTCTGGCTGGGACTCCTACTTTATAACCCTGTCCCCCAGTATATAAGGAGAGGCAGGGCACCCCATGAAGGCAAAAGATCATCGAGATCACCAATTTCTACAGAATCCTCAAAGGAAATACACCACAACTGGACGTATCGTATTACCTCACATCGAGGGCCTGAACCAGTATAAATCCCTTGTGTTCCTTTGCAATTCATCGAGTTTCGATCCGATGAGTAACCCTATATTCATATTGCCGGTGTTAATGTGACGATGGCCCGATCTTCTGAGAGGTACTGATAAGTCGATTGTGGAGAACTAGACATTGATGATCCAAAGGCTCCGACCAAAACAGATCGATCCCCATGCAATCACTACACCACTGCTCCGTTGGTTATCAACCATGCCGAACACGGTTGACCTCGCCAAGAAGGCTTTCTCCTGCAAGCGAATCGAGAACACAAGCAAGAGAGTTCAAGATGCAATCTGAAATTGTATTGTACCATGCAATCGAACAATTTCCTTAAAGAACAAATCAGCAATATTTGTAGCATCATCACTTTTATGACATGGTATAAAATGAGCCATCTTAGAGAACCTATCCACGACAACAAAAATACTATCCCTCCCCTTCTTTGTTCTAGGAAGCCCTAAAACAAAGTCCATAGAAATATCTTCCCAAGGTATGCTTGGAACAGGAAGAGGCATGTATAAACCATGAGGGTTAAGTCGTGACTTAGCTTTTTGGCATGTGGTGCAGCGGGCAATGAAACGTTCGACGTCACGCCTCATCTTTGGCCAATAAAAGTGGTGGGTCAGAATGTCCTCGGTCTTCTTCACGCCAAAGTGACCCATCAATCCTCCTCCATGCGCCTCCTGTAACAACAAAAGACAAACAGAACTAGCTGGAATACATAGCTTACTAGCACGGTATATGAGCCCATCATGTACCACAAATTTATTCCAACCCTTTCCCTCTTGACAATTAAGCAACACATCTTTAAATCAGTATCATGCACATATTGCTCCTTTATGGTCTCTAACCCAAAGATTTGGAAGTTCAATTGTGAAAGCAGGGTATATCTCCTAGACAATGCATGAGCTATCACATTTTCTTTACCTTTTTTAAATTTGATGACATAGGGAAGGGGGAAGCCACACTTATCTAATGAAAAGGGGTGTGGTACTAATCATGTGACTGTTCACGCACCGTTGTACTGTTCATGTAAACAGTACCGGCCCAATTAACCTAAGTTACAAGGCCTTCGGCCCACTTTGACTTGGACTGAAAAAGTGATGTGTCTTGTTTCGAAGTTTCTGATCTGCTCAGATGGAATTTGGAGGTTATACCAGATCCATTTGAAAGTAGACTCCGAGATCTTTCCAACGAGTACTCATGGGCCCTGAGAAGCCTTCTGGATCAAAAGTTATGGCTATTTGAAGTAGATGCTGTTACGAATGACGAATCTGAGTCGAACTCGTGAACAGGACTTGGATTGCGCTTGATGGTTCCACTTCTACACTTGAGCTCACGTGGTCCTTCACCATGATTCCTAAGGACAATTAAATCATCACAAGAATTAAGTAGTATGCCATTCTTTGAAACATTTGTATGCAAACTTAGGAACACATTCACCGTATGGTTAAGTTGACGTGCTCGTGCTCGAGTCATTGGTCCTTGTATCATAGTTTCAGTTTGTTGTGGAGTTGGCACAGTTGTATCTATAGAAAGGATGTCCTCATCAGGTGTAAAACATCGACAGTTTTCCCTCTTCTTGCTGGTGTGCTCAAGTTCATCCTTCTCGGCTTGGAGCTGAGTAAATTGTGCAATCTGAGGAGTGAGGTTGGCAAATGCCCGACTCATCTTTTCAGACCAAGCAATGATTTTCTGCAACAACACAATCCATTGTCAACATGGCAGTCAGCTACAAAGTTATACAATTGACAACAAAGTTGAGTCAAGATCAGTTGGACTACATACCTAGACTTGCTTCAAAGCCTTGATAGTGGCTTCATAAAACTCGATCTGCTCCTTTCTAGCTATTTCTTCATCCAGAGTTAGAGTGTCCACGCTCCCATCTAGGTTAGTCCAATGGAACACCCTTGGAGAATTGTGTGGTGGAGCTCAGAGCCTAGGGAAGCTACCTTCTTCAGAAGAAGGTGACGATGGAGGAGAGGGAGTTGGTGGCCTTGGGTCTACAGGAGGAGTTGGTTTTGTGGTGGGCTCGGCAACTGGGTCAGCAGTTGGCTCTGCAGCTTCCCGGCTGGGTAGATTAGGTGGTTCAGCCGAGTGCATTGCTTCGCCTCGGGGCTGGGGTAGCACTCGGCTTAGGCTATTGTGCCTCTACTTCAACCTCAGTCGGGGCAAGGTCAGCGACGGGGGTAGGTGGCTCTAGCTTCTTGGGGTTAGCATCATTTGGCTTCCTGCAAATCCACGCGACAACCAAGACATTGCAATCTTCCTCAAATTATCTGACCTCCTAGAAGTCTTGAACCTCCACCCTTGTGTGTCATGGGGGGAGGTAGTTGGCAAAGAGCCTGAAGGCTTATTCCTTGGGGTTGTGTCAGCTAGTGTTGGGCCCAAAGGCATGGCACCAGGTGGAGTGCAACTTGGGCCAGCTGGTACTACACTCGGTGCAGTCAGCTGGGTCGATGGAGCTGCAGGCATTGTTGTTGGGGCTATTGAAGTCGCGGCTAGTGCTAGAGCTGCGCAATCGGTGTCCCTAATCTTTGGACCGCCTGACGCCTTAGTCGACGCGTTCTTTGGCTTGACCTAGTCCTTCATAGGTTGCTTCCTAGCTCTCTTGGAGCTGGGTTGGTTAGCCGATAGGCTAGCTGGCCGTTTCCTTGACCCCCAGTCAGCTAGTTGGGGGGGTCCGACTCAAAGTCGGTATTTTCCTGCAAACAATAAATATGAAGACAATTTCATAGAATTTAGATTCACAGTAGTCATCACAAGCATTCCAATCAATCATCAAGATAACCAGATGTCAAGAGCTTACCACCAGCCTTGGCCTACTAAGGCAATAGGGCTTGGGACATTTTTCTAGAGTTTCGACCATGCCACTACTGAAGTAGTGGCACAGAGTATCTGTGACCATGTCCTTGTAAATGAGATCGGCACACTCCGAGTTGGATCACTCTTCCCCTGGTACTCATACCTAGGGTGGATCCTGGCCTTCAAGGGCTGTGTACGCTGATTTAGGAATGTCCGTGCAACAAAGGATCCAGTCAATCCTTTCTTCTTTAGGACCTCAATTTTCTCTATCAATTGCAGCACCTGCACCATATCGGCCTCCGAGGGGAGAGCCAACCAGCAATCCAAAACTATGGGAGGGTTCCCAACAAAAGATGGCAAGGAGGGTTCTGGATTGGAACAGTAAAACCACTCCTAGTGCCACCCTTTCAAGGAAGTCTTCAGGGGGAGGTGAAGGTAAACCTTCTTCATCTCATTCCAAAGCTGAAGCCCCGGCTTCCCCTTTGACTTGTGGATTACATTTGGATAGTTGGGGCTTGACATGTAAGAGATAGTGGAAGAGGTTGAAATGGGGGTCATCCCCAAGAAAAGCTTTGCAAAGAGTCACAAAGATGGAAATCAAAAGAATGGAGTTAGGATTGAGGTGAACAAGTTCGATCTGATAATAATCAAGAAGGTCCTGTAAGAAGTCGGAGGTGGGAAGAGCAAAACCCCTATCGAAGAAGGACGCAAAAACCGCAATCTCTTGGGAATCAGGAATGGGGATTGTCTAACCTTTGGCTGGGCGCCAATTGATGAGTTCCTTTGGTTGGAGGTCCTTGTTTCACTCTAGATGATTTAGTTTCAAGGAGGATGTGGTAGATGTCGGCCATGTCCCTGTTGGGATGTGGGGAACATCGGACGGCGATCTCGGCATAGCTAGAGTCTGGAGAAAGAGGGGAGAGCTTCTAATTGGAGGGAATCGACACTGGATCGTGGGATTTTCTGGATCTGTTAAGAAGAGCTCAAGCAGCATGGAAACCTAAGCTTTGGGGGCATAGAACATGAAAGTTTGGGCATGGATCTGGAGGCTGAAGTGGTTTGGCAATTTTGGGAAGAAAGGGGAATCTTTTCTATCTCCCGGGTACTTAAAGGGCTGCACTGGGTGCTTGGCTTGGGCCATCTTGCTTAGCAGTGGGCCATAAGATATGAGTTCCTAAATAGCATGTCCTATTGGGCCGATAGCCAATTGTGTTAAAATCACAATTTGAGTATTGTTTTACAGGAGCCGATTAAAATAATCGGATATGGTTCATGCTAAGCCTATTTGTTGGACACATGTGTTTAGATATCTGCAATATTTAATAGGTATTGAGGAGATATCCTTATAAGGATCAATAGCTATCTCCATTAAAATTGAGGATGCAGGTATCATTCAAGTACACCTCACCACATAGTGGATTAACTCCATAGTGGTACTCGCGAATATATTATACGAGAAAGACTTAAAGGTTAAACATCTTTGATTTTATGTTTAATTGTTTCTCAATTAAGCACAAAGTTGGGGGGCTAATCCTAATAGGTGCGCCTATTCGGCGCATACTATTAATATTTTTTCATGAAGCCCATCATAGCCTCGTTGCCAGCCAATATGAAGCAGGACTCAGGAGAAGAAGTACTCGGACAAAGAGTACATGAGAGCAATGCACACTAGAATTTATTACCATAGAGGATGAGCACTCGGCATCAGCTGTGACTCAATTATGAAGGTCTCAGGGGCTACTGTGGAGGACATGAGCCCCGGGTACCACATGGAAGGCAATACGGCCACTTGGATAAAGGGTGGGCTGGCCCATGTAATTAGGGATATAGTAGAACTCAACTTCATGTAACCTTGCACGGCAAGGAAAGAAATATAGTCTTAGCTGGTTACTCTATGTTCTAAGAAGGAAATCACTTGGTTGAGTCTGACTGGGATTCCTGCCTTGTAACCTTGCGTCCTCATATATAAGGAGAGGCAAGGAGCCCCTTGGGGCATAACCAATCTCGCCAGAGATCAATCCATACAGCGAAAGCAATACACCACAGCTGGAATAGGGTATTAACTCACCCTGAGAGCCTAAACTAGTATAAACCATCTTGTCTTTTGAAGTCTATCGAGTTTTAGTCCGACGAGTAGCCCTACAATCAATACAGCTGATATATCTAATCAGAATCTAAGCTCAAGGATCTGGTGGACGAGAGAGTTTTTCTTTTGCAGGAGCTCATTGCCTCCCGTGCCGCTGCAGGTGAACCATTTCCTACCCCGGAGACCGATGAAATCATCGCCTCCAAGTCTTTTTTCCACCGTGGTCTCCTCGAGTATTATAAGATCAAGCTAATCCACCTCAACCCCAACCCTATTCTCTAGATCTCAATTTTTGTCAATCTCTACAAAGCCTACCTTGGCATTCTTCCCCACTTCAATCTCTTCCGATATTTCTATCACCTGAAATCCAAGCCTAAGAGGCCGAGGCCCCATGTGGTCGGGGTGCTGGGCTTCAGCTCTGCAATGAGCCAAAAAAGACTTATCTTTCTCTTCCCCTCAAAACTTCTTTTAAGGGGTGGCATCAAGAGTGGTTTTATTGCTCTAATCCATCTCTTTCCCTTCCTCCGCTTGTTGGGCATTGCCCCCAAGGTGCTCGATAGCTAGACTACCCTCCCTAGCTCTGAGGAAATGAAGGAGGTGTGCTCGATGCAGAAGCACCTCAAGGTGCTGAAGGATGAGGGGCTGACTGGGGTTTGGGTCGCCTGCAACTACATCGTCTGGCGGATGCAGCCTCCAAAGGATCATGTCCACCCTAACTTCGAGTACACCGGGCCTAACGACCGGACTCAGGAGTCAGCTGACTTTGTCACCGGTGCCGAGGTCTATGACCGAGTGGACCAGTTCTTCTCAGGCGGTGTTATCATCAACGGCAACCACAATGATTTCCCAAAGCCCTTTAATTTGGCCAACCTCCCTCGTTGGTAAGCTTCTCCATTTGGGTCTTGTGTAATGCTTGAATGAATTGTAGACCCAATTGTCATTGTCTTGCAGGATCGTGCCGACTCTACCTCTCATTTGCCTAGCCAGTCAGCTAGGTGGTCAAAGAAGCACTCCGCTGACCCCTCCCCCCAACACCGACGAACCTAGCTCTACAAGAGCTAGGAAGCAACTGATGGGGGAGCCAACCAAGGAGCAAGGGCCAACTCGGCCATCTGGGCATCCCAAGTTCAGGGAACCTGGCATATCCCCCACTCCACCATCGCCATCTTCCTTGCCACCGACAGCATCACCACCAACCTCACCACCACCGTGCAGTAGCCTGCCACCCGATGCCCTGCTGACCGGCCCAGCTATGACTGACGTGACCGACCACGACGAGCCCTCGAGCTTGCCACCGCCAAGGTCTTCACGCGCTGGGCACAGCTTCTGGTTCAAGTCTTCCAACAGGTATTCCTATGTCTTCTTACACTTTTGACATCGTATGCTCATGTCTTGAATCAAATATATGTTTGTTGTTTTGCCAGAAGCCTTGTGACAATGACCCAAACAAGTAGTCGCCACAAGCCCCGCCACCGAGCACTGCCCCGATTGGGGGTGAAGCTGAGGCACAACCCTCAGAGCCAAGTGCCCCTCTAGCCGACAACAAGGCCAGGGCAGAGTGCACTAACCCAATGCCAACTTCCCCCAATTAGAAGGACCAACCGGTAGAGCTGACTCCTCCAGCCCGGTCGACTGATCGAAGGCCGACTACTCCTCCTCCACCACCATCTCCATCTTCTCGGGAAGAGTCGCCAACAAAGAGATTTAGACAGGTTCATGTCTGATGAGAACATTACTAGCTCAGATATGACCATAGCTACCTTATGTACTCATCAACTAAAGGTGCATGCTTTCTACGTAAGATTTACGTGTTATATATTTGAATAGGCGATACTGCACCATGATTTTTGTATGTTCTTGTATGCAGAGATACTTGCTTGGGTGAAGGGAAAGAGACCGAGTGCAAGGAACACATGGATGATCAAAGAAGTTGATTGGGGACCAAACCAAGACCTTACCCAATTCTACTCCTATATCACCACGCCACTTTTGGTCCATAGAAGGTAAGAGATGAAGTTCTACACGTTTTGGATTCGGATTCAGGCCTCCTGACAGCATCAACTTCAAACGGACCTAGCCGCTGATCCAGAACGATTTTCGGGGCCCATGAGTACTTGTTGGAAAGCTTATGGAGTCTATTTTCAGATGGTTTTAGTCCCACATCAAAATTCCTCCTGAGCTGTCCAGAATCATCAAAACAAGATAAGTATCTCTTTCAGTCCAAGTTTGTTTTGGGCCTTGGGCCTTGTAATTGTGTCGTGGGCTAAACCCATGAGGAGTGCGCCCCTCACAGGGTAAATCCTAACCCTAGGATGTCCTAACTCATATATATTCAGTACTCACCGCCGTTTAGAGGTGGGTTTTGTTTAGATTAAAGTTTAGCCATTGCTACTTTTTCCGGGTAAAGCCGTGATCGGTTAGATTGCCATTTTCCTATTACGGAACTCCACCTTATCGTTTGTATTCAATTCTTATTTGCAATATCAGATTGCTTTTATCTTGTTCTTGCTCGTTTCTTCGATTTGCTTGCAGGAATAAGGTTGATTTGCACCGGCAAGATCAACAACCCTTGGAGAGGTGTATCGATCGCTAAGGCGCAACAACACAACGTCTCGTACGGTTGTAGTCCGTCAAGCAATACGTAGAGTAACTCCCAATATAGGAGTAAAAACAAGACGTAATAAAAAAGGATCGACGCGAAAAGTTCCGATTGAAATAGGATCTAAACAAGAAAGAGCACTTGCCATTCGTTGGTTATTAGAAGCATCCCAAAAGTGTCCGGGTCCTTTTCTTCGATGTTGCTATCGTTTCTCCCAAATCATAGTTACCTTCAACTCACTGAAAGATCGGGCCACCCCTGCTCCTATCAATGTCACCCAGAATTTCCATCCAAAATTTAGTTGATTTATTGTGTGGAAAATCTTCGTCCAGGAATCAACCGAGGCATACAAATGACAAAATTGATATCAAAGTACATGTCTTACATAAGGTCCAATGTATTTATTACAGAGACGAATGGCACCTGTCCAAATAAATAATGTCTAAGCAGCGGAACAAAACTAGCGATAACATGACGACTCCAACTCCACAGGCATTTGACCAGGCTCTCACTCAGTCCTCCAAAAAACCCTCGTCACTGAAATACTCCTCTGATGATGATTGTTGATTGCAAGGTGAGTACATGGAATACTTTGCAAGCAAGATAGTAAGATGCAAGTGCACAAGTATACAAAGGAAGGCATAATAGGGCTCATTTGCATAAACAACATTTAATAAAGCATTTAAGAGAGTAGTAAGACAAGTAATCATTAAACATTATTAATCACCACTGTACAACCCTCTAAGGTAGTACAGGCCCAACCACTCCCAATCCGGAGCTGCTCCAATTCATGTCCAAATTAATTTATTATAAGTAGGACTAATTGTGGAGGCCATGGGCCCTGGGTACCTCATGACAAGCATGTGGGCCACTCGGATAAAGGATGGGCCTAGCCTTGTAATTAGGGATATAGTGACCCTCGGCAGACTTTGCCTTATACGATAAGGAATATACAGTCCTACCCGGGTACGTTATATCTCTAGAAGGAAATCCCTTGGCTATAGTGCGGCTGGAATTGCTACTTTGTAACCATGTCCCCCAGTATATAAGGGGAGGCAGGGCGCCCCATGAGGGTAGAAGCATACGAGTTCATTAGAACCACCACTATAATTCCTCAAAGGAATACACCACAACTGGACGTAGGGTATTACCTCACCTCGAGGGCCTGAACCAGTATAAACTCTTTGTGTTCCTTTGCAATCCACCGAGTTTTGATCTGACGAGTAGCCCTATATTCATATTGCCAGTGTAAAACATCGACAGTTGGCTCGCCAGGTAGGGGCATCGGCGAGATCTACATTAACAAGCTCGATGGATCTAGCAACAGGAGTCGACGGCGACAAATTCTCCCCTGGAGACACGATAACATTCGAAAGCCTCGACTTCATCGCCGACCAGTTCGGCGACCTCACCTTGGCCGACTCGGACTCGATCCGATCTGCCAGGAAACCGGCTGACTCCGCGCCAGTCGGCCCACTCGGCACTGTAGCAACCCTCGTCGACTTGCTGCGGCGATCTTCCACCTGTCCGGGTTTCGGGACAACTCTCTCCTTCGGTGCTTGGCTAGGACTCGGCCTTGAGCCGGCCCGAGTCAGGCTAGGAAGGAGAGAAGTCGTCAATCTCCCATCCAGACTTGGTGATGCCGCGAACATCAACAATCTACACCCGATGCGGCTGACCCGACCTCTTACAGTTTAGTTCGGACACAGCCTAGAGCCGTGCCAGCTTGGATCTAGAGAGATCAAAGTTGTGATCACACCGATCAACTACTCCAACTCGGACTGCGGGTCAGGCACGAGTTCAAACAGCAATTCGGACAATAGTTTGGTGAGTTTCCTACTACCCCACGAGATCTTCATGGCGTCCAAGGGTGAGACTTCCTCCCAAGGGGCGCGCCGACTACGTGAGTAGCAGGAAGAGGAGGCCCGCCGACTACGATATCAACAGGAGGCCGAGCGCGACGCTTGCAATGACGAGCTATGCAAGGCTGGGCAAACCGCTCAGCAACAGATCCTCCAAACAAAAGTCGGCGACCATGACGTCTTCGTCATGCCACAACAGAACGTCGTGGCCGCGGCAACCTTACTGGACACGGTCCAGCTTGGGCCTGATCACCAGGCCACCCTGACCATCGCCAAAATCAAGTCCATGATCATCGCTGCTGCTTGTCAGCAGCACCAGCAGTCAGGGGACACCCTCGCACCGACCCATCGGTTGGGTTCTCCAGCAGTGGTCTCATCCGCATCGGCGCGACGCCGCGCGGCCGGCTCTAATCAGCCGCACGTGGAATCACGCTAGATACCTCTCGGCAACAACAACAACAACAACCGGCGGCGTCCCCAGTACGATCACCGCAACAATCAAGATCTCCGAAGCTATTTGCAACGCGATCTACGCACGGCGCCGTCAACATGAAGATGACGAACACCGCCAACTGGAGGACAAATACGAGCGCTTCGGTCTCCACCACAAGTGGTTCCACCGCCGTAATCGGAGCCGAAGCCCTCTCGCAGATGAAGGCGTACTGGCCTTCACTGAAGAATTACAATTGGTCAACTGGCCGTCAGGCTTCAAGCCTGCCAAGATCGAAAAATATGACGGCAAGACCAACCCCAAGTCTTGGCTCACAGTCTACACTTGTCGATGTTTTACACCGGCAATATGAATATGGGGCTACTCGGCGGATGGAAACTCGGTGGATTGCAAAGGAACACGGGGAGATTTATACTGGTTCAGGCCCTCGATGTGAGGTAATACCCTACGTCTAGTTGTGGTGTTATTCCTTTGAGGATTTGTGTGTATCTGCCCTCATGGGGCGCCCTGCCTCCCCTTATATACTAGGGGACAGGGGTACAAGGTAGGAATCCCAGCCGGACTCCGGCTAAGGGATTTCCTCTTAGAGATATAACTTGCCCGATTAGGACTGTATATTCCTTACCGTACAAGGCAAAGTCTGTCGAGTTCAATCATATCTTTAATTCAAGGCTAGGCCCATCCTCTATCCAAGTGGCCCATATGCTTGTGATGAGGTACCCGGGACCCATGGCCACCACAGCAGCCCCTGAGACATTCATAGTTGAGTGACAGCTGATGCTGAGTGCTCATCCTCCACAGTGAAGATTTCCCGAGTGCATTACTCCTGAGTACTTTTTGTCCGAGTGCTTCTTCTTCCTGAGTCCCGCTTCATGTCAGCTGGCAGCGAGGCTATGAAGGGCTCCATGTAGAAGTTTGAATAGTGTGCGCCAAATAGGCGCACCAATTAGGTGTAGCCCTTGACTTTGTGCTTAATTGTAAAAATAATTAAACATAAAGCCAAAGATCTTTAACCTTGTAGTCTTTCCTGAGTAGTATACTACTGGTATATGAGACTCTTCGGTATCATGTCAACCGGAATATGATTTATAGTCTTTGCCGAGTAGCATGCCACTCGTATATGGGACTCTTCAGCTTCATATCAGCTAGAAAGGGTGTTTATAGTCTTTCCTGAGTGGCGTCCCACTCGGGAGTTAGACTCCTCAACTTCATGTCAGCTGGAAGAAAATATTTATAGTCTCTCCCAAGTAGTGCACTACTCGGAAGTTAGACTTATTAGCGTCATGTCGGCTGGTGTAATATTGCTCATGGCAACTGGTGGCCAAGCATGTAGGCCGAGTACCACTTTATGAAATTAAATCCATTGCGTGGTCAGGTGTACTTGAGAAATACCTGCATCCCCAATTTTGATGAAGATCAGCTTGTGATCCTTTAAAGATATAGCCTCAATACCCGGCGGATAAGACAGATACCCAAACACATGTGTTTAGCAATTAGGCCTTCATGAAGCATATCTGTTTACCTCATCGGTTCCTGTAGGTAGCACCAGCACTGCGATTTTAACATTGCCAGCGAGCGGCCCACATTGAGCGTGCAACTGTAGAAACTCATGTCTTGGTGGCCCAGTACCGACTTTGTAGGCCCAAGCCCACGAATCGGAAACCAAAGGCGAGGAGAGAGAGAAAAGATTCATTCATCTTCTCCAATCCACCAATCGTTTCATCTTCTAGCTTCTGCACCAAAATTTCACCTCCCACTCCGCTAGGGTTTGCCATTACTTGCTCTTCCCCATTGGAACTCGGGCGATTCTCCTCTTCCTTGTCCATTCCAAACCTCCAGCAACATTTCCCCTAAATCTTCTCATCCCCAACCATGCCGAGGGCTTCAGATTTCGTGGACGCGTCAGACGAGGTCTGGCCAACTTCGGATTGTGGGTCGGCTAAGCTGAAGCTTCTGGAGAAGCAGTTGAGGTTGCAGAGCCACGATGTCATCAACTGGCATCCGTCTAAAGGTGAATCGTTCTTCCTTTGGTGTAGTTGGTATAGATCATGCTCAGAAGACGACCTTCGTAGGTCCCCTGGAAGTTAGCGATGAACCGCTCCCTAATTTCTCCCCAGGAACCGATCAACCACCTCGGGAGCCCGGTTAGCCATGTCCGCGCTGAGTCGGCCAGGGCTACCGGGAGGTAGTTAGCCATGGCTTTGTGGTCACCTCCAATAGCTCAGATTGCCAGAGTATATATGGTGAGCCAAGATTCGGGGTTGGTTTTGCCGTCGTATTTCTCGATTCCCGTAGGCTTGAAGCCTAACAGCCAGTCGACGTCCTATAGCTCGTGGGTGAAAGCTGGAACACCTTCATCTTCGTGAGGGCTCCGGCTCTGATTGTGGCGGTTGAACCGCTCATGGTGGAGGCCGAAGCGCTCATGCTCGTCCTCCAGTCGGCAGCACTCGTCCTCTTCGCGTTGACAGCATCGAGCATTAATGTCTTGTTGGAGGTCGCGTTGTAGACGAACTCGGAGGTCCTAGTTGGGCCGATAATCGTTCTGGTGACGCTGCCGATTGTTGTTGGTGTTGCCGAGTGATGTTTGCCGCGACTCCTCGTATGCCTGACTTGAGCTGGCTGCCCAGTGTCGCGCTGATGTGGACGAGATTGCCGCTGGAGAACCTGATCGATTGGTCGGTATAAGTGTTTTGCCCGACTGCTGGTGCTGCAGACATGTGGTAGCTGTGATCATGGCTTTAATCTTGGTGATAGTCAGGGTGGCTTGGTGATCAGGCCAGAGCTGGAGTGTATCCAGCAAGGTTGCAGCGGCCACAACGTTCTGTTGTGGCGTGATGAAGACGTCGTGATCGCCGACTCTAGTCTAGAGGATTTGCTGCTGAGTGGTTCACCCAGCCTTGCATAGCTTGTCATTGCGATCCTTGCGGTCGGCCTCCTCCTATTGCCGTAGTTGGCGTGCCTCCTCTTGTTGCTCCTCTTGTATTCAGCGTACCTCTGGTGGAGGGGTTGAAGCCATGAAGATCTCGCGGGATAGAAGGAAACTTGCCAGATTGGTGTCCGAACTGGTGTTTGAACCACTATCCGACTTGTAGTCAGAATCTGAGTAGTTGATCGGAGTGAGGATGACTCCAACCTCCCTAGATCCAATCTGGAGCGGCTCTGAGCCATGTCCAAACTGAACCGTGGGGGATCTGGTCTGCCGCATAAGATGTAGATCCACGGCGTTGCTGGGCCCATGCGGGAGATTGACAATCTCTCCCCTTCCTAGCCTGATCTGGGCTGGCTCAAGGCCTAGCGCGAGTCGGACGCCGAAGGAGAGAGTTGTCCCGAGGCTCGACGAAGTGGAAGATTGCCACAGCAGATTGATGACAGTGACTGCGGTGTCTTGTTGGCCGACTGGCGTGGAGTCGGCTAGTTCCTCGGTTGGTTGGATTAGATCTGTGTCGGCCAAGGCGAGGTTGCCGAACATGTCGGTGACGAAGTCGAGGCTTCCAAATGAAATTGTGTCTCCGGGGGAGAATTTGTCACCGTCGACTCCTGTTGTTGGATCCATCGAGCTTGTTGATGTAGATCTCACTGAAAACCCCTACCTGGCGCGCCAACTGTCGATGTTTTACACCGGCAATATGAATATGGGGCTACTCAGCGGATGGAATCTCGGTGGATTGCAAAGGAACACGAGGAGATTTATACTGGTTCAAGCCCTCGATGTGAGGTAATACCCTACGTCTAGTTTGGTGTTATTCCTTTGAGGATTTGTGTGTATCTGCCCTCATGGGGCGCCCTGCCTCCCCTTATATACTAGTGGACAGGGGTACAAGGTAGGAATCCTAGCCGGACTCCGGCCAAGGGATTTCCTCTTAGAGATATAACTTACCGATTAGGACTCTATATTCTTTACCGTACAAGGCAAAGTCGGTCGGGTTCTATCATATCTCTAATTACAAGGCTAGGCCCATCCTCTATCCAAGTGGCCCATATGCTTGTGATGAGGTACCCGGGGCCCATGGCCTCCACAACACTCTAGCCATCCAAGCACAAGGCTATGCCTAATTACCTCCCAATCGCCCTAAGCGACTCGGCAAGGACATGGCTGATAGGGCTCCCAAAGCGGTCGATCGACTCCTAGGGAGAACTCCGGGAACGGTTCATCACTAATTTTCAAGGGACTTACGAGAGACCTTCCTCCGAGCACGATCTTTATCAACTACACCAAAGAAAGAATGAGACTCTCCGTGAGTTGATCAAGCGGTTCTCTGAGAAGCACAACTCGATCCCAATGATCGAGGACGAGGTCGTCATCACCGCCTTCTGCAAGGGAGTCAAGGACGCCCCCGTTCATCGCCAAATTTACTCGGAAGCCACCAGCCTCTATCAGGGCCCTCTTCGATATGGCCAACAAGTACGTCGACTTAGCTAAGGCGGTTGCTAAGGCCCTCGACGACAAGAAAGAGCCCTGGCAGAAGGACCAAAAGGCTAAAGCCAACAACGAGCCATCACAAAACAAATCCGGCGGCCGCAAGCGGAAGTTGGAAGACGTGGTGGCCAACGTGGAGCGTACTCGATCATGGCCACCAAAGAACAATGAATACCAAAAAGTGATGAACGGGCCTTGCCCCTTTCATCTCAAAGGCAAACACGTGGCCAAGGATTGCTTCATGCTCAAGAAGTTTGCTTTCGAGCAGGCTTCATCATCTAGTGCCGACAAGGACAAAGACAAGCTAGATGTGGGCCTAGCCGATGACTTTCAAGATCCCCAGGCTGAGCTCAACCATATCTTTGGAGGGCCGACTGCGTATGAGTCCAAGAGGAAGTAGAAGCTAACGACACGCGACGTCAACTAGGTCTCTACGGCAGACGCCCCCAATATTTGCGTTGGTCAAAAACGCCCATCACGTTCGACCGCACGGATCATCTCGATCGGGTTTCACACCCGGGACGATATGCACTCGTCCTAGACTCGGTCGTCAAAAATATCAAGCTAAAGAAGGTTCTTATAGATGGAGGCAGCACACTCAACATCCTCTTCACCAAGACCCTAGACAAGATGAAAATTCCTCATTCAAAACTGCGGCTGAGTACTGCGCCCTTCCACGGGATAATTCCCAGCTTGTCTTCCACACCCCTTGGGCAGATAACTTTGCCGGTCACATTCGGCGTGCAGGATAACTTCCGCACAGAAAACATTTGCTTCGAGGTTTCTGATTTCGAGACTGCGTACCACGTGATACTCGGACAGCGATGCCACACTATATCTACATGATACTCAAGATGCTTGGGCCAGCCAGAGTACTCTCCGTTCACAGCGATGTCAAGCAAGCCTTCACCTGCGAGAAACTGAGCTGCGAGTTGGCTCAAGCCCAAGAAGCGGTAGTCGGACATAGCAGCATTCGGCAAGCCACTACAATCGAAATCAAGGACGATCAAGGTCCGGCGAAGAAAGCAGCAAAGTCAGGAATTTCAGTGGACTCTGACATGAAGAAGATCCCCCTGGACCCTTCCAACCCCTCCAAGACTGCTCTAGTCGGGACCGGACTCGACCCCAAATAGGAAGACGTGCTCGTCACCTTGCTCCAGGCGAACAGGGACATCTTTGCTTGGAAGCCTTCCGACATGCCTAGTGTACCAAGGGAGGTGATTGAGCACGCCTTAAATGTCAAGACAGACACCAAGCCAGTCAAGCAACGGCTCCGGTGCTTCACACAGGATTGTAAAGATGCTATTCGGGAGGAGATAACCAAACTCCTCGCAACCGGGTTCATCAAATAGGTCTACCACCCAGATTGGCTGGCAAACCGAATCCTGGTTTGGAAGAAAAAGGGTAAATGGCGCATGTGCGTTGACTACACTGACCTGAACAAAGCATGCCCCAAAGATCCATTTGGTCTACCTAGAATAGATCAGGTGGTGGATTCAACCGCGGGGTGCGAACTTCTTAACTTTCTCGACCTATTTGGGATATTACCAAATAAGCCTAAGGAGGATTGTTTGAAGACTTCTTTCATCACGCCGTTGGAGCATACTGCTACATCACCATGCCGTTTGGTCTGAAAAACGCTAGAGCAAAATATCAATGAGCAATTTAGTGGTGTCTACACACCCAGATTGGGCGCAACGTGGAGGCATACATCAACGATGTGGTAATCAAAACAAACTCCAAAGAAGACCTCATTGCCAACTTGGAGGAAACTATGGAGGCCATGGACCCTGGGTACCTCATCACAAGCATATGGGCCACTCGGATAGAGGATGGGCCTAGCCTTGTAATTAGAGATATGGTAGAACCCGGTAGACTTTGGCTTGTACAATAAGGAAAATACAGTCCTAGTCGGGTAGATGATATCTCTAAGAGGAGATCCATTGGCTGTAATCTGGCTAGGACTCCTACCTTGTACCCCTATCCCCCAGTATATAAGGGGAGGCAGGGCGCCCCCTGAGGGCATAAGCTCACAGAAGCAATCATACATTCTCAAAGAAATACACCACAACTGGATGTAGGGTATTACCTCACATTGAGGGCCTAAACCAGTATAAACTCCCCATGTTCCTTTGCAGTCTACCGAGTTTCGATCCGACGAGTAGCCCTATATTCATATTGCCAGTGTAAAACATCGATAGTTGGTGTGCCAGGTAGGGGCTTCGGCGAGATCTACATCTACAAGCTCGATGGATCCAGCAACCAGAGTCGACGGCAGCAAATTCTCCCCTGGAGATACAACCTCATTCGGAAGCCTCGACTTTGTCGCTGACCAGCTCGGCAACCTCACCTTCGCTGACTCGGACTTGATCTGATCTACTAGGGAACCAGCCGACTCCGTGCCAGTCGGCCCACAAGACGATGCAGCCACACTCGTCGATTTGCTGCGGCGATCTACCACCTACCTGGGTCTCGGGACAGCTCTCTCCTTCGGTGTTTGATTCGTGCTAGGCCTTGAGCTAGCCCGGGTCAGGCTAGGAAGGGGAGAGACCTTCAATCTCCCATGCAGACTTGGCAACACCGCGGATCTACATCTCACGCGGCAGACCTGATCCCCTATGGTTCAGTCTAGGCATGGCCCAAAGTAGCTCTAGATTGGATCTAGGGAGGTTGGAGTCATCCTTACACCGACCAACTACTTGGATTTTGACTCCAAGTCAGACAGAAGTTCGAACACCAGTTCAGATAGCAGCTTGGCAAGCCTCCTTCTGCCCCGCGAAATCTTCATGGCCTCAACTCCTCCATAGGAGGTGCGCCGACTACACGAGCAACAAGAGGAGGAGGCCCACCGACTACAACAACAAGAGGAGGCCGAACGCGAAGCCCGCAACGACGAGCTACGCAGGGCTGGGCGAACTGCTCAGCAATAGATCCTCCAAACCCGAGTCGACGGCCACGATGTCTTTGTTACACCTCAACAGAACCTCGTAGCTGCTACAACCCTACTGGACACGCTCCAGTTCAGGCCTGATCACTAGGCCACTCCGATGATAGCAAGGATAAAAGCCATGATCACCGCTGTTGCATGCCAGCAGTGTCAACAGTCGGGCGACACTCTCATACCGACCAACAGGTCGGCTTCTCCAACGGCGATCTCATCTGCCTCAACACGACATCGAGCGGTCGGCTCTAGTCGCTACACACGGAGTCATGCCACACGTCACTCGGCAACCACAATAATGCCCGGCGGTGCCGACATCCAGACGACTGTCGGGACCACTAGGATCTTCGAGGCCGACTATGACGTGATCTTCGGCAGGACATCAACGCTCGGTGCCACGAACGACACCAAGATGAGCAATGCCGACTGGAAGACGAGAACGAGCACTTCAGCCACCACCACGAGCAGTTTCGCCATCGTACGCAGAGTCGGAGTCCTCATGAAGATGAAGGAGTACCCGCCTTCACCCACGAGCTACAACAAGTCAACTGGCCAACAGGCTTCAAGCCGACTAGAATTGAAAAATATGACGGGACGACCAACCCCGAGTCTTGGCTCACAGTCTACACTCTGGCGATCTGAGCAGCCGGAGGAGATCACAAAGCCATGGCTAACTACCTCCCAGTCGCTCTAGCTGATTCAGCGAGGACATGGCTAATAGGACTTCCTAAGAGATCAATCGGCTCCTGGGGAGAACTCCGGGAACACTTCATCACCAACTTCCAGGGGACGTATAAGAGGCCATCTTCCAAGCACGATTTGTATCAGTTGCATCAAAGGAAGAATGAGTCTCTTCATAACTTCATCAAGAGGTTCTCTGAGAAGAAGAATTCTATCCCGAAGATCAAGGACGAGGTCATCATCGCCGCCTTCGAAAAGGAGTCAAAGACACCTCGTTCATTGCTAAATTCGCTCAGAAGCCTCCCAACTCTGTCAAGGCTCTATTCGACATGGCAAACAAGTATGTCGACTCGGCCAACACTGTTGCTGAGGCCCTCGATGACAAAAAGGCATCCTGACAGAAGAAGCAGAAGGACACCGACAACACGGTCCCGACTAAAACTGGGAATCGCAAACACAAGTCGGATGGCTTCATTATGGTAGTTGGTCACAACCATCTTCAACTTCAACAACTGAAGATTATCAGAACAATAAGTGACATGCTTGGGGGCTCACAAGCCCAAATGCAAGGATGGCATCCCCACTCCCAAATACCGAATAGCTAAGTTGCTTTCTGATAAATATTTCCTCACTGAGCCTCGCCAGTGCCGCAGCCGCTTACACCTAATAGGTGTACAAGCTGCACATTTATTTTTTTTGTTTTTGCTCTTAAATGATTGCAAAAGTACTCGAGTAGCATAAATTCTGATCCGTGAAACTTTGCTCCATGAAAGACGAACTCAAGTCACCCAAAACGCGTGTCTCGGAAAGAGCCATGAGCCAACTCCCGACGCTAGGGGGCTATGACTAGTCGGGCAGAGTTCTTAAACGTAAGGGGTCAACTACTCGGGGAAATTAATATCAACAAGAGGAAGTGAAGGAGTACGCGTAGGCTACAATAGCAAAAAACAAAAATTTCTACCGTGCACACCAGGACATCATGCGAGAGAGGGATCATGGATCGTTACCACTAGACGCGTAGTGCAGCGGAAGAAGGGTTGGAGAAGCCGGTCCAACCACGCGCGCGTTGAGGTAGTAGTGGAATTAGTCGATCTCCAGCCGATCAACGCCGCAATGAGCAACACCTCTACCGGTATCCACACGTCCGGGGCTGGAATGCTGATCGCGAGTATACTAGCACTCGTGAGTGGCTAGGGTTTGGCTCGGGAGGTGGCTGCTAGGGTTTAGCTCGAGGCCAACAGAAAACACACGTCCATCCCCTCGGCCCCTCGCCTCCCTATATATAGACCTCCTTACTGGGACCTCGTGGACCGAGGCCCAGTAAGAGTCTACTCGGATCTCTATCCGAATCAAGCCCATATTCGAATCACATTCAAATAAGTGTTCCAGCCCATTAAGCGTGCGACCCTGTAGGTTCACGTATATTTTGTCACGACCCAGAAACGCCTTTCTGGTCACCCTGTTAATAGCGGCCTGTAGCAAGGCATATTAACCCCAAAATATACATAAAGATCACATCGGCTGAACCTGTAATATCCTCATGTACAAATCCCTGTGCCTCACGATATCGATTGAGCTAAAGGCGAGACTTGTGTCATCCTCTTAATAGCTCAATCACTCTCTCGATCCTGTGATGGATTACAAACTTGTGATTGACACCTCAATCACCCTAGCATGGCCATGCACTACCATAATCCATTACATCGAGGGGCCTAGAGATATCTCTCCCGTCAGGAGGGGCAAATTCTATCTTGATCATTCACATCCCACTACATGTTTCATAGCAAACCCGAAGACTACTTTTATAACTACCCAGTTACGGAGTAGTGTTTAGTAGTCCCAAAATAAGCTACTACGTATGTTGGGAACCATGATGATCTCAAGTCTAAGGACTCTACATAAACACTACTTGAGACTAATTGATGACACATGAAATCTCTGCAGTATCTCATGGCGGGTCTATCCAACGTATGTTCACTAACATATGTCCATATTATCGATTTGGTATCTTCATACCATGATCCATGAGACATGATCATCAATCAATACATATGCTAATATTAGAATCATATTTGTTCCTCATATGATATATGATCAGGGATCATTTAGAAATAGCAACATTTGACATTAAGAGTCTCATGAATAAATCACGTACTCATTGATTAATAATGATAATGTCTATTTCAAGGAACTAATCAATACATTATAAACATAGCATGTGATATATATAACATCTTCATGTTGCCTCTAGGGCATATCACTAACAGGAAGAACACGTATTTACATATATTGTAAAATACATAAATTTTCTTCGGGTGATTGTTTTCATCATCAGGTGCTACTCATCCGATATGTTTATGATGCAGGGCTAGTTCCGGATACGCGTGACAAGAACTCAGGGCTATGAGCCTATCTCCTACGCTCAGGGGCTGGACCAGTATGCCAAGATACGCTCGGAATGCTCCATGAGGGCTACTGACCGAGTACTTGCGCCAGTCGGGATGTCATTTTCCCCGGCTATGCTCCATGTGAGCTAACAACCGACCTCCGACGTCAGTCAGAGCTCGGGTACCACTTGGCTAGGTGAGGTACGCCCCATGAGGGTCGCCAGCCGAATCCTACACTAATGCTAGGTTCGGGTACCTTATCCGGTCACAACTCTGCTGGGTAAAGTACGCCCCATGAGGGTCGCCAGTCGAATCCTATGCTAATGCGAGGTTCAGGTACTTTATTCTTCTAATAACTGACCTTCGGCGCTAGTCGGAGCTCGGGTACTACTTTGTTGGGTAGGGTACGCCCCATGGGGGTCACTAGCCAAATCCTATGCTAATGCGAGGTTCGGGTACCTTATTCGGCTACAATTTTGTCAGATTGGGTATGCCCCAAGAGGGTCGCCAGCTAAATCCTACGCTACTGCAGTGTTCGAGTACCTATTTGGTAAAAACATGGCAACGAGTCAATACTGGAGCTTTCAGTCGGGAGCAGAACCTTTATCGAAGTTAGAGAAGACTTGTGTCGTCAAAGCGCATCCGGAGTTCTCATGCACTGCGTCACACCTGAGGAGGGCAAGCAGATCCAGCAACATACCTACTAAGGCATCTGTGGCAACTATACTGCATCCAGAACATAAGTCGGAAAGGCTTGCGAACAAAGATTCCTTTGGCTGATTGAGGTTACCGACGCTGGAGTACTCATCCTGACATGCGATGGATGCTACTTTTATAGGGCTATGCTGGGTAGGTCAGTTTAGGCCAGCTTATTCGGTAGTAGGCCATCAAGATATGAGTTTCTACAGTAACATGCTCAATGTGGGCCGCTCACTGGCTATGTTAAAATCACGGTGCTGGTGCTACCAATAGGAACCGATGAGGTAATCAGATATGCTTCATGAAGGCCTAATTGCTGAACACATGTGTTTGGGTATCTGTATTATCCACCAGGTATTGAGGATATATCCTTATAAGGGTCATAAACTAGTCTTCATTAAAATTAGGGATGCAGGTATTTCTCAAGTACACCTGACCACATAATGGATTAAATTTCATAAAGTGGTACTCGGCTTACATGCTTAGCCAACATTTGCCATGGGCAAATATCTTTCTAGCCGACATGACGCTGAAGAGTCTAACTTCCGAGTGGGATGCTACTCGGGAAGGACTATAAACACCTTTTCCAGCTGACATGAAGCTAAAGAATCTCATATACGAGTGGCATGCTACTCGGAAAAGACTATAAATTATTTCCGGTTGATATGATACCGAACAGTCGACTAGCCGTGGGCCTTGGGTACCTCATCACAAGCATATGGGCCACTCGGACAGAGGATGGGCCTAGCCTTGTAATTAGATATATGGTAGAACCCGGCAGACTTTGCCTTGTACAATAAGGAATATACAGTCCTAGTCGGATAGATTATATCTCTAAGAGGAGATCCCTTGGTTGTAATCCGGCTAGGACTCCTACCTTGTACCCCTATCCCCCAGTATATAAGGGGAGGCAGGGCACCTCCTGAGGGCATAAGCTCATAGAAGCAATCATACATCCTCAAAGGAATACACCACAACTGGACTAGGGTATTACCTCACATCGAGGGCCTGAACCAGTATAAACTCCCCGTGTTCCTTTGCAGTCCACCGAGTTTCGATTCGTTGAGTAGCCCTATATTCATATTGCTTGTGTAAAACATCGACAGAAACCTTCCACAACCTTCGAAGATTCAAGATGAAGTTGAACCCAGAAAAGTGCGCCTTCGGTGTGCCATCCGGCAAGCTACTCGGCTTCGTTGTATCACATCGCGGCAATGAGACAAATCGAGAGAAAATCAATGCCATCATGAACATGGCACCCCCAACTAGCCAGAAGGACGTCCAGAAGCTGACAGGCTGCATGGTGGCACTCAGCCGGTTCATATCCCGACTAGGCGAACGGGGCATGCCCTTTCTCAAACTATTGAAGAAAGCAGAGAATTTTCAATGGACTCCCAAAGCTCAGCAAGCCTTCAAAGACTTCAAGAAGTTTCTCACATCACCACCCGTGTTGGCATTACCCACGCCCCAAGAGCCATTGATGCTATATCTGGCGGCAACAAGTCAGGTAGTCAGCACGGTTTTGGTGGTCGAGCAATCCGAGTTAGGTCACATACAGAAGATCCAACGGCGAGTCTACTTCGTCAGTGAGGTCCTAGCCGACTCAAAGATGAGATATCCATAGGTCCAGAAGCTGCTATATGGCCTACTAATCACTGTCTGTAAGCTGGTGCACTATTTCCAGTCGCATCAAGTCACGGTAGTCACATCGTTTCCACTCGGGGACGTCCTACATAACCGCGAGGCCACTGGCTGAATCGCTAAATGGGCGCTTGAGTTGATGGTGTTTGACATCACATTCCAGCCATGGACAGCAATCAAATCCCAAGCTCTACCCGACTTTGTGGCCAAGTGGATAGAAATTCAGACGCCTACATCAGCAGCGAAGCTAGAGTATTGGACAATGTACTTTGACGATTCTCTACAGATCGGCGGCGCCAGGGCCGGCGTCGTACTAACGTCACCTACCGGTGAAAAACTCAAGTACGTTCTCCAGATACACTTTTCGGCTTCTCACAATGTCGCCGAGTACGAGGCACTCGTCCATGGGCTCTGCATCGCTATATCACTCGGCATTTGCCAGCTGGTTGTACGTGGGGACTCTCAACTCGTGGTGAACCAAGTCATGAAGGACTGGACATGTCTCGACGATACCATGGCGCCATACTGTCAAGAGGTCCGAAAGCTAGAAAACAAGTTTGACGGGCTAGAGATAACTCACGTCCTATGACAATACAATGACGCTGCAGATGAACTGGCTAACATGGGATCCAAGAGAGAAGTGGTCCCGACTGGGATCTTTGTCGAGCAACTCATGGAGCCATCAGTCAAGAAAAAACAGTGCCAGAGCAGTTGGGAGGCGAACCTACCCTGGCAATAGACGAAAAACTGATCATACCTCACGATTGGTGGACTCCTATTCTCAAATTCCTCTTGGACGATGAACTCCTAGAAGATCGCATTCAAGTCGAATAAATCAAACATCGAAGCAAAAGTTTCCTAGTAGTCGGAGAAGACCTATACCGAAGAAGTGCATCCAGTGTCCTCATGCGTTGTGTCACCACCGAGGAGGGCAAGCAGATTCTACAATCGATCCACTCGGGCATATGAGGCAACCATGCCGCATCCAGGACGTTAGTCGGAAAGGCTTACTGGTAGGGATTTTTTTCGCCAAGAGCAGTAACAGATGCAAAAGACATTGTTCGCACATGCGAGGGTTGTCTGTTCTATGCACGACAAACAAATCTTCTAGCCCAAGAACTCCAAACAATCCCAATCTCTTGGCCCTTTGTAGTATGGGGGCTTAACATGGTCAGGCCTTTCAAGAAAGCGCCAGGAGGGTTCACACACTTGTTCGTCGCAGTGGATAAATTCATAAAATGGTTTGAGGCAAAACCCATTGCTACCATAACAGCGGCACGAGCAAAGGACTTCATCATGGGTATACTATACCGATTCGGGGTTCCTAACCGCATCATAACGGACAACGGTACTCAGTTCACTAGCGGCGTATTTCAAGATTTCTGTGATGACTTCGACATCAAGATCTATTACGCGTCTATGGCACACCCGCGGAGCAATGGGTAGGTTGAGCTTACCAATGACATGGTCTTACAAGGTATCATGGCCAGGATATTCGACCGACTACAACCATACGTTGGGCGGTGGGTACAAGAACTACCATCTGTTTTCTGGTCCTTAAGAACCACGGTTAGTTGGGCAATAGGGCAATCCCCTTTCATCCTAGTCTATGGTGCCGAGGCCGTGTTACCAACCGAGTTAGAGTTCGGCTCTCTATGGGTGCCATGGGCCCCGGGTACCTCATGACAAGCATATGGGCCACTCGGATAGAGGATGGGCCTAGCCTTGTGATTAGAGATATAGCAAGATTCGGCAGACTTCGCCTTATATGGAAAGGAATATACAGTCCTAGTTGGGTGCGTTATATCTCTAAGGGGAGATCTCCTAGTCGTAATCCGATGGGGACTCCTACCTTGTAACCCTGTCCCCCAGTATATAAGGGGAGGCAGGGCGCCCCCTGAGGGCAGATGAGCACTCATAAGCTCAGGTGCACACAAGTTCATCGGAACTACCACCGTATATCCTCAAAGGAATACATACAAACTGGACGTAGGGTATTACCTCACATTGAGGGCCTGAACCAGTATAAAATCTCTCTGTGTTCCTTTGCAATCCACCGAGTTTACATCCGCCGACTAGCCCCATATATTTATTGCCGGTGTAAAACATCGACAGTTGGCGCGCCAGGTAGGGGTTGCGGCGCGATCTACATCTACAAGCTCGATGGATCCAGCAACCGGAGTCGATGGCGGAAAATTCTCTCCCGGAGATACAATATCATTCGGAAGCCTCGACTTCGTCGCCGACATGATCGGCAATCTCGCTTTGGCCGACATGAACCCGATCCAACCGGCAGAGGAACCAGCCGACTCCGCGCCAGTTGTGGGAGCCATGGGCCCCGGGTACCTCATTACCAGCACATGGGCCACTCGGATAGAGGATGGGCCAGACCATGTAATTAGAGATAAGATAGCACCCGGCAGGCTGTGCCTTGTACAATAAGGAAACATAGCCTTAGTCGGATAGGATTCTATCTCTAAAAAGGAAGTCCCTTGGTCGTGTCCGACTGGGATCCTTACCATGTACCCCTGTCCCCTAGTATATAAAGGGAGGCAGGGCGCCCCATGAGGGGAGACAAGATCATTGATCGCAAAACCACCTCAGAGGAATAACACCTCAACTGGACGTAGGGTATTACCTCACATCGAGGGCCTGAACCAGTATAATTCTCTTGTGTTCCTTTGCAATCCACCGAATTCCAGGTCGCCGAGTAGCCCCATAGTATTATTGCCGGTGCAAAGCATCGACACCAGTCGGCCTACAAGACGCCGCGGCAACCGTCACCGACATGCTGCGGCGATCTCTAATACGCCCGAGTCCAGGGACAACTCTTTCTTTTAGTGTTCGACTCGGATTCGGTTTTGAGCCGGCTGAGATCGGGCCAACAAAGGGAGAGATCGTCAATTTCCCGTTCGGACTCGGCGACGCTGCGGATATCTACAATCAACATCCGACGCGGCAAACCCGATCCCCTGGAGTTCGACTCGGATACGGCCCCGAGCCGCTCGAGATCGGATCTAGGGAGGTCGGAGTCGCTCTCATCCCAATCAACCATTCCGACTTCGACTCAAAGTTGGACTCCGACTCTAAGTCGGACTACGACTCTCAGTCGGACAGCAGTTCAGCGAGCTTCTCCCCGCCACGAGAAATATTCATGGCATCCAAAGGCTCTACTCCTACTCAGGAATCACGCCGACTACGCGAACAACAAGAGGAGGAGGCCTGCCGACTGCAAGAACAATAGGAGGAAGAAGCAAGATGCCTGTACGCTCACAACGACAACCTACGCAGGGCTGGGCAGACTGCTCAGCAACAAACCCTCCAAACAAAAGTCGGCGACCACGACGTCTTCGTCATGCCACAGCAGAACGTCGTGGCCGCCGTAACCCTACTGGACACGATCCAGGTTGGGCCTGATCACCAGGCCACCCCGACGATCGCAAGGATAAAAGCCATGCTTACCGCTGCCGCATGTCAGCAGCACCAATAGGCGGGCAACACACTCATACTGACCAGTCGGTCAACTTCCCCAGCGGCAGTCTCATCCACCTCAAAGCGACGTCGAGCGGCCGGCTCTAGTCGGCAGCACGCGGAGTCAAGCCAGACGTCACTCGGCAACCACAACAACCGGCAACATCAAAACGACCGTCGGGACAACCAGGACCTCCGAGACCGACTACGGCGCGACCTTCAGCAAGACATTAATGCTCGGCGCCGCAAACGAGAAGAAGACGAGCAACGCTAACTGGAAGACGAGAACGAGCATTTCGGCCTCCACTACGAGCGGTTTCGCCGCCATAGTCGGGGTCGGAGTCCTTGTGAAGACGATGGCGTACCGGCCTTCACCCAGGAGCTACAACAGGTTGACTGGCCATCGAGTTTCAAGCCTACAGGCATCGACAAATACGATGGTAAGACCAATCCCGAGTCCTGGCTCACGGTCTACACTCTGGCGATCCGAGCAGCTGGAGGAAATCACAAAGTCATGGCAAACTACCTCCCAGTCGCTTTAGCCGACTCAGCGAGGACATGGCTAACAGGACTCCCAAAGCGATCAATCGGCTCTTGGGGAGAACTCCGGGAACGATTCATCACCAACTTCCAGGGAACATACGAGAGGCCATCTTCCGAGTACGACCTATATCAGTTGCGCCAAAGGAAGAACGAGTCTCTTCGTGACTTCATCAAGAGGTTTTCTGAGAGGAGGAACTCAATCCCAAAGATCAAGGACGAGGTCATCATCGCAGCCTTTCGAAAAGGAGTCAAAGACACCTCGTTCATCGACAAATTCACTCGGAAGCCTCCCAACTCTGTCAAGGCTCTATTCAACATGGCGAACAAGTACGCCGACTCAGCCCACGCTGTTGCCGAGGCCCTTGATGACAACAAGTCACCCTGACAGAAGAAGCGGGACAACACCGACGACGCAGTCCCGACTAAAGCTGGGAATCGCAAATGCAAGTCAGACGGCTCCATTGTGGCAGTCGGTCACAACCGTCTTCGACCTTCAACAACTGAAGATTATCAGGACAACAAGTGACATGCTCGGGGGCTCACAAGCTCAAACGCAAGGATGGCATCCCCACTCCAAAATACCGAACAGCTAAGTCGCTTCCTGATAAATATTTCTTCACTCGGCTTTACCAATGCCACAGCCGCTTACACCTAATAGGTGCACAAGCCGCACTCTTCTCTGTTTTTGCTCTTAAATGATTGCAAAAGTACGTGAGTAGCATAAATCCTGATCCGTGAAACTTTGCTCCATGAAAGATGAACTCAAGTCACCCAAAACGCGTGTCTGGGAAAGAGCCATGAGCCAACTCCCGACGCTAGGGGGCTATGACTAGTCGGGCAGAGTGCTTAAACGTAAGGGGTCAACTACTTGGGGAAATTAATATCAATAAGAGGAAGAACATGAATTTACATATATTGTAAAATATATTTTATTCGGATGATTGTTTTCATCATCAGATGCTACTCATCCGATATCTTTATATTGCAGGCCCAGCTCCGGATACGCGTGACAGGAACTTAGGGCTGCGAGCCTATCTCCTACGCTCGGGGGCTGGACAAGTCTGCCAAAATACACTCGGGATGCTCCATGAGGGCTACTCACCGAGTACTTGCGCCAGTCGGGACGTCATCTTCCCCGACTACCACTCGGCTAAGTAGGGTACGCCCCATGAGGGTGGCCAGCCGAATCCTACGCTAATGCTAGGTTCGGATACCTTATTTGGCCACAACTCTGTCAGGTTGGGTACGCCCCATGAGGGTCGCCAGCCGAATCCTATGCTAATGCAAGATTCGGGTGCCTAGCTTGGCTATAACTCTGTTGGATAGGGTACGCCCCATGAGGGTCGCCAGCCGAACCCTCTGCTAATGCAAGGTTCGGGTACCTTGTTCGGCCTTACCCAAGTCAGAGAAGACTTACATCGTCAAAGCGCATCCGGAGTTCTCATGCACTGCGTCACACCTGAGGAGGGCAAGCAGATCCTGCAACATACCTACTCGGGCACATGTGGCAACCAGGTTGCATCCAGAACGTAAGTCGGAAAGGCTTGCGAATAAGGATTTCTCTGGCTGATTGCGGTTACCAACACCAAAAAACTCATCCTGACATGCGATGGATGATACTTCTCTAGAGCTATGCTGGATAGGTCGGCTCAGGCCGGCTTATTTGGTAGCAGCCACCAAGATATGAGTTCCTACAGTAGCATGCTCCATGTGGGCCGCCCGCAGGCTGAGTTGAAATTATAGCGCTGGTGCTACCAACAGGAGCCGATGAGGTAAACAGATATGCTTTATGAGAGCCTTATTGCTAAACATATATGTTTGGGTATCTGTTTTATCCACCAGGTCTCGAGGATATATCCTTACAAGGATCACAAGCTGGTCTTCATTAAAATTGGAGATGCAGGTATCTCTCTCGAGTACACCTAACCACGTAATGGATTTATTTTTCATACAGTGGTACTCGGTCTACATGCGTGGCCACCAGTTGCCATGAGCAACATTATTCCCGCTGACATGACGCGGATGAGTCTAACTTTCGAGTAGTACACTACTCGGGAGAGACTATAAAATTCTCATTCCCGCTGACATGATGCGGAGGAGTCTAACTTTCGAGTAGCATACTACTCGGGAAAGACTATAAACATTCTTCCAGCTGACGAGCTGAAGAGTCTAACTTCCGAATGGGACACCACTCGGGAAAGACTATAAACACCTTTTCCAGCTGACATGAAGCTGACGAGTCGAATTTTCGAGTAGTATATTACTCGGGAAAGACTATAAACACCCCCTTTCTAGCTGACATGACGCTGAAGAGTCCCATATACGAGTAGCACCCTACTCGGCAAGACTATAAACACACATTCCGACTGACATGAAGTCGAAGAGTCCTATATACGAGTAGTTCCCTACTCGGCAAGACTATAAATCATATTCCGGTTGACATGATACCGAAGAGTTTCATATACCAGTAGTAATCTACTCGGGAAAGACTACAAGGTTAAAGATCTTTGACTTCATGTTTAATTGTTTTCACAATTAAGCACAAAGTCGGGGGCTACACCTAATAGGTGCACCTATTTGGCGCACACTATTCCTACATCTACATGGAGCCCTTCATAGCCTCGCTGCCAGCTGACATGAAGCAGGACTCGGGAGAAGCAGCACTCAAACAAAGAGTACTCGGGAGCAATGCACTCGGGAATACTTCACCATGGAGGATGAGCACTCGGCATCAGCTGTGACTCAACTATGAAGGTCTCGGGGGCTACTGTGGGTGCCATGGGCCCCGGGTACCTCATGACAAGCATATGGGCCACTCGGATAGAGGATGGGCCTAGCCTTGTGATTAGAGATATAGCTAGATTCGGCAGACTTCGCCTTATATGGAAAGGAATATACAGTCCTAGTTGGGTGCGTTATATCTCTACGGGGAGATCTCCTAGTCGTAATCCGATGGGGACTCCTACCTTGTAACCCTGTCCCCCAGTATATAAGGGGAGGCAGGGCGCCCCTTGAGGGCAGATGAGCACTCATAAGCTCAGGTGCACACAAGTTCATCGGAACTACCACCGTATATCCTCAAAGGAATACATACAAACTGGACGTAGGGTATTACCTCACATTGAGGGCCTGAACCAGTATAAAATCTCTCTGTGTTCCTTTGCAATCCATCGAGTTTACATCCGCCGACTAGCCCCATATATTTATTGCCGGTGTAAAACATCGACACTCTCCGCAAGTTTGGACCTACTCAGAAGATGAGTCAAACAATACCCGACTGGTCGAACTAGATCAGTTGGAAGAAGCAAGGGACATTGCAACAATCCAGTCGGCAAGGTATCTCCAAGGCCTGCATCATTATCACAGCCGGAATGTCCGTGGCCATGCCTTTTTGGTTGGGGATCTCATCTTGAGAAAAATACAAACCACCAAAGACAGGCATAAACTATCCCCTATATGGGAAGGGCCGTTCACTATCGCCGAAGTTACATAGCCAGGCGCCTACCGACTGAAGACCGAAGACGGTGCCCTCGTCAGCAACTCATGGAATATAGAAGCTACGTCCTTTCTATACCTGAGTTTTACATTTTTCCCATGTGTACAGTTTTTCTCTTACTCACCACGTCGCTTGTCCCAACCAAGTAGTGAGTAGGGGGCTGCATGTATTATATGTACTTTGTCAATAATATACGAGTCTGTTTTTGCTTAAGTTATGAAGTTTTACAACGGCTGTGTTATGTTTGCCCGAGTATAGTTTTCTACGGTGGACGATTTTATTAAGTTCCTAAAGACTAACTCGGCGTAAACTACATAGTTGAGTAAAGCTAATGACAACTAAGTAACAACTCCGAGCTTGGCAGCATTGCACATACATTTACACATGTCTTTACAAAAATTTATACACACCGACTGCATGATGGATTGTCCTTATGTACCCAGGTCTTAGGTGATCACCTCTGCAGTCGGCCTTGCCTGGGTTATCAACTCCAGCGCCTCCTCAGGTGTCATCTCCTCGGTGAATCCCTCTCTGATGGCCTCAAGATCTACCCTGGGGTAGATTGACTTGGTCATCGCCAGGGTTTGGGCCACGCCGATGACAACATGCTCGTCTGAGTACCTTTTCAGGACACTCGGGCCTTCATTTAGGCGTGCCTGCACCTATGAGATTGTGTTGGAGCTGGTTCCCACATAGTGAGGATCCATGATGTCAAGGAGCCCTTTCACGGACTTGGCAAGGATCTCCCGTGACTCCTTGATAATCTTTATCTCCTCTACAAAAGCTTGAAACTAGATTTGGGCATTGGCTCTAGTAGCTGCCTGAGTTCATCCACAAGTAAACTTGTTAAGCAAAACTATAGATGGAGTACCTAATGGATTGGTTAAGATCATTGTTAGAGGGAGGACTTACTTTCATAGTCGGTCTCCCATTTGGCTTTGGGCTTCTCCAGTTCAGCCTTTTCTTTCTCGAGCTTGGCGTTGGCCTTCTCCAAGTCAGCCTTGCCTCTCTCGAGTTTAGTTTTGGCCTCCTCGGCCTCCTTCAGTTTGGTTCCCCCCTCTATTCGGGTCTTCAACTTAGCTTCGAGGGTTGTACGTCAGAATAGTCGAGAACTCAAGATTACAGTCAAGACAAAACTGGGCAGTCGGGAAGCAACAAAACTGGAGAAATATACACAGGACTTAGTCAGGAAGACAAATACAGGAGGCTTACTTCTGATCTTATCGGCTAAGGCCCAATTTTCATTCCTAAGTTGATCAACCGCTCCCCTCAGCCAGTCCTCCTTCTCCTGGCTAGACCACTCCAAGTCGGCCTTCAAGGCCTGGAGCTGGCCCAATCGCTGGAGTTGGGGGGCAAGCTGGGTCAGGACCTCATTCATCCTCTCCAAGCTGTCGACAATCTTCTGCTTGGGGCAAAATAGAGCAAAATAGATCAAAGCAGAGTCAAGCATCAGAACACTCAAATAAGGATTGACAAGAACTCAGCATGGTGAAAATCAAACCCGGACTCCCCGAGACGCAGCAATTGCGGCGCGAAGCAAGACTTCACGTTCCCTCTCCACTGCCACTTCATCGTGCTCATAACTCTTCGCTGTTCCGCCGGGAGCCACCTAGTAGAACGTTCTCGGGAGCCTACGGGAAGGAGCTTCAAGCCTGGGGAGGTCTGGCCCTTCTGAAGACAATGATGACAAGGATGGCGACAGGGTCCTGGCCCCCAACTCAGCAGCAATTGGGGCCTCAGAGATCGGCTCAAGGGCTGGAGCGGTAGCTCCAGCATCCACCCCTTGGTCGGCCGGTGTCGGTGGATCTGTAGCCGGGACGACCTCCGTCTCTGCAACTGAGACGGTCGCCGGCTCAGCAGGTGCACTTGCTGGCGTTGGTGCGGCTGGGGCTGGCTTGATAACAGGAGCAGCCGGTGCGGTCTCCTTGAGATCGATATTGGCCCATTTCCTGCACAAAGAGCCAAGCATCAAGACGCTACAATGCTGAACAGGACTTCCAGAAGATTCAAGGTCACATACCTCTTGGAGAATTTGAACCTCCATCCGGGGGCTCCTGGAGTCGGCGCTAGAGGACTGCCGGCTGTCGGGCTGGATGGCACGGCGGTCGACGGCGGCGTTTTTGTCCTGGTCGGCCCCGTTCCTAGTGTGGCCGGTTGGGGCGCTCAGGTACTCGGTGGTGCCATCCCTAGGCTCGATGTTGTTGAGCCAGGTGGTGATGAGGACATCATATCTTTAGATACACACTTACAACTTCTTCATGATGAACAAGATGTGCAACCGATCCAAGGACCAATTACTCGCGGACGTGGCCGTCAACTTAATTGTCAGGTGAATGCATTCCTAAGCTTACATGAGAATATTTCTACAAATGGCATGCTATTTATTTCTTGTGATGATTTTATTGTTCTTAGGAACCTGAGAGAAGACCATGGAGAATAGCTCAAGACACCACATATTGAAGTGGAGACAACAAGTGTAAGTAAACTCCTATTCTCGAGACCGATTCAGTTTCGGGCTGGGAGACAGCGTCAATTTCAAATGACCATAACTTTTGATCCAGAAGGATTTATAGGGCCTACAAGTACTTGTTGCAAAGCTTATGAAGTCTACCTTCAGATGGTTTTGGTTTCATGTCAAAATTCCTCCTGAGCTGTCTGGAATCGTCGAAACAAGACATATACCTCTTCCAGTCCGAGTCTGTTTTGGGCCTTGGGTCTTGTAATTGTGTCGTGGGCTAAGCCCAAGGGGTGTGTGCCCTAGGGATAACCCTAGGACGTCCCAACTCCTATATATACAGTAGTTGTCATTGTTTAAATGTAGGTTTTGCTTAGATTATTCTGTCTTTGAATAGTTTCGCCGTTGATCGGTTTGTGAGACCCCAACTCGAGAGTATAATCATTCATCTGCAATTGAGTTGCAATCTTTCTTGTTCTTGCTTGTGTTCTTCGATTCGCATGCAGGGATTAGCCTTCGTGACGAGGTCAACCGGGCAGCGCACAGTTGCCATCAAGTGGTATTAGAGCGAAGGTTGCCCATTAGGTATTATTTTGTTCTGTCCTGTTCCAATTTTTGTTTCTATACCTAAAGTCCAGAAAAAGCCACAAAAACAAAATTGGTAGTCATAGGTTTTTCCTGTCCTACAACTACGTTTAGCCTTTTGCATAATTCTGTATCAAAGTTTGTAGTGTTGAGTTGGTGTCCTAGGTCGAGTTCGGTTGCTGGCCTAGATTGTGTTTGAGTCCAGTTCGTGATCCATCCACCGCACCCCTACAAACCCTAGCCACCACCACCATTGTCTCTGTTTTCCCATATACTAACTATCTTGTGCAAGTGTTGGTCTTTGTGTGTTCTATTTTAGTGTCATATATCACGTTCTTGATCACCCTACATCTCCATCCACCTCCCCAGTAGCCACTGCCACCATATCATCCCCCGGTGTCACCACCTGATTCTGATTCAGCTTCCACAAAACACTGATACGGAGGACCTTCCTTGAAACAGTCATAACTTTCACATACAAAGTCGGAATCAGGCAAATAAATAGTCTACGGACATCTACGATGTCAGGTTCGTCGAAATCAGTTTTGCAAAATTCAGGCCAGAAGATTGGGTTTTCGCGCACTCTGAAGTTCTAGCATGAATTTTAAAGCACGCTCGTGTATTTCCACAAGCCACGTCTTATATCAGATTGAGTGGCCACCTCCTGAGGTTGTTGTTCATGTGCTCCTAGTTGAGAAAAAAATATCTGAAAAATAAAAGAAAAATAAAAAAAAGGTGTGGAAGAAGAATAAAAAAAAGAAAGAAAAAAAGAAAAAAAGGAGAGGAGCACTTAGGACACACCAGGGAGCCATCTGTGTGATGTTTGTGCTATGTTTTTGCCTTGTCCTTATTTCATTGCTGCTGTCCTTTCACATTTGTTTGTCTCCCTTGTTTATCATATCTGGGTTAGAACACATTTAGGCTAGCAACTAGGACAAGTGCTTGGGACATTTTTTCAGCATTACTATTTGTTATTGAATTGTGTGCCACTAACATTTTTGGCCTCCCAAGCTCCACATATATACTTCTGGTCAGCACGGTCTCGACCCTTGCAATCGCTAGATCACGCCCTCAAGGTATCACGAACCAGCCACCAGTTGTACCCTCCCTTGCTCGCTAGTCTCAGAACCTTGTAAGAGCTCGGTAAGGTGCTTCCATTTGCGAGTGTCTACTATCCTTGCATAGTAGTAGTTGATGGGGATAATACTTTTCTGCTGTTTGTTTCCTATTTTCTACTAACCATGGCAAGTGAGGTGAATGATTTCGCTGATTGTGCTTCAAAAGAGGAGATCGTTAAGCTGGATCAGAAGGTTGAGGAGAATGTAGCTACCGTGAATGCTATGCAGGAAGACCTCCAGGCTATCGTGGGGAGCATTACCACCCTCACTAACCGCGTCGAGCAATTGGCAGCAAACCATCAGCCAACACCACCATTTGTTGATGATGACGGAGATAATGAAGAAGAGGAAGCTGACAATAGCGACGCACGTGATGCACTTCGTGAAGAGCGCCTACGACAACGGCTGTGATTCAACTGGCGAGGTATGGGAGGTAACGATGATCCTTTTGTTAAAGTTAAATTTACCTTGCCTTCATATTCTGGAAAATATGACCCTGAAGCTTATTTGGATTGGGAGATAACCGTAGAGCAGAAATTTAATTCCCATTTAGTTCCTGAAGTTCATAGGGTTAGGCAAGCAACTAGTGAGTTCAAGGACTTTGCTATTATCTAGTGGAATGAACTAGTTAAAACTGGCTTAGAACCTAACACATGAGCAAGGTTGATAACGAGAGGAGACGTGGTGCTACGATTGCAGGGTTCGGGTCTTGGTGATCAGAAACCGGATCGTGAGTGTCGATTCTCCACCAAATCGATAGTTATCTTTACCTAACGGAAGATCGGGCACCCTGTTGCCATCAAGTCGTATGGCTTAGAACCTGACACATGGGCAAGGTTGAAGCAAGCAATGCGGAGTAGGTTTATTCCTCCTTCCTTCAAATGTGATTTGAGAAATAAGCTGCAACGCTTAGACCAAGGAGAAAAATCTGTAGAAGATTACTTTCAGGAGCTACAAATAGGAATGTTGTGTTGTGAGGTAGAGGAGGATGAGGAGGATAAGATGGCTCGATTTTATGGGGGTTTGAGACGTGACATTCAGGACATTATTCAATATAAAGAATACAATTCTCTTAACCGATTGTTCCATCTAGCTATATTAGTTGAACAGGAATTGTAGGGAAGGCAGCCATTGAGAAGGAACAATTGAGGAAGTACGTCTACATCGAGGCCTCTCTTTGGGTCCAGAAAAAGTACCTCCACCACTGGCCGGACTGCTACACCCTCCGCCAATCGGGCGCGATCAGAGGCATCGGCGCCAACATCCCGTGCTACCGAGGTTAGTAAATCTGTTTGTTCGCAGGCACCCGCAAAAAGTGCATCATCGGTTGCTTCCATGGGGCGAACAAGAGATATCTAGTGCTTCAAGTGCAATGGGATGGGGCATGTGCAACGTGATTGCCCGAACCGGAGAGTCCTCATTGCTACAGAAGATGGTGAGTACACTAGTGCTAGTGATGTGGATGATGAATTAGCACATGGCACTAACAATGCAGGTGATGAAGATGAGAGCAATGAGGAAGTGGAGCACATAGGTGCAGAAGATTCAAGCAAGTACTTGAGCATTGTAGCACAACGGGTGCTAAGTGCTCAAATGGACAAGGCGGAGCAAAATCAGTGACCACAATTTGTTCCAATCAATGGGTTCGTGGTTCACAATAGAGCAGTCATGTTGTCATTGATAGCGGAAGCTGTAGCAACTGCTAGTTCAGATTTGGTTGAGCAGTTAGGTTTGCCTACCACCACATCCAAGGCCTTACTCTCATCCAATGGTCTCAACTCTTGTGGGTAAGTTTGAAGGTGAGTAAAGTTGTGAGAGTGTGTCGATGCTTTGCACGCGGATAATATTATGGGGCGTACTCGGCGACTGGAATCGGTGATTGCAGAGGAAACAAGAGAATTATACTGGTTCAAGGCCCTCGAAGTTGAGGTAACCCCTACGTACAGTTGAGGTGTTATTCCTCTGAGGTGTGTTTTTGTGATCAATGATCTGGTGTTCCTCATGGGGCGGCCTACTCCTTTATATCTTAGGGACAGGGGTACATGGTAAGGATCTCAGTCGGATACGACAACGGATTCCTTCTTAGAGATAGAATCTATCCGACTAAGGCTATATTCCTTATTTGTACAAGCACAGCCTGCCGGTGCTATCTTATCTCTAATTACATGATCTGGCCCATCTCTATCCGAGTGGCCCATGTGCTTGTAGTGGAGGTACCCGGGGCCATGGCTCCCACAGTAGCCCTGAGACCTTCATAGTTGAGTCACAGCTGATGCGAGTGCTCATCCTCCACGGTGAAGGTTATCCTGAGTGCGATGCTCCGAGTACTCTTTGTCCGAGTAAGTCTTCCCGAGTCCTGCTTCATGTCAGCTGGCAGCGAGGCTATGAAGGGCTTCATGTAACTATATGAATAGTGTGCGCCGAATAGGCGCACCTATTAGGTGTAGCCCCCGACTTTGTGCTTAATTGTGAAGACAATTAACATAAAGTCAAGATCTTTAACCTGGAAGTCTTTCCCGAGTAGGATTACTACTGGTATATGAGACTCTTCGGTATCATGTCAACCGGAATACAATTTATAGTCTTGCCGAGTAGGAGACTACTCGTATATAGGACTCTTCAACTTTATGTCAGTCGGAATATGAGTTTATAGTCTTTTCCGAGTGGCGTCCCACTCAAAAGCTAGACTCCTCCGCATCATGTCAGCGGGAATAGATATTTATAGTCTCTCCCGAGTAGTGCACTACTCGAAAGTTAGACTCTTCAGCGTCATGTCGGCTGGAATAATGTTGCTCATGGCAACTGATGGCCATGCATGTAGGCCGAGTACCACTTTATGAAAATAAACCCATTACGTGGTCAGGTGTTCCCGAGAAAGATATCTGCATCCCCAATTTTAATGAAGACCAGCTTGTGATCCTTGTAAGGATATATCCTCGAGACCTAGTGGATAAAACAGATACCCAAACATATATGTTTAGCAGTGAGGCTTTCATGAAGCATATCTGTTTACCTCATCGATTCCTGTGGGTAGCACCAGCACTATAATTTCAACTCAGCCTGCGGGCGGCCCATATGGAGCATGCTACTGTAGGAACTCATGTCTTGTCGGCCCAATACCAACTGTGCAGGCCTGGGCCCATCTAGTCGGTTCAGGCTTATAAAAGGATGGGGAGAGAAAAAGATTCCATCGTCTTCCCCAAAGCAGCCAATCTCTTCGTCTTCCACCTTCGCGCCTAGCTTTTCGCCTCCCGCCCGGCTAGGGTTAGCGGCAGCTGTTCCCCACCCGGACTCGCGTAATTTCAATCCTCTTCGTTATATCCAAGCCCCCGATTGTTTTCCCCCAATCCTCACACCTCCAGTCATGCCGAAGGCGACGAATCCTGCGGTACGCCAGGGAGTTCTTGGCCGATCTCGGATTGCGGCTCGGTGAAGCTGAGACGGCTGGAGAGCGAGCTGAAGTTTGCCCAGCCAAGAAGTGATCCGTTGGCGGTCGGCGAGGGATGAGTCGAGCCCCAACCCCCGGCTGGTGAAACGGTAGTTTTCGCCTCTTTCTTTGATCGGGGCTTGTGTCTTCCGTCGTCTGATTTCTTCCGCCGCATCCTTGATTTCTACGGGCTGGAGTTGGTGCATTTAAATCCCAACTCGATCCTTCAGATCTCCATATTCGTTACCCTTTGCGAGTGCTTTCTGGGTGTTGAGCCTCATTTCATCCTCTTCCGACACTTGTTCCATGTCAAGCCCCAGCCTTCCAAGAGTAACATCAGTGTGATTGGGGGGGCTGGTCTCAACTAAGGAGTGATGGGAAGAACATATATTCGATTTGCCCTTGAAATCTTCTCTGAAGGGCTGGCACAAGGAGTGGTTTTACTGCGCCAATTTAGCTCCTTCTTGCGCCCGTTTACTGGTATGCCGCCGGCGTGTTGCCAAAGCTGGTCCTCGGAGCCAACCTTTTGAGAACTGGGCCAGGCACATATATTAATGACGAAGATAGATGACCTCAAGAAGGGCCGGCTTGACAGGCCCATGGGTGGCTCGTCGTTTCCTGACGAGGCGCGTCCAGCCGCTGAAGCTGAGAAGCGCTTTCGGCTGGCCTTCAAAGGTAAACACGATCCCGACCGGGGTGAGCAGCGAGACGGCGGACAAAGGGGCAGTGACCGAATACTTGTTTGGCTACTTCTCTGAAGGGTCGTTGCCACCGAAGATGATAACCGCCGAGTTGCTACCTATAGTTCATCGGCCGCGGACCAAGGTAACCTTCTACTTTCTTCTGTGGTGAACGCCTGTGGAACGGTGATTGTTCAACCTTGCGTGATGGTATCTTGTCGACTTGCTTGTAGTGGCATGAGGAATTTGATGAAGACTCTCGTCCATTGTCTGCGGTCGCGTCGAGGAAGAGGCCGAGGAGTCCCTCTGATGCCCAACCCGACTCCAAGAGAGCGGGGAAGAAGCCGATTTTATATCGGGGCGAGGGGGCCATGACAGCGCGCGCCGTGAGTGGTAGCTTGAAGATAAAGGACACCGCTGCCACAACGCCCACGCGGTCGAGTCCCAGGCTGAGAGCAGCAGGCTTGGGCTCGACGTTGTCGTACTCAGCAACAGCGCCGCCAAGGGGCCAACCGGAGCAGAGGCAGATTGGGGCGAAGGAACCCGAACCAACCATACCAGAGTCGAGGCCGACTCAGGCCGATATGCCTCTGCCGTCGACGACACCGACCGGGGCGAGTGCCGATGCTAGCGCTTCGCCGGGGAGCGGGCAAGCTGGCAGGAAGCTGAAGTTTTCCAAGAGGTGCGCTACTCCGAGCTTTCTGTAGTCGTTGTATGTTAAAATACAGTCTTGATGTCTTGCTTCGTTGTGCAGGAAGCGGGCCGATATCGACCTCAAAAAGGTTGACCCATCTGCTCCGCTTGATGAGTCCGCCCCAGCCGAGCCAGCGGCAGCGAACACACCTGCTGAGCCGACGGCCAGCCCGGTCGCTAAGACCGAGTTGGCTCCGACTACAGGGCCACTACCGCCACTCGACCGAGAGGTGGCTGTTGAAACTGAGGCCCCAGCCCCCGAGGCACCGTACGTCGCGGAAGCGGGGGACGGATCCCCCGAGCCGATCCCCGATGTTGTAGGGGAAGGCGGTGCCGAGGCCAGGACCCCATCGCCATCATGGTTATCGTCATCGCCATCGTCGCCGTTGCCGCCGCCACCGGAGATCCCACATTTGCCTCGGATCGAAGCTCCCCCACGTGTGATGCCCCGGACCTTCACGTGGTCCACTCGCGACGGCACTATGAAAAGCTTTAGGCTCGATGAAGTCGTCGCGAGGAGAGAGCGCGAGAGCCTGCTCCGTGCCGCCATCAACGGGTCCCAGGGGGTCACGGTATGATTCTTGTAGTGAAGCTCCAGCAATCTTCTTGTCTTGATGTTTGACTCTGTCTTCGGTTTGTTCCTTGTGCCGAGCAGAAGCTCGTTGACCGCAACGAGGCGATGACGGAGATCCTGGTCGAGATGGCTCCCCACCTCACGGAATTGCAACAACTCCGGGCATTGAAGGCCGAGATGGAGGCGCGTCACACGAGGAGGGAGGCCTGGCTGAAGAGTGGCACTGATCAGCTCAGGGCTGAGACATGGGCCTTAGCCGAGAAGATCAGAGGTAAAATCCTCGAGCATATCTTCCCGACTGGACCGTTGATGTGTTCATCCAGCTACGTCGATCTCGACTGCTCGGTGGTGTCATGACTGCATGATTGAGCTTTTGGCTAATCTGTGGTGCAGAGCTCGAAGTAGAGTTAAAGACCCGAGCGGAGAGGGAATCGCAGCTGAAGGAGGCCGAAGAAGCCAAGGCCGAGCTTGAAAGGGTCAAGGCCGACCTGACAAAGGCCAACACCGAGCTTGGCCGGGAGAAGTCCGAGTTGGAGAAGGCCGCCGTCAAGCTCGGTGAGGAGAAGGCCGAACTGGAGAAGACCGTGGCCGGGTGGGAGGCCGACTACGAAAGTAAGTCCTCAACCCGACTGTGATCTCAGCCAATACATTAGTCACCCTGTGTGTAGCCAAATCTAACAAGCTTACTTGCCGGCCGATCTGGGCAGGCATGAGAGCCAACGTCCAGGCCCAGTACCAGTTCTACACGGAGGAGATAAGGTTAATCAGGGAGTCACGGGAGGCCCTCGCCGGGTCCGTGAAAGGGCTCCTTGACCTTGTAGATCCCCGCCCGGTAGGGACCAGCTGTAGCAGAATTCCTCAAATAATGGGGCGTCTCGAGGACGCGCCGAGTGCCCTGAAAAGGTATTCAGACGAGCGGGTTGCCGCCGGCGTGGCCCAGACCCTAGCAATGACCAAGTCCATCTACCCGAGGGCGGACATTGAGGCCATCGGGGAGGGATTTTCCGAGGAGACGACGCCCGAGGAAGCGCTGGAGCTGATCTCACAGGCGAAGCCGACTGCTGAAGCGATTACCCGAGACCTGGGTCTGTAAAGGCAATAGATTTTGTAGTCGGTGTATATATATGCATTCATATACGATCATGTGTAAATATATGTGTCGTGCCGCCAAACTTATTATTCGGTTGTCATTAGCTTTGCCCGACCATGTAGCATGCACCGAGTTAGTTCGATGGAACTTGATAAAAATCGTTCGGAGTAAGATGCTATACTCGGGCGAACGCATCAGTCGTGGCAAGGCTTCATAACCGGGGTGAAATAAGCTTGTATGTTATTGACAGAACACATATATACATGCAGCCCCCGACTCACTACTCGGTTGGAACAAGCGGTGTAGTGAGTCAGGAAAAACTGTACACATGGAAAATGTAAAACTCAGGTATAGAAAGGACGTAGCTGTTCTATATTCCATGAGTTGGTGATGAGGACGCCGTCTTTGGTCTTCAGTCGGTAGGCGCCTGGCCGCGTGACCTCGGCTATTATGAACGGCCCTTCCTAGATAGGGGATAGTTTGTGCCTATCCTTGGTGGTTTGTATCTTCCTCAGAACGAGATCCCCGACCAAAAAGGCGCGGCCACGGACATTGCGATTGTGGTAGCGACGCAGGCCTTGAAGATACCTTGCCGACTGGATTGTTGCGGTGTCTCTTGCTTCTTCCAGCTGATCTAATTCGATCAGTCGGGTGCTGTTGGAGTCGTCTTCGGAGTAAGCCCGGACTCGCGGAGAGCCGAACTGTATCTCTGTTGGTAGCATGGCCTCGGTACCGTAGACCGGGAAGAAAGGGGATTGCCCTGTTGCCCGACTAACCGTGGTTCTGAGAGACCAGAGGACAGATGGTAGTTCTTGTACCCACCGACTCGCATATGGTTGTAGCCGGTCGTATATCCTGGCCTTGATGCCTTGTAAGACCATGCCGTTGGCTCGTTCAACCTGCCCGTTGCTCCGCGGGTGTGCCACAGATGCATAGCAGATCTTGATGCCGAAGTCGTCGCAGAAATCTTGGAATAGGCCTGCCGCGAACTGAGTGCCGTTGTCGGTTATGATGCGATTAGGGACCCCAAACCGGTATAGTATACTCAGGATGAAATCCTTTGCTCGTGCCGCTGTGATTGTTGCGATGGGTTTAGCCTCAATCCACTTGGTGAATTTATCCACTGCGACGAATAAATGCGTGAACCCTCCTGGCGCTTTCTTGAATGGCCCAACCATGTCGAGCCCCCATACTGCGAATGGCCAGGAGATAGGGATAGTCTGGAGTTCCTGGGCGGGGAGATTTGTCTGTCTTGCGAAGAACTGGCAACCCTCGCACTTGCGAACGATGTCTTTGGCGTCTGTGACTGCGGTGGGCTAGAAGAATCCCTGCCGGTAAGCCTTTCCGACTAACGTCCTGGATGCAGCGTGGTTGCCACATATGCCCGAGTGGATTGAATGCAGGATCTGCTTGCCTTCCTCGGTGGTGACACAGCGCATGAGGACACCGGATGCGCTCCTTCGGTACAGGTCTTCTCCGACTAGCAGGAAGCTTTTGCTTCGACGCTTGATCTGCTCGGCCTGACTGCGATCTTCTGGGAGTTCATCGTCCAGGAGGAATTTGAGAACAGGACCCCTCCAGTCTTGACATATGTGCAGCACTTCGTCGGTGGTCGGGGTAGGCTCGCCTCCCGACTGCTCTTATGCCGGTTTCTTCTTGACTGATGGCTCCATAAGTTGTTCGACAAAGATTCCAGTCGGAACCGCTTCTCGCTTGGATCCCATGTTTGCCAGCTCATCTGCCGCGTCGTTGTATTGACGCAGGACATGTGTGATTTCCAGCCCGTCGAACTTATTTTCCAACTTGCGGACCTCCTGACAGTATGCCGCCATTGTGTCGTCGAGACAGGTCCAGTCTTTCATGACTTGGTTGACCACGAGTTGGGAGTCTCCGCGCACAACCAGTCGACGTATGCCGAGTGATATGGCGATGCGGAGCCCGTGAACAAGAGCCTCGTACTCGGCGACGTTGTAGGAAGCCGGGAAGTGGATTTGTAGTACGTACTTCAACTTTTCGCCAGTGGGGGATGTCAGTATGACTCCAGCCCCGGCACCGCCGATCCGTAGGGAACCGTCGAAGTACATTGTCCAGTACTCTAGCGTTGTTGTTGGTGTTGGGAGTTGAACTTCTGTCCACTCGGCCACGAAGTCGGCTAGAGCTTGAGATTTGATAGCTGTCCGTGGCTGAAAGGTGATGTCAAACGCCATCAGCTCGAGTGCCCATTTAGCGATCCGGCCGGTGGCCTCGCGATTATGAAGGACATCCCCGAGTGGAAACGCTGTGACCACCGTGACTTGATGTGCTTGAAAATAGTGCACCAGCTTTCGGACTGTGATGAGTAGGCCGTATAGCAGCTTCTGGACCTGTGGGTATCTTGTTTTGGAGTCGGCAAGGACCTCGCTGACAAAATAGATTGGCCGTTGTATTTTCTGAAGATGACCCTGTTCGGATCGCTCCACTACCAGCACCGTGCTGACTACTTGTGTTGTTGCCGCCAGATAAAGCATTAGTGGTTCCTGGGGCAGGGGTGACGCCAGCACGGGGGGTGATGTGAGGAATTCTTTGAAGTCTTCGAAGGCTCGCTGGGCTTCCGGGGTCCATTGAAAGGTGTCCGCCTTTTTGAGGAGCTTGAAGAAAGGCATGCCCCGTTCGCCCAGTCGGGAGATAAACCGACTGAGTGCCGCCATGCTGCCAGTCAGCTTCTGGACGTCTTTAAGGCTGGTCGGGGGCGCCATGTTCTTGATGGCGTTGACTTTCTCCGGGTTAGCCTCGATGCCGCGGTGCGAGACGATGAAGCCGAGTAACTTCCCAGACGGCACCCCGAAGGCGCACTTGTCCGGGTTCAACTTCATCTTGAATCTTCGAAGGTTTTGGAAGGTTTCTTCCAAGTCGGCAATGAGGTCTTTTCTGGACTTGGACTTGATCACCACATCGTCGACGTAGGCTTCCACGTTGCGCCCGATCTGAGTGTGCAGACACCGCTGAATAGCCCTTTGGTAGGTTGCGCCTGCGTTTTTCAGACCGAACGGCATTGTGATATAGCAATACGCTCCAAACGGCGTGATGAAAGATGTTTTTAAACAGTCTTGTTCCCTCAAGCTAATTTGATGATATCCCGAGTAACAGTCGAGAAAACTGAGTAGGTCGCACCCCGCCGTGGAGTCAACCACCTGATCTATCCTGGGAAGACCAAATGGGTCCTTGGGGCACGCTTTGTTGAGGTCGGTGTAGTCGACGCACATGCGCCATTTACCGTTTTTCTTCCGGACCAGGACTGGGTTGGCCAGCCAGTCCGGGTGGTAGACTTCCTTGATGAAGCCGGCTGCGAGGAGCTTAGTGATTTCCTCCCGGATAGCATCCTTGCGGTCTTGAGCGAAGCGCCGCAGCCGTTGCTTGACCGGCTTGGCGTCTGGCTTTACGTGTAGGGCGTGCTCGATCACCTCCCTTGGTACGCCCGGCATGTCAGACGGTTTCCACGTGAAGATATCTTTGTTGGCTTGGAGGAAGGTGACGAGCGCGTCTTCCTATTTGGGGTCGAGTCCGGTCCCGACTAAGGCAGTCTTGGAGGGGTCGGAAGGGTCCAGGGGGATCTTCTTCGTGTCAGAGTCCGCTGAAATTCCCGACTTCGCTGCTTTTTTCGCCAGAACTGGATCTTGATCGACTTCGGATGTAGTGGCTTGCCGGATGCTGTCGCGCCCGACTGCCGCTTCTTGTGTTTGAGCCAGCTCGCAGCTCTCCTTGTCGCAGGTGAAGGCTTGCTTAGCGTCGCTGCGGAGGGAGAGGACTCCTGCTGGCCCAGGCATCTTCAGCACCATGTATGTGTAGTGCGGTATCGCCATGAATTTGGCGAGGGCCGGTCGTCCGAGTATCGCGTGATACGCGGTCTCGAAGTCGGCGACCTCGAAGGAGATGTTTTCTGTACGGAAGTTGTCCCGCGTGCCGAAGGTCACCGGCAAGGTTATCTGCCCGAGTGGGGTTGATGACAAGCCGGGGATTATCCCATGGAAGGGTGCGGTGCTCGGCCGTAGCTCTGAACGAGGAATTCTCATCTCGTCCAAAGTCTTGGCGAACAGGATGTTGAGCGCGCTGCCTCCGTCGATGAGGGTTTTCTTCAGCCTGATATTTCTGACGACCGGGTCTAGGACGAGTGGGTATCGTCCCGGGTGGGAAACCCGATCTGGGTGATCTGCGCGGTTGAAGGTGATGGCCATCTCTGACCAGCGCAGGTATTGGGGGGTATCTGTTGTGGAGACCGTGTTAATGTCCCGTGCTGATAGCTTCTGCTTGCACTTGGATTCGTACGCGAGTGGCCCCCCGAAGATATGGTTGAGTTCGGCTTGGGGGTCCTGGAAATCATCAGCCGGACCCAAGTCTGGCTTGTCCTTGTCCTTGTCGGCGCCAGACGATGAAGCTTGCTCGGAGGCAAACTTCTTGAGCATGTGGCAGTCCTTGGCCGCGTGCCGGCCCTTGGGGTGAAAGGGGCAAGGCCCGCTCATGACTTTTTGATAGTCGTTATTCCGCTGGGGCCGCGATCGACTGCGCTCCATGTTGGCCACCTCGTTGTCCGACTTCCGCTTGCGGCTGCCAGACTTGTTCTGAGGCGGCTCGTTGTCGGCTTTCGCCCTGTTGTCTTTTTGTCGGGGCTCCTTCTTCTCGTCGAAGGCCTCTGCGACGGCTTCAGCCGAGTCAGCGTATTTGTTAGCCATGTCGAAGAGAGTCCGGACAGTGGATGGTGGCTTCCGAGTGAACTTCGCGATGAGCGGGGCGTCTTTTACTCCCTTGCGGAAGGCGGCGATGACGACCTCGTCTTTGATGCTTGGGATTTGATTGCGCTTCTCGGAAAACCTTTTGATGAATTCACGTAGAGACTCGTTCTTTTTCTGATGCAGCTGGTAAAGGTCGTGCTTGGAAGCCGGTCTCTCGTAGGTCCCCTGGAAGTTAGCGATGAACCGCTCCCTGAGTTGTCCCCAGGAACCGATCGACCGCCTTGGGAGGCCTGTCAGCCATGTCCTCGCCGAGTCGGATAATGCGACTGGGAGGTAGTTAGCCATGGCTCTGCTGTCGCCCCCAGCAGCTGTAACTGCTAGGACGTAGACGGTGAGCCAGGACTCTGGGTTGGTCTTGCCGTCGTACTTTTCGATTCTGGTAGGCTTAAAGCCGACTGGCCAGCGGACGTCCTGTAACTCCCGAGTAAAGGCTGGAATGCCTTCATTATCGTGAGGACTTGGGCTTCGGTTTTGGCGGTGTAGCCGCTCGTAGTGGAGACCGAAGCGCTCGTGTTCATCCTCCAGTCGGCGGCGTTCATCCTCTTCGCGTTCTTCGCGCCGGGCCCTTAGGGTGTGGCGAAGATCGCGTTGTAACCGCAATCGGAGGTCTTGATTGGGTCGGCGGTCGTATTGGTGACGCCGCCGGTTGTCGTAGTTGGTATTGCCGAGTGTTGTTTGGCGGGACTCTTCGTGCTGCCGGGTGGAGCCGGCCGCCCGTCGTCGTGCTGATGCAGATGACTCCGCCGCTGGAGAGCCCGTTCGGTGGGTCGGTATGTGAGTGGTGCCTGACTGTTCTTGCTGCTGGCAGGCGGCAGCAGTAATCATCGCCTTGGTCTTGGCGATAGTTGGTGTGGCCTGATGATCCGGCCCAAGCTGGAGCGTGTCCAGCAGAGTTGCGGCGGCCACGACGTTCTGTTGCGGCGTGACGAAGACATCGTGGTCGCCGACTTTGGTTTGGAGGATCTGCTGCTGGGCGGCTCGCCCAGCCTGTCGAAGCCCGTCGTTGCGAGCTTGTCGGTTGGCCTCCTCTTGTTGTTGTAGTCGGCGCGCCTCCTCTTGCTGCTCCTCTTGCAGTCGGCGCACCTCGGAAGGTGGCGTTGAAGCCATGAAGATCTCGCGGGGGAGGAGGAAGCTTGCCAAGGTGGAGTCCGAGTTGATGCTCGAACCACCATCCGACTTAGCATCGGACTCCGAGTAGTTTATCGGAGTTAGGACGACTCCGGCCTCCCTAGATCCAATCTGAAACGGTTCATGACCGTGTCCAAACTGAATCGCTGGAGGTCGGGTCTGCTGCGCGGGTTGTAGATGCACAGCGTCGCCGAATCCGTACGGGAGATTGACGATCTCTCCCCCTCTCGGCCTAACCCGCGCTGGCTCAAGGCCTAGCGTGAGTCGGACACCGAAGGAGAGAGTTGTCCCGATGTCCAGCGATGTGAGGGACTGTCGTAGTAGATCGTCGAAGGAGATGGCGACGTCCCTGGGGCCGACTGGCGCAACGCCGGCTAGCTCCTCAGCTGGTAAGATCGGATCTGCCTCAGCCAAGGAAAGGTTGCCGAGTTGATCGGCGACGAAATCAAGGCTCCCGAAGGTGATGGTGTCTCCATTGGAGAACTTGTCGCCCTTGACTCCGTTGATGGGATCCATCGAATCTGTTGATGAAGAATTCGCCAGGCCCCTACCTGGCGTGCCAACTGTCGATGCTTTGCACCGGCAATAATATTATGGGGCTACTCGGCGACCTGGAATTCGGTGGATTGCAGAGGAACACAAGAGAATTATACTGGTTCAGGCCCTCGAAGTGAGGTAATACCCTACGTCCAGTTGAGGTGTTATTCCTCTGAGGTGGTTTTTGTGATCAATGATCTGGTGTCCCCTCATGGGGCGCCCTACCTCCCTTTATATACTAGGGGACAGGGGTACATGGTAAGGATCCCAGTCGGATACGACCAAGGGATTTCCTTCTTAGAGATAGAATCCTATCCGACTAAGGCTATATTTCCTTATTGTACAAGGCACAGCCTGCCGGGTGCTATCTTATCTCTAATTACATGATCTGGCCCATCCTCTATCCGAGTGGCCCATGTGCTTGTAGTGAGGTACCCGGGGCCCATGGCTCCCACAGAGTGCAATTTTCTGTTGGAAATTACCATGATAGTGCAAATTTTGATGTCGTACCTATGCAAGCATGTTCTTTGCTTTTGAGTAGACCTTGGGAATATGATAGTGATGTGCTGCACCGTGGTAGAACTAACAGGTACACTTTCTCACATAATGGCAAAAAGATTGAGTTGCTACCAATGACCCCTACTGAAATTTTGAAGGATGATATAGCGCGTGCTGAAATAAAATCTAAGTCTGAAAATCAGCAAGTAGCTAAAGATATGTTTCCACCTAAAAAGGAGAAAAAAGAGCCACCTGCTAGGAAAGACACACTTAAGTTGAAAGGAGTTTCCATGTTAGCTACTAAATCTGAGATTTCTGAGTTAAATGTTAATGAATCTATTTGCTATGCTTTGGTTTGCAAGGAAACTTTCTTTACACTTGAGGACTTGCCTCCTTCTTTGCCACTTGCTATTACTAACCTTTTGCAGGAGTTTGCTGATGTATTTCCAAGTGGGATACCCCCGGGGCTGCCACCTATGAGAGGAATTGAGCATCAAATTGATTTGATCCCGGGAGCTGTGTTGCCAAACCGTGCGCCGTATAGGACCAATCCCGAAGAGACTAAGGAGATTCAGCGTCAAGTGCAAGACTTGCTTGAAAAAGGGTATGTACGTGAGAGTCTTAGCTCTTGTGCTGTTCCTGTTATTTTGGTGCCTAAGAAAGATGGATCATGGCGCATGTGTGTGGATTGTAGAGCCATTAACAACATAACTATTAGATATCATCATCCTATTCCTAGGTTAGATGATATGCTTGATGAATTGAGTGGCGCTGTTGTGTTCTCTAAAGTAGACTTGCGTAGTGGATAACACCAAATTAGAATGAAATTGGGTGATGAATGGAAGACCGCGTTTAAAACTAAATTTGGTTTGTATGAGTGGTTAGTGATGCCTTTTGGTTTGACTAATGCTCCTAGTACGTTTATGTGACTTATGAATGAAGTTTTACGCACTTTCATTGGTAGATTTGTGGTGGTTTACTTTGATGATATACTTATTTATAGCTAGTCTCTAGATGAACATAAGGAACATTTACGTGCTGTTTTTAATGCTTTGAGAGATGCACGTTTGTTCGGTAATCTCGCGAAGTGCACTTTTTGCACGGACAAGTTTCTTTTCTTGGTATGTTGTGACTCCACAGGGAATTGAAGTTGATGAGATCAAGATAGAAGCGATCAAGAGTTGGCCGACGTCTACATCGGTCACACAGGTGCGGAGCTTTCTTGGGTTAGCTGGATTCTACCGTTGCTTTGTGAGAGATTTCAGCACCATTGCCGCACCCATGAATGAGCTCACAAAGAAAGGCGTTCCTTTTTGATGGGGACAAGCAGATGAAGACGCCTTCAATTTGCTTAAAGAGAAGTTGACTCATGCACCACTACTGCAACTCCCTGACTTTCGTAAGGTTTTTGAGCTTGAATGTGATGCAAGTGGGATTGGGATTGGAGGTGTGCTTATTCAAGAAGGTAAGCCAGTTGCATATTTTAGTGAGAAGTTGTATGCTTTGGTTCGAACATTAGAGACTTGGCAACATTATCTATGGCCAAAGGAATTTATCATACATTCTAATCATGAGTCACTGAAACATATTCGAAGTCAAGCTAAATTGAATAAACGACATGCTAAATGGGTAGAATTTATTGAGTCGTTTCCTTATATCATTAAGCATAAGAAAGGCAAGGACAATGTGATTGCTGATGCTTTATCTAGGCGCTATACTATGTTATCTCAACTTGATCATAAATTTTTTGGGTTGGAGACAATAAAAGAATTATATGCTACTGATTTGGATTTTAAAAAAGCTTATAATCACTGTCGAGCGGGAAGAACTTGAAATAAATATGTGTTGAATGAAGGATTGTTATATCGAGCTAACAAATTATGTGTTCCTGCAAGCTCTGTTCGTCTTTTGTTTTTGCAGGAAGCACATGGAGGTGGATTGATGGGACATTTTGGAGTGAAGAAGACGGAGGATGTGTTGGCTACTCACTTCTTCTGGCCGAAAATGCGGTGTGACGTTGAACGATACGTTGCACGATGCAGCACTTGTAACAAAGCTAAGTCCCGTCTTAATCCAAATGGTCTTTATATGCCTCTACCCGTTCCTGGTGCTCCTTGGGAAGACATTTCTATGGATTTTGTTTTAGGATTGCATAGGACAAAGAGGGGGAGGGATAGTGTTTTTGTTGTTGTTGATAGATTTTCCAAAATGGCCCATTTCATTCCTTGTCATAAGAGCGACAATGCTACCATAGTTGCTGATTTATTTTTCAGGGATGTCATTCGTCTACATGGTGTGCCCAATACAAATGTTTCAGATCGAGATACCAAGTTCTTGAGTTATTTTTGGATGATGTTGTGGAGGAAATTGGGGACGAAGTTACTATTTTCTACAACTTGCCACCCCCAAAGCGATGGACAAACGGAGGTGGTGAATCGTACTTTGTCCATGATGTTGTGGGCTGTTTTCAAGAATAATCTAAAAATGTGGGAAGAATGTCTTCCACATGTGGAGTTCGGCTACAACCGTTTGTTGCACTCCACCACAAAGATGAGCCCATTCCAGGTGGTATATGGCTTTAACCCTCTCGCTCCAATTGACTTATTGCCTTTACCTTTTTCAGAAAAAGTAAATTTTGATGCTAAGACATGGGCTGAATTTGTGCTTAAGTTACAGGAGACTACTAAGAAAAATATTGGGCGTATGAATGCAAAGTATAAACATGCTGGTAGTCAAGGTAGAAAGGAGCTTATTTTTGAACCTGGTGATCTTGTTTGGTTACACATAAGAAAGGATAGATTTCCTACTTTGCGCAAGTCAAAATTAATATCTCGAGCTACTGGTCCTTTTAAAGTTCTTGCGAAGATAAATGATAATGCATACAAGATTGATTTGCCTGCAGATTATGGTGTGAGTGATGTTTTCAATGTTGCTGATTTGAAGCCTTACTTGGGTGAAGAAGATGACCTTAAGTCGAGGACGACTCCAAATCAAGAGGGGGAGGATGATGAGGACATCATGTCTTTAGATACATACTTACAACCTCTTCATGATGAACAAGATGTGCAACCGATCCAAGGACCAATTACTCGCGCACGTGGCCGTCAACTTAATCGCCAGGTGAATGTGTTCCTAAGCTTACATGAGAATATTTTTACGAATGGCATTCTATTTAATTCTTGTGATGATTTTATTGTTCTTAGGAACCTGGGAGAAGACCATGGAGAATAGCTCAAGACACCACATATTGAAGTGGAGACAACAAGTGCAAGTAAACTCCTATTCCCGAGACCGATTCAGTTTCGGGCTGGGAGACAGCATCAATTTCAAACAGCCATAACTTTTGATCCAGAAGGAGTTACAGGGCCTACAAGTACTTATTGGAAAGCTTATGAAGTCTACTTTCAGATGGTTTTAGTTTCACATCAAAATTCCTCCTAAGCTGTCCAAAATCATCGAAACAAGAAACATACCTCTTCTAGTCCGAGTTTGTTTTGGGCCTTGGGCCTTGTAATTGTGTCGTGAGCTAAGCCGAAGGGGTGTGCACCCTAGAGATAACCCTAGGATGTCCCAACTCCTATATACAGTAGCCGTCATTGTTTAAAGGTGGGTTTTGCTTAGATTATTCTATCTTTGAACAGTTTCGCCATTTATCGGTTTGTGAGACCCCAACTCGAGAGTATAATCATTCATCTGCAATTGAGTTGCAATCTTTCTTGTTCTTGCTTGTGTTCTTCGATTCGCATGCAAGGATTAGCCTTCATGGTGAGGTCAACCGGGCAGCACACGGTTGATAACGAGAGGAGACGTGGTGCTGCGATTGCAGGGTTTAGGTCTTAGTGATTAGAAGCCGGATCATGAGTGTCGATTCTCCACCAAATCGATAGTTATCTTTACCTAACAGAAGATCGGGCACCCCGTTGCCATCAGGCGGCGCTGGACTCGACGTTGTACTCAGCGGTGCTCTTCTTGGGCTCGATGTTGCCAAGCCTGACTACGCCGGTCCTGGTCTGGGACTCGGTGGCCTGGGAGCTACGCTAGCGGTGTCTCTGATCTTGAGGCTCCTGGCTGCGGCGATCGGCCTGATAACCTTCTTCTTGCCCTAGTCCTCGACAGGCCTTTTCCCAGCTCTCTTGAAGTCGGGTTGGACAGTAGAAGAACTCAACGGCCTTTTCTTCAACTTCACGGCCGACAACGTTTGGAAGTCTTCATCAAATTCCTGACATGACTGCAAGCAGTTCAACAATATACATCACACACTACAGAAACAATCAAGAATACAAGTATACATGCATCCATCACAGATGAACAGCAGATCTACATCAGCAAGCTTACCTTGGGGCGAGGCCTCTTCTGGCTATATGCTGGGACAGACCGCTCCGAGTCTTCTGTTTCGACCACCCCGCTGGCAAAGTAGTCCAGTAGGATGTTGGTCACCTTGTGCTTGTCGGTCAAGTCTGGATATTCCCGGCTGGGATCGCCTTTGCCCTTGTAGTCCCAGCCGAGGTGACTCCTCAGCTTCAGTGGCCTGATCCGGTGAGTCAAGAAGCACCTGGCAACCCATGGACCAGTCAATCCGGCGCTCTTCAGTTGATCAATCTTGCTAACCAGCCTGTGTACTTGGCCCATCTCCTCAAAACTGGGCACAGATGTCCAGTTTGGCACAACCTTTGGAGGCAGACCGGTAAAAGGGGGAAGACATGGTTCAAGATCAGAACAATAAAACCACTCCTTATGCCAGCCTTTTAGGGAGGATTTCAAAGGAAGATGGATGTAAACCCTCTTCATCTCACTCCTGAGCTGGATATCGGCCCCCCGATCACCTGGACCTTGCTCTAGGAGGGTTGGGGTTTGATGTGGAACAAATATATGAATAGATTTAAATGGGGTTCCACACCTAGGAAACACTCACACAGAGTCACAAAAATGGAGATTTGCAAGATTGAGTTGGGATTCAGATTCACAAACTCAAGTTCATAGAAGGCAAGAAGATGGCGGAGAAAGTCGGAGGACGGAAGAGAAAGACCTTGGTCGAAAAAGGAGGCGAAAACAACAGTCTCACCGGCCAAGGGCTTCAGAACCGATTCACCTCTAGCCGAACACCAATGGATGACATCGCAGCTTTGAAGTCGCAGCAGCTTCTCCAGATGCTTCAGCTTAGCCGACCCACAATCCGAAGTCGGCCAAGACCTGTCGGCTATCTCTGGGATTTCCGATGCCCTCGGCATGGCTCAAGGCGAGGAAGTTTGGGGGAAATGCGATTGGGGGCTTGGAATGGACGAAGAGAAGTGGGATCGCCCGAGTTTCAATGGGAAGAGCAAGCAATGGCGAACCCTAGCGAGGCGGGAGGCGAAATTTCGGCGCGGACGCTGGAAGATGAAACAATGGAGGATTAGGGAAGATGAGGGAATCTTTTCTCTCTCTCTCTCCGCCTTTATAGAGCCTATACCGATTCGTGGGCTTGGGCTTACAAAGTTGGTACTGGGCCACCAAGATATGAGTTTCTATAGTAGCATGCTCAATGTGGGCCACTCGCTGACTGGTGTGGGTGCCATGGGCCCCGGGTACCTCATGACGAGCATTTGGGCCACTCGGATAGAGGATGGGCCTAGCCTTGTAATTAGAGATATAGCTAGATTCGGCAGACTTCGCCTTGTATAGAAAGGAATATACAGTCCTAGTCGGGTGCGTTATATCTCTAAGGGGAGATCTCCTGGTCGTAATCCGATGGGGACTCCTACCTTGTAACCCTGTCCCCCAGTATATAAGGGGAGGCAGGGCGCCCCATGAGGGCAGGTTGAGTTGGTTCACCAGAATCACCACCATAATTCCTCAAAGGAATACATATAAACTGGACGTAGGGTATTACCTCACATTGAGGGCCTGAACCAGTATAAAATCTCTCTATGTTCCTTTGCAATCCACCGAGTTTACATCCGCCGACTAGCCCCATATATTTATCGCCGGTGTAAAACATCGACAGTTGGCGCGCCAGGTAGGGGCTTCGGCGCGATCTACATCTACAAGCTCGATGGATCCAGCAACCGGAGTCGACGGCGGCAAACTCTCCCCCGGAGATACAATTGCATTCGGAAGCCTTGACTTCGTCGCCGACCAGATCGGCAATCTCACCTTGTGATAGAGTCTGGATGGGTCCTGATCTTTTGGTGAGTGGGGATAACTCGATTTGGAGGATCCGACGTTGTGCTGCCCGACTACAATGACCACAGGGGTGCTGCGCCTATGCGACAGTTACACCGGCTCCGAATTGTTGCTGTTCTTGCCGTGCCAAGAACAACCTTGAACCTGCAAGCAAATCAAAGAACAAGCAAGAACAAGTGGACAAGCAAACAGCGCATAGACCTTGCCCAAAGGATGAATCTGATAACACACGAATTGGGGTTCTAGATACAAGTAGAACGGATGGTCTAGTCGACACACGCGTCTACAAGGAAGTAGCAATGGCTAAACTTACAACTAAACAAAACCCAAGTTCATCCCGGCGGCTGCTACATGTATTTATACATGGGCAACAGCAAGGAGGCGTGGGAGGGTGTAAACCCTAAGCTAGAATGGGCCCCTAGTGGGCTGCACGAGATACAAGGGTTTCAGCCCAAGACTGGAAGGCCGAACGTCTCTTTGTCAATTCTTCTCAGCTCCTGTGGAATTCCGTCATGAGGTTAGATCCGTTTGAAAGTAGACTTGATAAGCTTTCCATGAAGTCCAAGAACGCCCCAATCGGAGTCCATATGAAGTCGTGGCAGCCGTGGCAAGTTGGTACTATCCTGCAGTCCGAATCCAACTTCCAAAACGTGTTGAATTTGGACTCCTTTCCTTGGGCCAAAAGTGACGTGGTGGCCTGGTGGAGGACTTTAGGAATACTTAGATTTGGTCCCCAATCAACTTCATTAACCTTCCATGCTTTCCATATGCAATCAAACCTTCCCTTGATCCATGTAAGTAATTTTGAAAATAAAAATAAACACACTTTATGATGCAGCACCAATTTATCAAATGCATCAATGATAAGCCCCATATAGAGTGGTTGCACCTTTGGTTTAGAAGTGGTTAACATGGTCATATCTATGCCGGTGATGTCCTCATCATTCTCCCTTTCTTTACAGCAAACCGTCCTCGGTTTGACCTTTGCTGTAGGATATGGCGTGGGTAGTAACAAAAAATTTTCTCCTTCTTGGAATTGAACGTGTTTCTTTAAAACAAAACTAGAGAAACTTGACATTATAGGATTAGCGTTAATGTAATTCTCTACTTGATCATATTGTTTCACAACCAATGGAGATTTCAGTTTTGAACAAATATAAATTCGGTGTACCATATATTCTCCTTTACAATTATACTTGCCAATGAAGTGATATGTATGATTAGACAAGCATGTCAATTCAGAATATGCAAAAAGTCTCTCCTCTAAACAATTTAGATTACAGAGAATATCAAATTCAATATAACCTAAAGTATTTAACGAGGACAACAATTTTAGTTCATCTTGTGCACAAGCAATTGGAACAAAAAGCATATCTTTAGCATATTTATATGGTTCACAAGAAAAAGTATCACACTTGTTCACTATTTGTGGCATAGGATTAAAAGAAGCATCATCACACAAGTTGTCTTTATCACAAGGAACAGCAAGTAATTCATCTTGTGACAAAGGTAAATCAGCAACAGATTCCACTATTGGTTGCTCTTAACTAGCATGTAGAGTGGACAAATTTTGTACATTATGGGTCACATCATTCTTGCAAGTATTCACATATACTAGAATCTCCTTTTCAGCAATGAGAGCAAGACAAAATAAGTGGGAGATATGTCTATATGTTTCGTTAACAAGCAAGGTTTGAATTTCAGAATTGAGCCCTCTCATGAACCTACTCATAACATCTTCCATGCATTCATTTAACCCACCAAACATGATACAAATCTTAAAATCATGGTAGTATTGTTTCATAGTCCTACTACCCTGTTTTAGTTTCTCAAGTTTGTTAAGCAAATGATTTACATAATATGCAGGAATATATGCATCTCGAAAAAGCATTTTGAAATCATTCCAAGTTTGTGGAACTTTGTTGTGCCTACAAATATGTTTCCATTCATACCAAGCACCTTTTGTTAAAGCATTAGAGGCAGCAAAAACCATTTGATCTTCAGACATGTCATACTTATCAAATTCTGCATCTACCTTAAGCTCCCAATCAATGTATGCATGAGGGTCAAAATTTCCCTCAAAAGATGGTAGAGCACGACTGATCTCAGTTAGAATGTCATCATGTACCTCTAGTGGATGTGCTCCCATATGATGTCGAGGTCGTGAACATCCATGATGCAAGCTACCAGTCCATGTGTCCTCCAAACCTGTCATGGTTAGTGGACAGCAGCAACAAATTCACAAGAAAATGCCTACCAACTAAAGCAAATAGGTGGTGGCACACTATATCTTCACTCAAACTTGAGCCAACGAGTTCTTACATGTTCTTACCACACTTGCAAGGGGTGTTCGCAGCCGGCAAGAATAGCAACAAATGGTGGCAACAAGCACAAACCTGTGACGTAGTAGATAATTTGTGGAGCTATATGGTGGCTGCAATATAAATCAAGGAACAGCTAGAACCACGTTAGCCAAAGTGAGTTGAATAAGCGTTCAATAATGGTACCGTGCTGGTCCTAGGCTAAACCAATTTAGAGACGTGAGCCTAGACACAAACGTAGTCACCCAATAGCGGCACAACAAGGCATACAAGGAGAGCAATGCAGCAGCAACTAGAACTCTTCTTTTTTTTCTTATTTCTTCCTTTGTTTTTTTTGTCCTTTTTTTCTTCTTCTTTCTTTTTCTATTCTTTTTCAAGGGCCTCAAAAGTTATGATTGGCACAATCAAACAAAATGATTACTTCACACAGCTCTCCTTGCTTTTTGATGAACAGATTACACAACAGATATGCGGAAATCTCTAGAGCGATTGCAAAGCGCTCAGAATGAATTTGGTGGCAAGGTTAATTTTTCCTGAAAGAGCACAAAGTAAGCTTTCCAGAATGTATCTAAACACTTGAATTAGAGATCGGATGCAAGAAATAGAGCAGATTTATTCCCATGCAGATCTGGAAGTTGAGATGGCGAAATTAGTTGGAAATTGCAGCGGCGTGAAAGGGGGGGAAGTGGCAGCGAATCTAATGGTGAGAAAAACGTGACAAGAACTCAAAACTCTAATAGATTAGATCCTAAGAACCAGCACTTGACACCACGATTGCAACCACAAATTCAACAAGCCAAGAACTAGGTAGAACAGCAAGGCTCAAAGCTTGTTTTGGGATTTCAGATCTAGCCAATGTTTTTTTTTTGGTTTTTTGGACTGTAGGTAAATTAAAGAACGGATAAATCACTCACCAAAGAACCTTGAGCTCTGATACCACATGATAGAGTCTGGATGGGTCCTGATCTTCTGGTGAGTGGGGATAACTCGATTTGGAGGATCCGACGTTGTGCTGACTACAACGACCACAGGGGTGCTACGCCTATGCGACAGTTACACCGGCTCCGAATTGTTGCTGTTCTTGCCGTGCCAAGAACAACCTTGAACCTGCAAGCAAATCAAAGAACAAGCAAGAACAAGTGGACAAGCAAACAGCGCACAGACCTTGCCCAAAGGATGAATCTGATAACACACGAATTGGGGTTCTGGATACAAGTAGAACGGATGGTCTAGTCGACACACACGTCTACAAGGAAGTAGCAATGGCTAAACTTACAACTAAACAAAACCCAAGTTCATCCCGGCGGCTGCTACATGTATTTATACATGGGCAACAGCAAGGAGGCGTGGGAGGGTGTAAACCCTAAGCTAGAATGGGCCCCTAGTGGGCTGCACGAGATACAAGGGTTTCAGCCCAAGACTGGAAGGCCGAACGTCTCTTTGTCAATTCTGCTCAGCTCCTGTGGAATTTCGTCATGAGGTTGGATCCGTTTGAAAGTAGACTTGATAAGCTTTCCATGAAGTGAAGAACGCCCAATCGGAGTCCATATGAAGTCGTGGCAGCCGTGGCAAGTTGGTACTGTCCTGCAGTCCGAATCCAACTTCCAAAACGTATTGAATTTGGACTCCTTCTTTCCTTGGGCCAAAAGTGACGTGGTGGCCTGGTGGAGGACTTTAGGAATACTTAGATTTGGTCCCCAATCAACTTCATTAACCTTCCATGCTTTCCATATGCAATCAAACCTTCCCTTGATCCATGTAAATAATTCTGAAAATAAAAATATACACACTTTATGATGCAGCCCCAATTCATCAAATGCATCAATGATAAGCCCCATATAGAGTGGTTGCACCTTTTGTTTAGAAGTGGTTAACATGGTCATATCTATGCCGGTGATGTCCTCATCACCTTGGCCGACACGGACCCGATCCAACCGGCCGAGGAACCAGCCGACTCCGCGCCAGTCGGCCTACACGATGCTGCAGCAATCTTTCACGACATGCTGCGGCAACCTCCAATACGCCCGAGTCCAGGGACAACTCTTTCTTTAGGTGTTCGACTCGGACTCGGTTTTGAGCTGGCCGAGATCGGGCTGAAAAAGGAAGAGATCGTCAATTTCCCGTTCGGATTCGGCGACGCCGCGGATATCTACAATCTACATCCGACGCGGCAAGCCCGATCCCCTGGAGTTCGACTCGGATACGGCCCCGAGCCGCTCGAGATCAGATCTAGGGAGGTCGGAGTTACACTCATCCCCATCAACTATTTCGACTACGACTCTCAGTCGGACTACGACTCTCAGTCGGATTCCGACTCTAAGTCGGATAGCAGTTCGGCAAGCTTCTCCCCGCCACGAGAAATCTTCATGGCATCCAAAGGCTCCACTCCTACTCAGGAATCACGCCGACTGCACGAGCAACAAGAGGAGGAGGCCTGCTGACTGCGAGAACAACAGGAGGAAGAAGCAAGAAGCCTGCACACCCGCAACGACGGCCTATGCAGGGCTGGGCGAACCGCTCAGCAACAAGCCCTCCAAACAAAAGTCGGTGACCACGACGTCTTCGTCACGCCACAACAGAACGTCGTGGCCGCCGCAACCCTACTGGACACTGTCCAGCTTGGGCCTGATCACCAGGCCACCCCGACGATCGCAAGGATAAAAGCCATGCTTACCGCTGCTGCATGTCAGCAGCACCAACAGTCGGGCGATACCCTCATACCGACCCACCGGTCGGCATCCCTAATGGCAGTCTCGTCTACCTCAAAGCGACACCGAGCGGCCGGCTCTAGTTGGCTGCACACGGAGTCACGCCAAACGTCACTCGGCAACCCAAACAACAACCGGCAACGTCGAAGTGACCGTCGGGACAACCGGGATCTCCGAGGCCAACTATGGCATGATCTTCAGCAGGACACCAATGCTCGGCGCCGCGAACGAGAAGAAGACGAGCAACGCCAACTGGAAGACGAGAACGAGCATTCCGGCCTCCACCACGAGCGGTTTCGCCGCCGTATTCGGAGCCGGAGCCCTCATGAAGACGAAGGCATACCGGCCTTCACCCAGGAGCTACAACAGGTCGACTGGCCGTCGAGTTTCAAGCCTATAGGCATCGACAAATACGATGGCAAGACCAATCCCGAGTCCTGGCTCACGGTCTACACTCTGGCGATCCGAGCAGCTGGGGGAAATCACAAAGTCATGGCTAACTATCTCCCAGTCGCTTTAGCCGACTCAGCGAGGACATGGCTAACAGGACTTCCCAAGCAATCAATCGGCTCCTGGGGAGAACTCCGGGAACGCTTCATCGCCAACTTCCAGGGAACATACGAGAGGCCATCTTCCGAGTACGACTTATATCAGTTGCATCAAAGGAAGAACGAGTCTCTTCGTGACTTCATCAAGAGGTTCTCTGAGAAGAAAAATTTGATCCCAAACATCAAGGATGAGGTCGTCATCACCGCCTTTCAAAAAGGAGTCAAGACACCTCGTTCATCGACAAATTCACTCGGAAGCCTCCCAACTCTATCAAGGCTCTATTCAACATGGAGAACAAATACGCCGACTCAGCCCATGCTGTTGCTGAGGCCCTTGAAGATAAAAAGGCATCCTGACAGAAGAAGCGGGAGGGCACCAACGACGCGGTCCCAACTAAAGCCGGGAATCGCAAACGCAAGTCAGACGGCTTCATTGTGGCAATCGGTCACAATCGTCTTCGACTTTCAACAACTGAAGATTATCAGAACAACAAGTGACATGCTCGAGGGCTCACAAGCTCAAACGCAAGGATGGCATCCCCACTCCGAAATACCGAACAGCTAAGTCGCTTCCTGATAAATATTTCTTCACTCGGCTTTACCAATGCCGCAGCCGCTTACACCTAATAGGCCTAGCTCCGGATATGCGTGATAGGAACTCAGGGCTGCGAGCCCATCTCCTACGCTCGGGGGCTGGACAAGTCTGCCAAAATACACTCGGGATGCTCCATGAGGGCTACTGACCGAGTACTTGCACCAGTCGGAATGTGTGTTTACACTCGGCCTTGCCAATGCCGCTTACACCTAATAGGTGCACAAGCTGCACTCTTCTCTGGTTTTGCTCTTAAATGATTGCAAAAGTACTTGAGTAGCATAAACCCTGATCCGTGAAACTTTGCTCCATGAAAGACGAACTCAAGTCACCCAAAACGCGTATCTGGGAAAGTGCCATGAGCCAACTCCCGACGCTAGGGGGCTATGACTAGTCGGGCAGAGTGTTTAAACATAAGGGGTCAACTACTCGGGGAAATTAATATCAAAAAGAGGAAAAACTCGTATTTACATATATTGTAAAATACATTTTATTCGGGTGATTATTTCCTTCATCAGATGCTACTCATCCGATATCTCTATATTGCAGGCCCAGCTCCAGATACGCGTGACAGGAACTTAGGGCTGGGAGCCTATCTCCTACGCTCGGGGGCTGGACAAGTCTGCCAAAATACACTCGGGATGCTCCATGAGGGCTACTTACCGAGTACTTGCGCCATTCGGGACGTCATCTTCCCTGGCTACGCTCCATGTGAGCTGACAATCGACTTCCGGCACTAGTCGGGGGTCGTATATCACTCGGCTGGGTGAGGTACGCCCCATGAGGGTCACTAGCCGAATCTTATGCTAATGCAAGGTTCGGGTACCTCGCTTGGCTATAACTCTGTTGGGTAGGGTATGCCCCATGAGGGTCGCTAGCCGAATCCTATGCTAATGCAAGGTTCGGGTACCCTGCTCGGCTCTCCTGAAATCAGAGAAGACTTACATCATCAAAGCGCATCCGGAGTTCTCATGCACCGCATCACACCTGAGGAGGGCAAGCAGATCCTGCAACATACCTGCTCGGGCACCTATGGCAACCAGGCTGCATCCAGAACATAAGTCGGAAGGGCTTGCAAATAAGGATTTCTCTGGCTGATTGCGGTTACCGACACCAAAAAACTCATCCTGACATGCGAGGGAGGGTGATTTTATAGAGCCTACATTGGGTGGGTCGGTTTAGACCGGCGTACTCGGTAACGGGCTACCAAGATATGAGTTCCTACAGTAGCATGCTCCATGTGGGCCGCCCGCAGGCTGAGTTGAAATTATAGCGCTGGTGCTACCAACAGGAGCCGATGAGGTAAATAGATATGCTCCATGAGAGCCTTATTGCTAAACATATATGTTTGGGTATCTATTTTATCCACCAGGTCTCGAGGATATATCCTTACAAGGATCACAAGCTGGTCTTCATTAAAATTGGGGATGCAGGTATCTTTCTCGGGTACACCTGACCACGCCGTGGATTTATTTTCATAAAGTGGTACTCGGCCTACATGCGTGGCCATCAGTTGCCATGGGCAACATTATTCCCACTGACATGATGTGGAAGAGTCTAACTTTCGAGTAGTGCACTACTCGGGAGAGACTAAATTTCTCATTCCCGCTGACATGATGCGGAGGAGTCTAACTTTTGAGTAGTATACTACTCGGGAAAGACTATAAACATTCTTCCAGCTGACGAGCTGAAGAGTCTAACTTCCGAATGGGACGCCACTCGGGAAAGACTATAAACACCTTTTCCAGCTGACATGAAGCTGACGAGTCTAATTTTCGAGTAGTATACTACTTGGGAAAGACTATAAATAATCATCCCGGCTGACATGATGCCGACGAGTCTAATTTTTGAGTACTATACTACTCGGGAAAGACTATAAACACCCCCTTTCCAGCTGACATGACGCTGAAGAGTCCCATATACGATTAGCATCCTACTCGGCAAGACTATAAACACACATTCCGACTGACATAAAGTTGAAGAGTCCTATATACGAGTAGTTCCCTACTCGGCAAGACTATAAATCATATTCCGGTTGACATGGTACCGAAGAGTCTCATATACCAGTAGTAATCTACTCGGGAAAGACTTCAAGGTTAAAGATCTTTGACTTTATGTTTAATTGTTTTCACAATTAAGCACAAAGTCAAGGGCTACACCTAATAGGTGTGCCTATTCGGCGCACACTATTCCTACATCTACATGGAGCCCTTCATAGCCTCGCTGCCAGCTGACATGAAGCAGGACTCAGGAGAAGCAGCACTCAGACAAAGAGTACTAGGGAGCAATGCACTCGGGAAGACTTCACCGTGGAGGATGAGCACTCAGCATCAGCTGTGACTCAACTATGAAGGTCTCGGGGGCTACTGTGGGTGCCATGGGCCCCGGGTACCTCATGACGAGCATTTGGACCACTCGGATAGAGGATGGGCCTAGCCTTGTAATTAGAGATATAGCTAGATTCGGCAGACTTCGCCTTGTATAGAAAGGAATATACAGTCCTAGTCGGGTGCGTTATATCTCTAAGGGGAGATCTCCTGGTCGTAATCCGATGGGGACTCCTACCTTGTAACCCTGTCCCCCAGTATATAAGGGGAGGCAGGGCGCCCCATGAGGGCGGGTTGAGTTGGTTCACCAGAATCACCACCATAATTCCTCAAAGGAATACATATAAACTGGACGTAGGGTATTACCTCACATTGAGGGCCTGAACCAGTATAAAATCTCTCTATGTTCCTTTGCAATCCACCGAGTTTACATCCGCCGACTAGCCCCATATATTTATTGCCGGTGTAAAACATCGACAACTGGGTTAAAATCATAGCGCTGGTGCTACCAACGGGAGCCGATAAGGTAATCAGAGATATGCTTCATGAAGGCCTAATTGTTGAACACATGTGTTCAGATATCTGTATTATCCACCAGGTATTGAGAATATATCCTTATAAGGGTCACAAGCTGGTCTTCATTAAAGTTGGGGATGCAGGTATTTCTCAAGTGCACCTGACCACACATTGGATTAAAATCCATAAAGTGGTACTCGGCCTACATGCTTGGCCAACATTGCCATGAGCAAATATTTTTCCAGCCGATATGACACTGAAGAGTCTAACTTTCGAGTGGGACGCCACTCGAGAAAGACTATAAACACTTTTTCCAGCTGACATGAAGCTGAGGAGTCTAATTTTCGAATAGTATACTATTCGGGAAAGACTATAAATAATTATTCTGGCTGACATGATGCCGACGAGTCTCACATATCGGTAGTATACTACTCGGGGAAGACTATAAAACTATTCCAGTTGACATGATACTGAAGAATCTCACATACCAGTAGAGCACTACTCGGTATAGACTACAAGGTTAAAGATCCTTGACTTTATGTTTAATTGTTTCGTAATTAAGCACAAAGTCAGGGCCTACACCTAATAGGTGCTCCTATTCGGCGCACACTATTCATATTTCTACATAGAGCCCTTCACAGCCTCGCTGCCAGCTGACATGAAGCAGGACTCGGGAAGAAGCACTTGGATAAAGAGTACTCGGGAGCAATACACTCGGGAAACTTCACCGTGGAGGATAAGCACTCGGCATCAGCTGTGACTCAACTATAAAGGTCTCAGGGGCTGCTGTGGAGGCCATGGGCCCCGGGTACCTCATGACAAGCATATGGGCCACTCGGATAGAGGATGAGCCTAGCCTTGTAATTAGGGATATGGTGACCCTTGGCAGACATTGCCTTATACAATAAGGAATATACAGTCCTAGCCAGGTACGTTATATCTCTAGAAGGAAATTCCTTGGCCATAGTCTGGCTGTAATTCCTACTTTGTAACCCTGTCCCCCAGTATATAAGGGGAGGTAGGGCGCCCCATGAGGGCAGAAGCATACGAGTTCATCAGAACCACCACCATAATTCCTGAAAGGAATACACCACAACTGGACGTAGGGTATTACCTCACATCGAGGGCCTGAACCAGTATAAACTCTTTGTATTCCTTTGCAATCCACCGAGTTTCGATCCGACGAGTAGCCCTATATTCATATTGCCAGTGTAAAACATCGACACTAATCACAAAAAACATTGCTAGGCCGCCCATTAACCGCTAGCATGTCTATTTAAATAGTTTTACTCTGGCCAGAGATGTACCAAATTACCCATAAGACACAACCCCACAACACGTTACCATGCGCCTCAATACCACCATAGTACCTCAAAAAGGAGTTGTGATAGGACCATCCATGTAGCACTCACAACAAGAGAGCCACCTGCTAAGCCACCTGTCTCTGGTAGGGTTGATCCGATTCCTAGGCAGGGAGACGGCCCAGCGCCCAAACCATGGACTTATGATTGCCATGCATGGACTTATGACTGCCACAAAACACCCTGGTGCCTCCAGTTGAACATGTCACACTTCAACTCCCGCCATTACCCATTCTAGTTTGTGGTTAGTACGAGTATTGCTTCACAAAGATAGCTCGCGAACTGGTCCTTAAGTGCCATGAGCACCACTAGCATCAACAACATTCCATGTGCTCACAACCCACCATTTTGTCATGTTTGTGTTGACCAATTAATTAGCCACACACGACCTCAGTCGTGAACTAAATCATCATTTCATGTCATCCATACGTTATGAGTAAGTTCAGTGATAGCCCATAAGTTCCACTATAATTTCTAAGCATGGCTAAGCAGGGTCCTAGAGTTATTCTAGCTAACCAGTAATTAAAGCTAGCTAGTCACATTATCCCATAGGTACAAATAACAGGGGATCAAAGCAATAGGGCCATAATCAAGGAACAAGGTTTCCCTCTCGATGATATTGTAATATAAATGCACATTCAAAGGAAAACATAGTTTTAAACCATGGGTACAACATGCTCAAAGGTATTTAGGATCTATGTTACATGCCTTGCTGCTCTGCGAAAGCCTTGGGACTCTCCTCGTAGAATCCCATCTCTTTGGAACATCAGTGGCTAAACGCAATAAACAAAAACGAAAAAATAGTACATAAGCATACATCAACAGTACAATATTATATTTTTAAAGAATTATGCAAGTTGAATCACCCCAAACGCTGTTAGGATGAATTAGTTATGAATTTTTAAAGTTTACAACATATTTCATGTGTTAAAGGAATTATTAATGGATTTATGATGTCAGCCCTAAAGGTGCAAAGAAGAAATCCGGCGGCTAAAATGCTGGTCCCACCGACAGAGAGAGGGAAGAGATCGTGCACCGTGGACCGGGCGCACCGAGGGATTGGATCGGTATGGATGGTTTAGATTAACTTATGGATTGGATCTAACGGCTAGGATTTGATCAGGAGGATTGGATGGTTGAGATTTAATCTTTACATAGTGGTTACATGGGCGAACACGTGGGCGCCAAGTGGCGAACAAGTTGGACGGGAGGGCGATGTGGCTGCTAATGGGGACGGCGACGTGGTACCACGTCGGCACAGCTTTGCCAGAGCAGGGTGGCGCACGGATCCTGATGGTCAATGCTGAACGATGGCACGGTGAGGCAGAGCGACAGCAACTCAAGCTGATAAGCCACTTTGCCTCTTCTGCCCAAGACTTTGTACGGGCCCACATATCTAGGTTCCAACTTCCCTTTGGTTTGGAATTGTCGTACGCCTCGGAGTGGCATAACCCTCAGATACAGGAAATCTCCTTCCTCAAAAGTCAAATCTCGCTCTTCTGTTTGGACTGTGCTGCCATAAGAGCATGTTGAATAACCCTCACTTTTTCCTCTGCCTCACATATAATGTCAGTCCCGAAAACTTGTCGTTCCCCTGTTAGCAGGGTCCTACACTTTCGACCATACAGAGCTTCGAACGGTGCCATTCGTAGACTGGAATGATAGCTGTTGTTGTATGAGAACTCGGTGTAGGGAAGGCTCTTATCCCAAGTTTTGCCAAAATCCAGGACGCATGCTCGGAGCATATCCTCAATTATTTGGTTGATCCTCTCTATTTGACCGTCGGTCTGGGGGTGATATGATGTACTGAAGTTTATACGCATGCCCATTTCTTCCTATAATTTCTGCCAGAACTTCGACGTGAACTGGCTACCACGATCGGACACAATCTTTTTGGGGACACCATGATAACACACTATCTTGGCAAAATGTAGCTCTGCCAGCTTACTGCTAGAGTAAGTTGTCTCGACCGGAATGAAGTGTGCCACTTTAGTCAACCTATCCATGGCTACCCATATCGAGTCATACCCTCCTTGAGTTCGGGGAAGTCCGGTGTTGAAGTCCATCCCTATCTCTTCCCACTTCCACTTTGACACTTTTAAGGGTTGGAGTAACCCTGCTGGCAGCTGATGCTCAGCTTTGACTTGTTGGCATACATCACAAATTGCCACGAACTCTGCTATTTCTCGTTTCATGCTAAGCCACCAATACTTCTCTTTCAGATCATGATACATCTTAGTGCTACCGGGGTGGATCGAGTACTGGCTCTAGTGTGCTTCTTGTAGTATATGCTTCTTGAGCAAAGGCTTGTCAGGAACATAGATATGATTTCCGTTCCACACTGTGCCTTGTTCATCTTCCATGAATCCGACGGCTTCCCCCTTATCATGTTCTTCTTGAGGACCCTAATATCGACATCCTCGACCTGTGCTTTACGGATTTGGTCGACAAGCAGGGGCTCAGCTTCAATGGTCACCACAGAGCCATGGTTAATGACGTGGAGATTTAGGGCCTCCATCTCCTTGCCAAGGTCGAATGACCGCGGGTCAAGACAGACTGTGTTGACATAGCTTTTGCGACTCAAAGCGTCGGCCTCAACATTGGCCTTGCCAGGATGGTAGTGAATGCCCAAATCATAATCTTTAATGAACTCAAGCCATCTTCTCTGTCGAATGTTCAAGTCGGGTTGGGTGAAGATATACTTGAGGCTCTTATGATCCGTGTAAAATTCACAATAGTTCCCCATGAGGTAATGCCACCATAACTTCAAGGGGTGAACAATGGCTGCCAACTCTAGATCGTGGGTAGGGTAGTTACATTCATGCAGGCATAGCTGACGAGGCGCATACGCCATGACTTGTCTTTCCTGCATGACAATGCAACCCAAACCTTGGTGTGAAGTGTCATTGAACACTTGGAAGTCCTTGTGGATTTTAGGCAGGATTAGGATCGGAGACGACACCAGCTTTTCCTTGAACACTTGGAATGTTTCTTTGCACTCAGGTGTCTATATGAATTTCTCTTCCTTCTTAGCAGATTGGTCATGGGTTTGGCAATCTTCAAGAAGTTCTCAATAAAGCGACGGTAATATCCTGCTAGTCCAAGGAAGCTGCGGATGTGCGAGACCATCTTCAGTGATCTCCACTTGGTCACTTCCTCGACATTCGTGGGGTCCATAGCCACACCATGTGCGGATACCACATGTCTGAGGAACTTAACTTCGGTCAGCCAAAAGTCGCATTTGCTGTATTTCGCATATAACTGATGCTCACGAAGCTTCTCCAACACTAGACGTAGGTGCAGCTCATGCTCTTCTTTGGATCTGGAGTAAATCAATATATCATCAATGAAAACAACCATGAATTTGTCCAGATATTCCATGAACACCTTGTTCATCAAATTCATGAAGAAGGCCGGGGTGTTGGTTAGTCCAAAAGACATGACGATGCATTCATACAAACCATAGCGAGTGGTAAAGGCAGTCTTGGGAATATCTTCTTCCCGTATTTTCAACTGGTGGTAACCTGACTGGAGGTCAATCTTGGAGAACACCATTGCTCCCTTTAGTTGATCAAACAGGTCGACGATCCAGGGAAGTGGATACTTGTTCTTGATGGTGACCTCGTTGAGGGTATGATAATCGATGCACATGCGCCTGGTCTTATCCTTCTTCTCCATGAATATGACCAGTGCTCCCCAAGGCGATGTACTTGGGTGGATGAACCCTTTCTCCTTCAACTCTTCTAACTGCTTCTTGACCTCCGCCAATTCATTTGCAGCCATGTGGTTCGGTCTCTTGTAGATGGGCGCAGTTCTAGGTGCCAAATCAATGCGGAATTCAATTTCTCTTAGGGGCGGCATTCCGAGCAAGTCCTCCACGTTCGGGTATTCCTTCACTACAGGGATTTCCTCAAGATAGAGCTGATGTAGAACTTGCTTACATGTTTTGGTGGGGTGAGCATAGAGAACAACCGGCTGGTTGCCATTGCATAATGTCACCATTTTGCGTGTGCAATCCAAAACTCCGTGATGGTGAGAGAGCCAGTTCATACCGAGGATCACATCCAAGTCCTTGGAATTCCGAAGGATGAGGTTGGCTCGAAAAGTGGTTCCTTGGATTTCTATGGGCACCGACGGGCTAAAGTGTCGGGCTAGCATTTGCCCCCCAAGGGTAGTGATGGTCATAGAGTTGCTAAGGCATTCCACCCTCAAGTTATATCGCCCCACAAATTCTTTAGATATGAAAGAGTGCGTAGATCCAAAATCAAATAACACTGTTGCAGGATGAGAATGGACTAGAAACGTACCGATGAGCACTTCCGGAGCTGCCTGAGCTTCTTCTGTGGAGACGTGGTTGATGCATCCCTGGACCATGTTGTTGTTTCCTTCGTGGTTGCAGATCGGAGCTGGACCTTGCTGGCGCTTAGGCTTTGGACACTTATTTGCAAAGTGCCTAGCTCTTGGCAATTGAAACAAACCAGGATCTTCCCATTTCCATCCTTGCGGGTGGTATCCCCAGTCATTTCCACAGAAGTGGGGTGAGGAGTCTTGTTGATGTTGCCCTAGGGTTGCTAAGGAGCCTTGACTATGTACTGAGGTCGAGGGGGTTGTTGAGCATGGGAGCCTAATGAAGATCCACCGGCGTAAGGGGTGGTAAAGCGGAGCTTCTGGCTAGGCCCTTGCTATGCCTTGAAGTGTGCCAACTGACACTTGTGGTTGTCGATCTCCTTATGCTTGGCTTCCTGGTGGATTGCTTTGTCGACCAGTCTCTAAAAATGTGCATAGTCATTGGAGATCAATTGCACCGAGAGGTCAGAGTTGAGCCCGGATAGAAACTTTTCCAACTTGTCCTCATCTTCCTGCACATCCTTTGGCGCATAGCGAGCGAGGCGGTTGAACTAGTACTCAGTCACCATGTGGTTCCCCTGCCTAAGGTCGCGAAATTCGCGCTTCTTCAAAGCCATGACCCCTGCAGGCACATGATTCTCTGGAAAGCGGCCGTGAAACAATTCTAGGTGATTGGCTGATCAACCGGTAGGATAGCTTGGAAGTGGTCCCACCATTCTGAAGCTAGTCCATGGAGTTGATGGGAGGCGAAAGCGACTGATACATCATAGGTGCACTGGATCAGATTGAGCTTCTTGCTGATGGCATGCAGCCAATCTATGGCATCCACTGTGTTGGTGGTACTGGAGAAGGTAGGTGGGTAAACACGAAGGAACTCAGCTAGTTTGGATTGTGGTGGATTTGGTGGTGGTGCAGGAGCTTGAGCGTGGGGCAGGTTCTATATGTGGTGAAGGATGGCGGCCATCATGTGGGTCTGCTAGGTTAGGAACTGGGTGAGGATGGGGTTATCCATGGGAGGTGGGGGCAGGGGCGGTGGTGGCAGATCCTCCTGAATATGCTCTTGCTATGGTCCAGTGCTACTAGTAGCATTCCTCCTGGTGTTCACCATCTGTGGAGGCCAAGGGCCCCGAGTATCTCATGAGAAGCATTTGGGCCACTCGGACAGAGGATGGGCCTAGCCTTGTAATTAGGGATACAATAGGACTCAGCATACATAACCCTGTACGACAAGGGAAGGATATAGTCCTAGTCGGGCACATTGTATTCCAAGAAGGAAATCCTTTAGTCGGAGTCTGACTGGGATTCCTAATCTATAACCCTGCCCCCCAGTATATAAGGGGAGGCAGGGTACCCCCTGAGGGCAAGATAGTGCAAGCTCATCAGAGAAACCTCAAAGGCAATACACCACAACTGGACGTAGGGTATTACCTCATCTCGAGGGCCTGAACCAGTATAAATTGTTTCGTGTTCCTTTGCAATCCATCAAGTTTAGGTCTCACGAGTAGCCTCACATTCTTATTGCCGATACAAAACATCGACAGTTGGCGTGCCAGATAGGGGCATTGTCGAGATCATCTTCAACAAGCCTGATGGATTCAACCACCGGAGTCGACGGCATCAACTTCTTTCCCAGGCAAACAATCACCTTTGGGAGCCTCGACTTCGTTGCCGACAAGTTCGGCAACCTCACCCTGTCTGACTCAAATCTGATCTGATTGGCAAGGGACCAAGCCGACTCCACGCCAATCGGCCCAAGTAACACTGCGGCAACCCTCGTCGACTTGCTGCGGCAATCTTCAACATGCCCGAGTCTAGGGATAACTCTTTCTTTCAGTGTTCAACTCGAACTTGGACTTGAGCAGGCCAAGATCGGGCTAAGAAAGGAGGAGATCGTCAATCTCCCATTTGGACTCGGCAACGCCGTGGATGTCTTCAATCAGCATCCGATGCGGCAAACCCGATCCCTTGGAGTTCAACTCGGATATGGCCCAAAGCCGCTCGAGATTGGATCTAGTGAGGTTGGAGTTGTAATCACCCCCATCAACTACTCTAATTCCGACTCTAAGTCGGACAGCAGTTCGGCAAGCTTCTCTCCACCACGCGAAGTCTTCATGGTGTCCAAGGGCTCTACTCCCACTCAGGAGGCACACCAACTACAAGAGCAGCAAGAGCAAGAGGCCCACCAACTGTGAGAACAACAGGAGGAAGAAGCAAGACGCCTGCATACTGAGCGCGGCACCCGCAACGACGATCTGCATAGGGCCAGTGGACTGCTCAAAATCAAATCCTCCAAACCCAAGTCGGTGACCACGACATCTTCGTAACGCCTTAGCAAAACATCGTACCCGCTGCAACTCTACTGGACACGCTCCAGTTTGGGCGTGATCAACAAGCCACCCCGACTATAGCAAGGATAAGAGCCATGATCACCGCTGCTGCATGTCGGCAGCACCAACAGTCAGGTGATACCCTCATACCGACCAACCGGTCGGCTTCCCCAACGGCAATCCCATCCGCCTCAGCGCGATGACGAGCGGCCGGCTCCAGTCAGCCGCACACGGAGTCACGCCAGACGTCACTCGGCAACCCCAACAATGACCGGCGGTGTCGACATCAAAATGATCGTCAGGACAACCAGGATCTCCGAGGCCGACTACGACGTGATCTTCGGCAAGACATCAAGCATGGTGCCACAAACGCGAGGAAGATGAGCAGCGCCGACTGGAAGACGAGAATGAGCGCTTCAGCCTCCACCAAGAGTAGTTTCACAACTGTAGTTAGAGTTGGAGTCCCCATGCAGATGAAGGAGTACCAGCCTTCACCCAAGAGTTGCAACAGGTCGACTGGCCATCGGGTTTTAAGCCAACTGGAATCGAGAAGTGCAACGGGAAGACCAATCCCGAGTCCTGGCTCATGGTCTACACTCTGGCGATCCGAGTAGCTAGAGAAGATCACAAGGCCATGGCTAACTACCTCCCAGTCACTCTAGCCGACTCGGCGAGGACATGGCTAACAGGACTCCGGGAATGCTTCATCGCCAATTTCCAAGAAATGTACAAGAGGCCATCTTCCGAGTACGATCTATATCAGTGCCATCAAAGGAAGAATGAGTCTGTTTGTGATTTCATCAAGAGGTTTTCTGAGAAGAAGAATTCAATCCCAATGATCAAGGACGAGGTTGTTCATCGCTAAATTCACTCGGAAGCCTCCCAATTCTGTGAAGGCTCTATTCGACAAGGTGAACAAGTACGCCGACTCGGCCGATGCTGTTGCTGAGGCCCTCGATGACAAAAAGGCACCCTGACAGAAGGCGTGTGCTCACCGGCACCGTGGGCGGCACCTCACGTTCTAGGCGAACCAAGGGGCAATCCCCTGGGTCCTTGGGTGTGTGAGAAAGAGGGTGAGCTAGGGAGGCAAGAGGACATGGGCTTGGTTAAGAAGGAAGGCAGGGAAGGGAGAGGAGAGAGGGGGGCACTGCTCTACTCCATCAGTCTCACGATGGTGTGTGCGTGGGCAAGCGTGCAGCAGACAGATGGGATAGGGCAGGGCGTTCCTGAGGCTGTCAGGGGCATCTCACGAGGTCCCAAGGTGGCTCTGCCTCTCTCTCTCATGTGGTCTGGGGCATGCAGAGGTAGCCACATGGTCGAGCCACATGGGCGGAGAGAGATCCTTGCGTGATCACACTTGGGCGATGGAGAATAGGGACTGCCTAAGTTGGCCTGGGCTTGGCTGGGCTGTGGGGTCCAAATTAGAGGTGGGGCCCAACATAAAAAGTGTGTCCGATGGGGTTACCTACCTTGCCAACTGAAAATATTGGGTCAACAGGTCGAGAAAACAGGAGAAACCGAGAGGAAGAGGGAAAGAACTCTTCTCGGGTGAACAATACCCAATTTTTTTCCAATTTCAGCAGAGGATTAGACTAGATGTTAGATGGGCCAACTTGCTTCAAACAGAATGAAACTTGGAGGCAAGGCTGGTAGTAAGGTATGGAATTTTTAGGAATTTTTCCAGAATTTTTGGTGAAGATTGAAAATTGAGGGTTAGATAGGGCGGTGGGAACAGTTTATATAGATCGTACGAACTTTAATCTGTTTGGCTGGGATTTTTCATGCATGAAAGATGACATGCAGTGCATGCAGATGAAAAACAGTTTTATGCACCAATGAAGAAAAGTGGGCTGTTACAGCGCCTTGCCTCCCCTTATATACTGGGGGATAGGGTTACAAAGTAGGAGTCCCAATCGGACTATGACCAAGGGATCTCCTTCTAGGAATACAACGTGCCCGACTAGGACTGTATTTTCCCTGTCATACAAGGTTAAGTCTGCCGAGTCCTATTGTATCCTAAATTACAAGGCTAGACCCATCCTCTGTCCGAGTGGCCCAATAGCTTCTTGTGACATACCTGGGGCCCATGGCACCAACATGGGCCCCTTGCAGTTTGGGGACTTGACATAGTCAGGCCGCTCAAAAAAGTGCTAGGAGGGTTCACACACTTGTTCATTGTAGTGGATAAATTCACAAAGTGGATTGAGGCAAAACCCGTTGCTACCATAACAGTGGCACGAGCAAAGGACTTCATCTTGAGTATTTTATACCGATTTGGGGTTCCTAACCGCATCATAACGGACAATGGTACTCAGTTCACAGGTGGCGAATTTCAAGATTTCTGGGATAATTTTGGCATCAAGATCTGTTATGCTTCTGTGGCACACCCACGAAGTAATGGGCAGGTCGAGCGTGCTAATGGCATGGTCTTACAAGGTATCAAGGCTAGGGTGTTCGACCGACTACAACCATGCAGGGCGGTGGGTACAAGAACTCCCATCCGTTCTCTGGTCTCTAAGAACCATGGTTAGTCGGGCAACAGGGTAATCCTCTTTCTTCCTAGTCTATGGTGCTAAGACTATGCTACCAACTGAGTTGGTGTTCGGCTCTCCACGAGTTCAGGCCCACTCAGAAGACAAATCAAACAAAACCTGATTGGTCGAACTCGATCAGTTGGAGGAAGCGAGGGATATCACACCAGTCGGCAAGGTATCATCAAGGCCTGCGTCGTTAACACAGTCAAAATGTCTGTGGCCATGCCTTTTGGGTGGGAGATCTTGTCTTGAGAAAAATACAAACCACCAAAGACAGGTATAAACTATCCCCTCTGTGGGAAGGGCCGTTCATTATCATTGAGGTGACATGTCCGGACGCCTACCAACTGAAGACTAAAGACGGCGCCCTTGTCATCAACTCATGGAATATAGAACAGCTACGTCTTTTCTATACTTGAGTTTTGTATTTCCTCTATATATATGTACAAAGTTTTTTCTATACTTGAATATAGAACAGCTACATCCCCAATTTTGATGAAGACCAGCTTGTGATCCTTATAAAGATATATCCTCAATACCTGGTGGATAAGACAGATACCCAAACATATGTGTTCAGTAATTAGGCCTTCATGAAGCATACCTGTTTATCTCATCGGTTCCTGTTGGTAGCACCAGCACTGCGATTTTAACACAGCCAGTGAGCAGCCCACATTGAGCGTGCAAGTGTAGAAACTCATATGTTGGTGGCCCAGTACCGACTGTGTAAGCCCAAGCCCACGAATTGAAACGGCTCTACAAAGGCAGGGAGAGAGAGAAAAGATTCCTTCTTCTTCTCCAATCCACCAATCGTTTCGTTTTCCAGCTTCCGCGCCAAAATTTCGCCTCCCACTCCGGTAGGGTTTGCCATTATTCGCTCTTCCCCATTAGAACTCGGGCGATTTCGCTCCTCCTCGTCTATTCCAAACCTTCCGCAACATTCCCCCAAATCTCCTCATCCCTAACCATGCCGAGGGCTTCAGATCTCGCAGATGCGTCGGATGATGTCTGGCCGACTTTGGATTGCGGGTTGGCTAAGCTGAAGCTCCTGGAGAAGCAGCTAAGGTTGCAGAGCCACGATGTCATCAACTGGCGTCTGGCTGAGGGTGAATCGGTTCCGGAGCCCCAGGACGGTGAGACCGTCATTTTCGCCTCTTTTTTCCACAGGGGTCTTTCTCTTCCATCTTCCGAGTTCTTCCGCCAGCTTCTTGCTTTTTACGAACTCGAGTTGGTGAATCTGAATCCCAACTCGATTTTGCAAATCTCCATATTCATGACTCTTTGTGAGTGCTTCCTGGGTGTGGAACCCCATTTAAATCTTTTTAGATATTTGTTCCATATCAAGCCCCAACCCTCCAAGAGCAAAATCCAAGTGATTGGGGGGCCGGTATCCAACTCAAAAGCGAAATGAAGAGGATCTATTTCAATATCCCTCTGAAATCGTCTCTCAAAGGCTAGCATAAGGAATGGTTTTACTGCTCTGATCTTAAGCCAAGCCTTCCCCCTTTTATGGGTTTGCCCCCGGTGGTTATTGCCAAGTGGTCGTCTTTGCCTACCTCTGAAGAAATGGGGCAGGTTAACATTCTTGTTGGCAGGATTGACAAGCTGAAGAGAGCTGGGTTGACTGGTCCATGGGTGGCCAGATGTTTCTTGACTCGGTGCATCAGGCCGCTGAAGCTGTGGTGTCACTTCGGCTAGGACTACAAGGGCAAAGGTGATCCTAGCCAGGAATACTCCGACCTGATAGACAAGTACAAGGTGACAAACATCCTGCTAGATTTCTTTGCCAGCGGGGTGATCGAAACTGAAGACACAGATTAGTCTGTGGCGGCTTATAGCCGGAAGAGGCCGTGCCCAAAGGTAACCCTTGCTGATGCTGTCTTGTAGTTCATCTATGGTGAATGCTTGTAGATATATGCCTAGATTGGCTCTAGAATGTGTAAATATATTGTTGAACTACTTGTAGTCATGTGAGGAGTTTGATGAGGACTCCCGAACGCTGTTGGCCATGAAGTCCAAGAAGAGGATGAGAAGTCCTTCTGCTGTCCAACCCGACTCCAAGAGAGCGGGGAAGAGACCTATTGTAGATCAGGGCAAGAAGAAAGTTATGAGGCCGAGTGCCGCAGCCAGGAGTCTGAACATAAAAGACACCGTCGGTACAGCCCCCAGGCTGCTGAGTCCCAGACCGGGACTAGCGCAGTCGAGCTCAGCATCATCGAGCCCAATACGAGTGCCGCCGAGTACAAGGCCAAGTCCAGCGTTGCCAGGCTCAGACACATCGAGCCCAAGAATGGCACCGTTGAGTACCCAGGCACCCCAGCCAACCGCACCATGAGCGGGGCCGACCAAGACAGAAACACCACCGCCGACTACCGTGCCCTCAGGCCCGACAGCCAGCGGCTCTCTAGTGCTGAACTCTGGATCCCCCAGATAGAGGCTTAAGTTCTCCAAGAGGTAGGTTGCTCTGGGTCTTCTGAAAATCTTGTTCAGCATGGTTGCATTTTGATATTTGACTCGTTACGCAGGAAGCGAGCTGACATTGATCTCAAGGAGACTGTTCTGGCTACCCCCGTTGTTGAGCCAGTCCTAGCTGAGCCAGCGCCAGCAAGCACACCTGCTGAGTCGACGACGGTCTCAGTTGCAGAAACTGAGATCGTCCCGACTGCAGGGCCACTGACACCAGCCGACCAAGGGGCGGCTATCGAAGCTATCGCTCCAGCCCTTGAGCCAGCCCCTGAGGCCCTAGAGGCTGCCGAGTTGAGGGCCAGGACCCCGTCGCCATCTTGTCGCCATTGTCGTCGTCGTCATCGTCTTCAGAAAGACTGGACCTCCCTAGGCTCGAAGCCCCTCCCCGCAAGTTCCCGAGGACATTCTGCTGGGTGGCCCCGGACGGAACTGCAAGGAGTTATAAGCATGACGAGGTTGCGGCGGAGAAGGAGCGTGAAGACTTGCTTCATGCCGCAATCGCCGTGTCCTAGGGGATTAAGGTATGAATTTCACTGTATTTGAGTCTTGGTAGTCCTCCTTGCACGAGTGTTTTGACGCTTGACTCTGATTTGCACTGTTTCTCCCCAAGCAGAAAATGTTGACCGCTCGGAGAGGATGAACGAGGTCTTGACCCGGGTTGCCCCCCAGCTCCAAGAATTCGACCAGCTCTGGGCATTAAAGGCCGAATTGGAGCAGCGCCACCAGGGGAGGGAGTCTTGGCTGAAGGGAGCTGTCAATCAGTTCAGGGATGAAAATTGGGACCAAGCCAAGAAGATTGGAATTAAGTCTCCCGAACATCTTCCTGACTGAGCCCTTAGTATATTTCTCCAACTGTTCTATTTCCCGACTGCCCAGTTGTGTCTTGACTGCAATGTTGAGTACTTGACTATTCTGATGTGCAGTCCTCAAAGTCAAGCTGAAGACCCGAACAAAGGGAGAAGTCCAGTTGAAGAAGGCTGAGAGTGGCAAGGCCGGGCTTGAAAAAGACAAGGCCGACTTGAAGAAGGCCAATGCCAAGCTCGAGAAGGAAAAGGCTGAACTGGAAAAGGCCAAAGCCAAGTGGGAGGCCGACTACGAAAGTAAGTCTCCGCTCTGACAATGATCTTAACCAATCCATTAAGTACTCCGTCTACAATTTGCCTAACAAGTCTACTTGTTGGTGAACCCGGGCAGCTGCTAGAGCCAATGCCCAAATCCAATTCCAGGCCGTTGTAGAGGAGATAAAGGTTGTCAAGGAGTCATGGGAGATCCTTGCCGAGTCCGTGAAAGGGCTCCTTGACGTGATGGACCCTTGTTATGTGGGAACCAGCTCGAACACGGTGTCTCAGGTGCAGGCGCGCCTTAACGAAGCACCGAGTATCCTAAAGAGGTACTCGGATGAGCGTACAGTTGTCGGCGTGGCCCAAACACTGGCGATGACCAACTCAATCTACCCCAGGGCAGATATTGAGGCCATTGGAGAGGGCTTCTCCAAGGAGACCACACCTGAGGAGGCGCTGGAACTGCTAGCCAAGGCGAGGCCAACTGCAGAGGTGATCACCCGAGACCTGGGTATGTAAGAACAGTCCATCATGCAGTCGATGTATATGAATTTTCGTAAAGACATGTGTAAATATATGTGTAATGCCGCCAAGCTCTGAATTATTACTTAGTTGTCATTAGCTTTACCCAACAATATAATCTGCGCTGAGTTGGTCTATAGGAACTTAATAAAATCGTTCACCGTAGAAAGCTGTACTCGGGCAAACATAACAAAGTTGTTGCAAAACTTCATAACTTAAGTAAAATAGGCTCGTATATTATTGACAGAGCGCATATAATACATACAGCCCCGACTCACTACTCGGTTGGGACAAGCGGCGTAGTGAGTCAGAGAAATCTATACACATGGAAAAGTATAAAACTTAGGTGTAGAAAGGACGTAGTTGTTCTATATTCCATGAGTTGCTGATGAGGGCACCGTCTTCAGTCTTTAGTCGGTAGGCACCTGGCCGCGTGACCTCGGCTATAATGAACGGCCCTTCCCATATTGGGGATAGTTTATGCCTATCTTTGGTGGTTTGTATTTTTCTCAAGACGAGATCTCTGACCAAGAAGGTGCGGCCATGGACATTGCGATTGCGGTAGCGATGCAGGCCTTGAAGATACCTTGCCGACTGGATTATTGCAATGTCCCTCGCTTCTTCCAACTGATCTCATTCGACCAATCGGGTACTGTTTGAGGTGTCTTCTAAGTAAACCCGAACTCACGGAGAGCCGAACTCTAACTCGGTTGGTAGCATGGCCTCGGCACCGTAGACCAAAAAGAAAGGGGATTGCCCTATTGCCTGACTAACCGTGGTTCTGAGAGACCAGAAAACAGATGGGAGCTCTTGTACCCATTGGCCCGTGTATGGTTATAGTTGGTCGAATATCCTAGCCTTGATACCTTGTAAGACCATACCATTGGTGCGTTCAACCTGCCCATTGCTCCGCGGGTGTGCCACAGACGCATAGCAGATCTTGATGCCGAAGTCGTCACTGAAATCTTGAAACACGCCGCCCGTGAACTGAGTACCATTGTCCGTGATGATGCGGTTAGGGACCCTGAATCGATATAATATACTCATGGTGAAGTCCTTTGCTCGTGCCGCTGTTATGGTAGCAACAGGTTTTGCCTCAATCCACTTCATGAATTTATCCACTATGACGAACAAGTGTGTGAACCCTCCTGGCGCTTTCTTGAAAGGCCCGACCATGTTAAGCCCCCATACTACAAAGGGCCAACAGATTGGGATTGTTTGGAGTTCTTGGACTAGGAGGTTGGTTTGTCTTGCGTAGAACTGGCAACCCTCACATGTACGAATAATGTCTTTGGCGTCTGTTACTGCTGTTGGCTAGAAAAATCCCTACCGGTAAGCCTTTCCGACTAACGTCCTGGATGCGGCGTGGTTGCCACATATGCCCGAGTGGATCGATTGCAAAATCTGCTTGCCCTCCTCGGTGGTGACACAGCGCATGAAGGCACCGGATGTATTTCTTCGGTACAGGTCTTCTCCGATGACTAGGAAAGTCTTGCTTCAACGTTTAATTTGTTCGGCTAGGCAGCGATCTTCTAGGAGTTCGTCGTCTAGGAGGAATTTGAGAATAGGAGTCTGCCAGTCCTGACATATGTTCAGTACTTCATCTGGCTGGGGTAGGTTTGCCTGCCGACTGCTCTGGCATTGGTTTCTTCTTGACTGATGGCTCCATAAGTTGCTCGACAAAGATCCCTGTCGGGACCGCTTCTCGCTTGGATCCCATGTTTGCCAATTCGCCTGCAGCATCATTGTATTGTCGTAGGACATGTGTTATCTCCAGCCCGTCGAACTTGTTTTCCAGCTTCCGGACCTCCTAACAGTACGCCGCCATTGTGTCGTTGAGACATGTCCAATCTTCTCACACAACCAGTCAACGGATGCCAAGTGATATAGCAATACGGAGCCCGTGGATAAGTGCCTCGTACTCGGCGACGTTGTGGGAAGCCGAGAAGTGGATTTGGAGAACGTACTTGAGTTTTTCACCGGTAGGGGACGTCAGTACGACGCCGGCCCCGACGCCGCCAATCAGTAGAGAACCATCGAAGTACATTGTCCAGTACTCTAGCTTCGCTGTTGATTTAGGCATTTGAACTTCTGTCCACTCGGCCACAAAATCGGCTAGAGCTTGTGATTTGATAGCTGTCTGTGGCTGAAAGGTGATGTCGAACGCCATCAACTCGAGCGCCCATTTAGCGATTCGGCCGGTGGCCTCGTGATTACTTAGGACATCCTTGAGTGGATACGATGTGACCACCGTGACTTGATGTGCTTGGAAATAGTACACCAGCTTCCGAACAGTGATGAGTAGGCCGTATAGCAACTTCTGGACCTGCGGATATCTCATCTTCAAGTCGGCGAGGACCTCGCTGACAAAGTAGACTAGCCATTGAATCTTCTGTATGTGACCTTGTTCAGATCGCTTGACCACCAACACCGTGCTGACTACCTGAGTGGTTGCCCGAGATACAGCATTAATGGTTGTTGGGGCATTGGTGACGCCAACACGGGTGGTGATGTGAAAATTTTTTTGAAGTCTTCAAAGGCTTGCTGGGCTTCGGGAGTCCATTGGAAATTGTCTGCTTTCTTCAATAGCTTGAAAAAGGGCATGCCCCGTTCGCCTAGTTGGGAAATAAACCGGCTGAGTGCCTCCATGTAGCCTGTCAGCTTCTGAACGTCCTTCTGGCTAGTCGGGGGTGCCATGCTCATGATTGCGTTGACTTTCTCCGGGTTGGGCTTGATGCCGCGATGTGAGACGATGAAGCCGAGTAGCTTTCTGGATGGCACCCCGAAGGCGCACTTTTCCGGGTTCAACTTCATCTTGAATCTTTGAAGATTTTGGAAGGTTTCTTCCAAGTTAGCGATGAGGTCTTCTTTGGACTTGGTCTTGATCAACATGTCGTCGACATAGGCCTCCACGTTGCACCCGATCTGAGTATGTAGACACCGCTGAATGGCCCATTGATATGTTGCTCCAGTGTTTTTCAAACCGAACGGCATAGTGATGTAGCAGTACGCTCCAAACGGAGTGATAAAAGATGTCTTTAGGTAGTCCTCCTCCTTCAGGCTGATTTGGTGGTATCCCGAGTAACAGTCGAGAAAGCTGAGAAGTTCGCACCCTGCGGTTGAATCCACCACCTGATCTATTCTGGGTAGACCAAATGGATCCTTGGGGCACGCCTTGTTGAGATCGGTGTAGTCGACGCACATGCGTCATTTACCATTTTTCTTCCAGACCAGGACTAGGTTTGCCAGCCTGTCCGGGTGATAGACCTCTTTGATGAACCCAGCTACGAGAAGCTTGGTTATCTCCTCCTGGATAGCATCTTTACGGTCTTGTGCGAAGCGCCGTAGCCGTTGCTTGACTGGCTTGGCGTCTATCTTGACATTGAGGGCGTGCTCGATCACCTCCTTTGGTACGCCCGGCATGTCGGATGGTTTCCACGGGAAGATATGCTTGTTGGCTTGGAGGAAAGTGACGAGCGCGTCTTCCTATTTGGGTATCTTCTTCGTGTCGGTGTTCGCTGAAATTCTTGACTTCGATGCTTTTTTGGCTGGAACTTGGTCATCCTCGACTTCGGTTGTGACAGCTTGCCGAATGCTGTTGTGTCCAACTGCCACCTCTTGTGATTGAGCCAACTCGCAGCTCTCCTTGTCGCAGGTGAAGGCTTGCTTGACGTCGCTGCGGAGGGAGAGGACTTCTACTGGCCCAGGCATTTTGAGCACCATGTAGGTATAGTGCGGTATCACCATGAATTTGGCGAGTGCCAGTCGTCTGAGTATTGCGTGGTATGCGGTCTCAAAATCGGTGACCTTGAAGCAGATGTTTTCTGTGTGGAAGTTATCTCGCGTGCCGAAGGTAACTGACAAGGTTATCTGCCCGAGGGGTGTTGAAGATAGGCCAGGAATTTTCCCGTGGAAGGGCGTAGTACTCGGCCGCAGTTCTGAATGAGGGACTTTCATCTCATCCAGGGTCTTGGTGAAGAGGATATTGAGCACGCTGCCTCCGTCTATAAGGGCCTTCTTCAGCTTGATATTCTTGACGACCAGATCTAGGACGAGTGGGTAGCGTCCCGGGTGTGAGACCTGATCGGGGTGATCTGCGCAGTCGAATGTGATGGGTGTTTCTGACCAACGCAAATATTGGGGGGCATCTGTTGTAGAGACCGCGTTGATGTCGCGTGCTGTTAGCTTTTGCTTCCGCTTGGATTTGTACGAGGATGGCCCTCTGAAGATGTGGTTGAGCTTGGCCTGGGAATCTTGAAAATCATTGGCAGGGCCTGAGTCTGGCTTGTCTTTGTCCTTGTCGGTGCCAGATGATGAAGTCTACTCGAAGGCAAACTTCTTGAGCATGAAGCAATCCTTGGCCACGTGCTTGCCCTTGGGTGGAAGGGGCAAGGCTCGTTCATAACCTTCTGGTATTCGTTGTTCCTTGGGGGCCATGACCGAGTGCGCTCCACGTTGGCCACCTTGTTGTCCGACTTTCGCTTGCGGCTGCTGGACTTGTTCTATGATGGCTCATTGTCAGCTTTTACCTTTTGGTCTTTTTGTCGGGACTCTTTGTTCTCGTCGAGGGCCTCTGCGACTACCTCGGCCGAGTCGGCCTATTTGTTTGCCATATCGAAGAGAGCCCTGATAGTGGCTGGAGGCTTCCAAGTGAATTTCGCGATGAACGGGGCGTCCTTTACTCCCTTGCGGAAGGCGGCGCTAACGACATTGTCCTTGATCATTGGGATTTGGTTGCGCTTCTTGGAGAACCTCTCGATAAATTCGTGCAGAGACTCGTTCTTCCTCTGGTGTAGTTGGTATAAATCATGCTTGAAAGACGGCCTCTCGTAGGTCCCCTGGAAGTTACCGATGAACCGCTCCCTGAGTTCTCCCCAGGAACCGATCGACCGCCTCAGGAGCCCTATTAGTCATGTCCTCGCTGAGTCAGCCAGGGCAACCAGTAGGTAGTTAGCCATGGCTTTATGGTCACCTCCAGCAGCTCAGATTGCCAGAGTATATATGGTGAGCCAGGATTCAGGGTTAGTTTTGCCATCGTATTTCTCGATCCCCGCAGGCTTGAAGCCCAACGGCCAGTCAACGTCCTATAGCTTGTGGGTGAAAGATGGAACGCCTTCGTCTTCATGAGGGCTCCGGCTCCGATCGCGGCGGTTGAACCGCTCGTGGTGGAGGCTGAAGCGCTCATGCTCATCCTCCAGTCGACGGTGCTCGTCCTCTTCGCATTGACGGCACCGGGCGTTAATATCTTGTCAGAGGTCGTGTTGTAGACGAACTCAGAGGTCTTGGTTGAACCGACGATCATTTTGGTGACATCACCAATTGTTGTTGTTGGTGTTGCCGAGTGATGTTTGCCGCCACTCCTCGTGTGCCTGACTTGAGCTGGCCGCCCAGTGTCGCGCTGATGCAGACGAGACTGCCACTGGAGAACCCGACCGATTGGTCGGTATAAGTGTTTCGCCCGACAACTAGTGTTGCTGACATGCGGTAGCTATGATCATAGCTTTAATCTTGGCGATAGTCGGGGTGGCCTGGTGATCAGGCCCGAGCTCGAGTGTATCCAGCAGGGTTACAGCGGCCACAACGTTCTGTTGTGGCGTGACGAAGACGTCGTGGTCGCCGACTCTAGTTTGGAGGATCTGTTGCTGAGTGGTTCGCCTAGCCTTGCGTAGCTCGTCGTTGTGAGCCTCGTGGTCAGCCTCCTCCTGTTGTCGTAGTCGGCGTGCCTCCTCTTGTTGCTCCTTTTGTAGTCGGAGTACCTCTGGTGGAGGGGTTGAAGCCATGAAGATCTCGTGGGGCAGAAGGAAACTCGCCAGACTGGTGTCCGAACTGGTGTTCGAACCGCTGTCCGACTTGGAGTCGGAATCCGAGTAATTGATCGGAGTAAGGACAACTCCAACCTCCCTAGATCCAATCTGGAGCGGCTCTGGGCCATGTCCAAACTGAATTGCAGGCGATCGGATCTGTCGCGTGAGATGTAGATCCGTGGCATCGCCGAGTCTATGAGGGAAGTTGACGATCTCTCCCCCTCTTATCCGGACCCAGGCTGGCTCAAGGCTGAGCGCGAGTTGGACGCCGAAAGAGAGAGTTGTCCCAAGACCCGAACAGGTGGTAGATTGCCATAGCACGTCGACGAGGGTGGCCGCAGCGTGTTGTGGACCAACTGGCATGGAGTCGGCTGGTTCCTCGGCCGATTGGATTGGATCTGCGTCGGCCAAGGTATGGTTGCCGAACATGTCGGCGACGAAGTTGAGGCTTCCAAATGAGACTGTATCTCTAGGAGAGAATTTGTCGCCATTGACTCCTGTTGTTGGATCCATCGAGCTTGTAGACGTAGATTTCGCTGAGCCCCTACCTGGCGCGCCAACTGTCGATGTTTTACACCAGCAATATGAATATGGGACTACCCGGCAGATGGAAACTCGGTGGATTGCAAAGGAACATAGAGAGATTTTATACTGGTTCAGGCTCTCGATGTGAGGTAATACCCTACGTCCAGTTATGGTGTTATTCCTTTGAGGATTTGTGTTGATCTCTGATCTTCTGCGCTCAAGGGCGCCCTGCCTCCCCTTATATACTGGGGGACAGGGGGTACAAGGTAGGAGTCCTAGCCAGATATGGCCAAAGGATCTCTTCTTAGAGATACAATTTACCTGACTAGGACTGTGTTTTCCTTATTGTACAAGGCAAAATCTACCGGGTTCTACCATATCTCTAATTACAAGGCTAGGCTCATCCTCTATCCGAGTGGCCCATATGCTTGTGATGAGGTACGCGGGGCCCATGGCCTCCACAAGAGGGAGGTGCTGCTCACCGATGGTGGTGCGGCAATCGAGGATGATGTGAACGTGGGTGTCCCACTCTTTCGATGAGAGGGTAAGTCAATTGGATGGAGCAACATTGGTGATCCGACTACAACCGTCCAGAGACGTTGCACCTTAGCAATCATTACACCAACTCCAGAGGCTGTTCCCAATCTCGACGGATGCACGATTAGCCCAACCACGAGGGTAATTGTTCCTGTAAGCAATCGAGAACTAGCAAGAATAAGATGAACAAGCAACTCAATTTGTGAATAAAGATGAAGGTTTAAGTCAAGAGAACAAACGATGAGGTTCCGAAGATGAGCAAACCGGCGATCTAACCGATCACAGGATTACACAGTAAAGTAGCGACGCTAACTTTAATCTAATAAAACCCAATCTATTTGTGGTGGCTCTAAAGGTATTAATAGGATGAGAGGATGACCACAGGGGTGTTGGGGTCGTTCTTCAACCCTAGGATGCGTCCCTAATGGACCCAACTTGATATATGGGCCTTCGGCCCAAAAACGGTGACACAACACCTTAAACAGAAAATCTCTTGTCACTAAAATAATAATTGCGGACAATTCCAAGCAGATATGAGCATGAATCTGGATTTGTTGGAAAGTAGACCTGATAAGCTTTCCGTGAAGTACTAGAACTCCCAAATCGGAGTTCGTATGAAGTCGTGGTGGCCGTCACAAATTGCTGTTGTCCTGCAGTCCGAATCCAGCCTGCGCGAATCCCTTTCCTTGTTGAGAGCTCCTCCCTTTCCTTGTTGATCTCCTCCATCATTTTTGAGCAGCAACAACATGCGTGGATCTCCATGGTCTACGTAAGTTGGAGACAAACTTAGAAACGAACTCACCTGATAATTAAGCTGGCGTGCACGAGCGCAAGTAAGCGGCGGCATAGGTGTGGATGTATCGATGGTGTTGATGTCCTCATCAGAGGATGTCAGGAGCAGCCGGCGGCGAGGAGGAGGCAGCGGTGCAGCTTGGGATGACGACGACGATGGCGGCACAGTGGCCTTCGGTCTCCAGGGAGTCGATGCCAAGGTGCGATGGCGAAGCTGGAGATGGGGTCACCGAGGGTCGGCGTGGACAGGGTCGACGGTGGAGGGCGGCCGGAGCATTTGCGATGGTGGTAGAGCAAGGGGATGCGGCACGATGGCGAGGAGGATGATGATGAGCTGTGGCGGTGAGGGGAAAGTGGAGAGGGAGGACGAGGCTTTGTTTTATAGTCGATTGGGGAGGGGGAACGGCGCTGAGGTGGCCGGTGGCTGGAGTTAAGGCGGTGGGCTCACCGAACAAGAAACGGCCGGCCATTAGGGCAATTTAGAGTGGATTCTCTAGGATTTTTGAGGGGGAATGAGGAGGGGATTAAGGGGAGTAAAACCCCTCAATCAGTTTGGGCAATGGCCAGAGGAATTGATGGAATCGAGTGGAGGAAGGGGAGGAGTTCCCGGCCGGGGGAGAGAGAGAGAGGGGCCGGGCAGGACGTAGGGGACGATTGACGAGTGGGACCCAATCGTCAATGAGGGAGGGGGTGCAGGGCACAGCCACTAGCCGACTGGGCCAGGAGAGGGAGAGGCTGAGTGTCGATGTTTTACACCGGCAATATGATTATAGGGCTACTCAGCGGATCAAAACTCGGTGGATTGCAAAGGAACACAGGGAGATTTATACTAGTTCAGGCCCTCGATGTGAGGTAATACCCTACGTCCTGTTGTGGTGTATTCCTTTGAGGATGTGTGTTTGCTTCTATGAGCTCTCGCCCTCAGGGGGTGTGGAGACCATGGGCTCCGGGTACCTCATCACCAGCATATGTGCCACTCGGATAGAGGATGGGCCGAATCATGTAATTAGAGATAAGATAGCACCCGGTAGACTTTGTCTTGTACGATAAGGAAAGCACAGTTTTAGTCGGATGAGTTTCTATCTCTAAGAGGGAAATCCCTTGGCCGTATCCGGCTGGGATCCTTATCATGTACCCCTATCCCCCAGTATATAAGGGGAGATGGGGTGCCCCTCACAGGGCACGAGATCACCAGATCATCAATCAACAAATACCTCAGAGGAATAACACCACAACTGGACGTAGGGTATTATCTGTAATGCCTTGAAAATCGTCTTAATTAAAAACTATCGTGGATAAATGGAAATACAAGAATACACTAGAAAATTTTTGTTTGAGAAAAGAGTTTGAATAAAATTTTGAAATTTCCAATATTAAAAATCCTGAGTTTAAATTTTTAAATAAATACTTGGATGCTTTTATATTCCAGGGGTTTTGTTGGAGTATTTGAAGCGTTTGAGTATTTACAATAATAAATCCTTCGTGTTTCGTGGTGGTATTTACTTCTGGTAAATTCCCCGTGATTTAATAAAATCTCTGAAATTTTCTCGGATTTTTCGGAGCTACAGAATTAATTTTAATGCTATAAAGATCACTAAAGTATTTAATAAATATAAATAAATTTCTTTTCTTTTCCCCTGTTTGGGTCGTTCCTGATTCAGTCCTTTGAAGTCTCCTCGTTCATCATAAAGTCTGACCCCCTTTTCTTCTAGGGTTTTGTGTCGTTCCCAGAACCCTAAAGTCACCTTGAAAACCTAAATTCAGAGTTACCGGATTTATTCATTTTTGAAACCCTAGAACTCTTTTAGACTCCCAATCCAAGATCCTTTGTATTCAAAATATCTATATTTCCCCTTGGGATAAATCCTAGATATTCCCTAAAATCCCTTTTCTGTCAAAATAAATCCAAATCTCCAATTGTCTAAGATTTCTCCAAATTCCAGTCCCAATAAAACACCCTCGTTAATTCCCTAATCCCAAAATGTTATATTCGGAATATCCTATTTCCTGTTCCCGGGAAAATATTCTAATTTCCCGCATCTCCAAAATATCCACATATTTTGGGAAGTTCAATTATGCTCAAATATTCTGAACTATTGACTCTACAAAATAATTTCCAATTTTATCGGATTCCTAAATTATTCCGAGATTCGGTTTCCCTAAATATTCCTTGATAAAATACCCTTTGTTTCCCGAACCTCTCAGAGTATATTCTGTTACCTAATCTCCTCCAAGTGGTCTCCGATTCTCCAATATATATATGTATGTAGGTATGTATATATATTCCGAGTACCGGAATATTCCTAAAATTTGTAATACTTCAACAAATTTTCAATTCAGAAATATTCCTTAAATTTCTGACTTCCCAAATTTCCAAATTTTGGGTTTTTCCAAAACCCCTCTCTTTTCCTTTCTTTTTCCCCACCTTTTCTTTTATTTTCCCTTTATTCCTCTCTCTCTCTTGTTCATCTTTCTTCTCTGGCCTTCTCTCTCTCTCTCTCGGATGGCCGGCCTGCGCCAACCCCTCCTCGGCCTCTGCCCGGCCTGTGCTCAGTCCACCGCAGCCGCCGACCCAGCCTGGCCCGTGCCGCCGCGCGCGCGAACCCGCCACCGCCGAATCCGCGAGTGCCGTCGCCCGTGCTGCCCCGGAATCCTCTCCCCTATAAAGCCAGCCGCCGCTTCCTCAGTGCCCTAGCCGCCGCCCTGTTCTGCTTCCGTAGCCGCCGCTGCCTCTTCTGCTCCCAGCGCTGTCGCCCGTGCGCCGTCGCCGTTCTCTGTGCCGCGCCGTTGCCTCGCTTCCCGTGCGCCGTCGCCGCCATCGCCAACTGCCTCAGCTGCCGCCCTGTCGGCTGTCTCTGCCTTGCCGCCGACAAAGGTCGCCGTGGTCGTCGTCATCCCCGCCTACCGCCCATCGCCGGTGAGCATCCACCCCGTCGTCCCCAATGCCCCCATCTTCTTTTCCTCCTTCGACGCCTCGGATCGGGAAGCCGTCTATCGTCGTCGCGTCATCCCTAGCGTCTCCAACGAGCTTCGCCGTCGAGTTGCCGTCCTCCTCCAGCCGCCATCGCCATTCCCTCTTCGTCAGTTTCGCCGCCTGCCGCCGCCCCTGCATCAAGCCATCCTCCACCACCGCCATCGTCGTCGTCCTTCGTCCACAGCCGGTGAGCCGAAGCCGCCGCCTCCTCCTCTGACTATCGGCATCGCCATCGCTCGACTCCTAGTGCCGCTGTGCCTGCTCTGCTCCCCAGTCGCGGATGCCGCTGTGCCCAGTCGTCGCCGTCGCCGGCGAGCACATTAGCACAGCCTTCATCTTCTCCTACCCATGGATCCGCTCTCTCTCTCTGTTTCTCCCGATACAGCTGCTCCCCACCCGGCATCGTCATCACCGTCTACAGCGACGCCCGTCGCGTCCTCATCTGCTTGCTGTGCTCCGCCGGTTGGTCGCCGCACCAGCGGCAAGGCCATCTTGCTGCACCCACCTCGGCTTCGTCGTCGTCGTCCACATCCCAAGCCCGGACGACGCTTCATCCTTTCGGCATTGCTGCACCGTGCCGTGGCCCAGCGTGCTTGCCAGGCCCCTGCTTTTCCCGGCCGGGACCCTCTGACCGGAGGTCGCACTGGCCACTCCTCACTGTGTCACCATCTTGCGGGTCCCACCGGCCTCCTCTTCTTGGCGATACTGCCAGCGAGCCCGGAACACAGTATCCCGATGAACCTTGGCCGTCCCATGATATGAAGATGATCCAGGCTATCCAATCTACACAAAGATTCCAAATAAATCTTAGCCGTTCAATACATATAAAATCCCCATCATCTCATCCGTCCGATCTTCGAGACCTAATCTGAGCCATCGGATATTCATGTCGCAATCTGGTACCACGTCAGCCCTAGCAACCTCAGCTGCCATTTCGGTTGCCACCTCATCCCCTTCGACCACGTGGTATCTACCTCAGCAGTCCATCGGCCCCTCCTATTCCTAAATCCATGAATCAAGTCCACCATACGCCTGGTCACTGACTATGGACCCCACATGTCAGCATTTATCTAAAATAATTATTCTAATATGAAAATCCAGAGAATATTCTTGAGAATATTCTTTTCTATTTCTTTTCGGTATTATTCCGAATTCAATCCTCCAAAAGCCGTATCTTTTCCGACCGAACTCCGAATCGACCCGTTCTTCTTCCTAAATTTATGTAAAATCATAATTTACTTGTTTATGTATTTTTATGTACTGTTTATTTGGAGTTTCTTAGGATTTATTATCGTTTTACGTGTAGTTACGTATATCGCTGTTTCGGAAGACTGCGGAGTCTGCGGAAGAGTTCGGAAGAGTATTTGAAGACTTTTGCGATTGCAAGGCAAGTCACACAACAATCTCCTTGAGCATATTGATCCCGTTTGCGAAAGCTATTTTATTTTAAAGTTATTGCATAAAATGCTTTAGAATGACATTATTATAGGTAATTATTTAATAGCCAATATTCCTTGATATTTATGGCCATTTTGATGTTGATTCCTATGCCTTGATACCCTGGGGAATAATATTGACTAGCTGGGTGTTTAATTATTTATCTGGCTAGATTATTTCGGATTTGCTTAGCCAATGTCTAGAAACTATAGTGTCATTATATGTGGGAAACTATTCATTCATTCTAATTAATTAATGGATACTGGCTATATTTTCACGACTGTGAGTCGTGGCTGGTTAATTAATGTGCCAACTAAAACTTGATTGATGGTGGGTTGTGAGCACCAGGTTGGAATGTTGCTAGCGTTGCTCATAACAGTTAAGGACCGGTTCGCGGACTACTTGTTGCGAAGCAACACTCGTGCTAACCACAAGCTAGTATGGGATAGCAAGAGTTTGAAGTGTAACGAGTTCAATAGGAGGCACCAGGGCATGTTTGTGGCTGGAATAAGTCCACACATGGCAGTGACAATAAGTCCATGCATTCGGGCGTCAAGCCGTCTTGCGGGAAGGCATTATCACCGCTACCGGAGACCGGAGGCTTGGCGGGAGGCTCTCCTATTGTGCGAGTTATATGGATGATCCTGTCACAATCTCTATTCGGGTACTTTTGGGTATCGCGACGCATGGCTGACATGATGTTGAGATTGTGTCTTGTGGGTAAATTTATACATCTCTGGCTAGAGTAAAACTATTCGAATAGCTGTGCCCACGGTTAAGGGCGAGCCTAGCAATGTTTTCTGTGATTAGTCCCACACTATTTAATAATGATGATAAATGATGGAATATTGATAGCTCCTGTTTGGAGAGTTGTGGTTTGGGCCTGAACTGCGTTGGAACGTTGTTCAGAGATGGATTTAATGTTGATATTAATTAAACTATATGGTTTTCAATGATTTTAAATGCAAATGTTTTAAATGCTGTTGTATGCAAATAAGCCATATTATGCCTTTCCTTTGGTATCCTGTTGCATTACATTGCATTCCTAGTGTGGCTTGTTGAGTACGGTGGGTGGTACTCAGTCTTGCATTATTGCAATATTTAGAGTGAAGCTTTGTGTGGAGGAGAAGATGGTGTTTGGCTTATACCCCAGTTGAGCTGCCTGTGGCTTGGAGTTGAAGCTACGCTAGTTGCCGTTCCACTGCTGTTTTCTTCTGTGTGAGGACTAAGTGCCTCTGTTGTAAGTATTTATCGTTATTTCGTATTTGGTTATGTTTATCAAATTGTCAATTTGTGTACCTCGGCTGATTCCTGGATGAGAATTTATTGCACAAATTAGCTTTGGAAATTATGGTGAATTTCTGGGCGTGACATTATCTCACATCGAGGGCCTGAACAATATAAAATCTCCTTTGTGTTCCTCTGTAATCCACCGAGTTTCCCCTTGCCGAGTAGCCCTATAGTTATATTGCCGGTGTAAAACATCGACAGTTGGCGCGCCAGGTAGGGGCTCCGGCGAGTTTCACATCTACAAGCTTGATGGATCCAGCAACCACAATCGATGGCAACAAGTTCTCCCCTAGAGACATTATTTCCTTCGGAAGCCTCGATTTCATCGCCGACCAGATCGGCAACCTTACCTTGGCCGAAGCAGATCCAATCCAGCAGGCCGAGGAACCAACAGACGTTGCGCCAGTCGGCCCACAAGACGCCGCAATCTCCTTCAACGATCTACTGTGGCAGTCCTTCACTTCGCTGAGCATTGGGACAACTCTCTCCTTTGGCGTCCGACTTGCGCTAGGCCTTGAGCCAGCTCGGGTTGGGCCAAGAAGGGGAGAGATCGTCAATCTCCCACACGGATTCGACGACGCTGCGGATCTACATCCCGTGCAGCAGACCCGATCTCCTGCGATTTAGTTTGGACACGGCCAAGCGCCGTTTCAGATTGGATCTAGAGAGGTCGGGGTCGTTCTCACTCTGTTAAACTACTCGGAGTCCGACTCCAAGTCAGATAACGGTTCAAACGCAAGTTCGGACTCCAGTCTGGCGAATTTCTTCCTCCCCCGCGAGATCTTTATGGCTTCAACACCACCACCCGAGGTGCGCCGACTACAAGAGGAGCAGCAGGAGGTGGCACGCCGACTGCGACAACAGGAGGAGGCTGACCGCGAGGCTCGCAATGACGGACTACGCAAGGCTGGGCGAGCAGCTCAGCAGCAGATTCTCCAGACTAAAGTCGGTGATCACGATGTCTTCATCACGCCACAACAGAATGTTGTGGCCGCTGCAACCTTGCTGGATACGCTCCAGCACGGGCCTGATCACCAGGCCACCCCAACTATCGCCAAGACCAAGGCAATGATCACGGCTGCCGCCTGCCAGCAACAACAACAGTAGTTGGGCGACACTGTAGTACCGACTAACCGGTTGGGATCTCCAACAGCGGGCTCATCCACGTCTGCACAGCGTCGGGCGGCCAGCTCAAGTCGGCCACGTGAGGAGTCGAGGCAAACGTCACTCGGCAATGACAACCGGCGACATCCCCAGTATGATTGCCAGCCCAACCAAGAGCTCCGAGAACGCCTACAACACGACCTCCGCCACACCATCAACACCCGGCGCCATGAATGACAAGAAGACGAGCACCGCCGAATGGAGGATAAAAACGAGCGCTTCGGTCTCCATCACAAGTGGTTTCACCGCCGTGGTCGAAGCCCGAGCCCTCATGAAGACAAAGGCATCCTAGCTTTCACTCAGGAGCTATAGGACGTCCACTGGCCGACTGGTTTTAAACCCATAGGAATTGAAAAGTATGATGGCAAAACAAACCCCGAGTCCTGGCTCACCGTATATACCCTAGCAGTTCGAGCTGCTGGGGGCGACAATAAAGCCATGGCTAACTACCTCCCAGTCGTGCTAGCCGACTCGGCGAGGACATGGCTGACAGGGCTCCCGAGGCGGTCGATCGGTTCCTGGGGAGAACTCAGGGAGTGGTTCATCGCTAACTTTTAGGGAACCTACGAGAGGCCATCTTCTGAGCACGACTTGTATCAACTACACTAGAAGAAGAATGAGTCTCTACGTGATTTTAACAAGAGATTCTCCAAGAAGCGCAACAAGATCCCAATGATCATAGATGAGGCCGTCATCGCCGCCTTCCGCAAGGGAGTAAAGGACGCCCCATTCATCGCGAAGTTCACTCGGAAGCCACCACCCTCTGTTCGGGGTCTTTTTGACATGGCCAACAAATACACCGACTTGGCTGAAGCGGTCGCAGAGGCCCTCGATGAGAAGAAGGAGTCCTGACAGAAAGACCAGAAGGCGAAAGCCAACAACGAGCCGTCTCAAAACAAGTCTGGCAGCCGCAAGCGGAAGTCGGACAATGAGGTGGCCAACATGGAGCGCACTCGGTTGCGGCCCCAACGGAATAACGACTACCAGAAGGTCATGAGCGGGCCATGCCCCTTCCACCCCAAGGGCAAGCACGCGGCCAAAGATTGCTACATGCTTAAGAAGTTTGCCTCCGAGCAGGCTTCATCATCTAGCGCCGATAAAGACAAAGACAAGCCAGATCAGGGTCCGGCCGACGATTTCCAAGATCCTCAGGCCGAGCTCAACCATATCTTCGGAGGACCGTCTGCGTATGAGTCCAAGCACAAACAGAAGCTATCAGCACGCGACATCAACATGGTCTCTACGACGGACACCCCCTAGTACCTGCGCTGGTCAGAGATGGCCATTAGCTTCAACCACGCAGATCACACAAATCGGGTTTCACACCCGGGACGCTATCCACTCATCCTGGACCCGGTCGTCAGAAATATCAGGCTGAAGAAAACCCTCAACGATGGAGGCAGCGCGCTCAACATCTTATTCACCAAGACTTTGGACGAGATGATGATTCCTCGTTCAGAATTACGGCCGAGCACTATGCCCTTCCACGGGATAATTCCCGGCCTGTCAACAACTCCACTCGGGCAGATCACATTGCTAGTAACCTTCGACATGTGGGATAACTTCCACACAGAAAACGTCTGCTTCGAGGTCGTGGACTTCGAGACCGTGTACCACGCGATACTCGGATGACCAGCACTCGCCAAATTTATGGCGATACTGCACTATACATATATGGTGCTCAAGATGCCCGGGCCAGCAATAGTCCTCTCCCTCCGCAGCGACGTCAAACAAGCCTTCACCTGTGACAAGGAGAGCTGCGAATTGGCTCAAACACAAGAGGCGGCAGTCGGGTGCAACAGCATTCGGCAAGCCGTCACAACCGAAGTCGAGCAAGATCAAGTTCTAGCAAAAAAGGCGGCGAAGTCAGAAATTTCAACGGACTCTGACACGAAGAAGATCCCCTTGGACCCTTCCGACCCCCCCAAGACTGCCCTAGTCGGGACCGGACTCGACCCCAAATAGGAAGACGTGCTCGTCACCTTCCTCCAAGCCAACAAGGATATATCCGCGTGGAAACCGTCCGACATGTCGGGCGTACCAAGGGAGGTGATCGAGCATGCCCTCAACGTGAAGACAGACGCCAAGCCAGTCAAGCAACAACTACGGCGCTTCGCTCAAGACCATAAGGATGCTATTTGGGAGGAGATCACCAAGCTCCTCGCAGCCGGGTTCATCAAGGAGGTCTATCACCCGGATTGGCTGGCAAACCTAGTTCTGGTCCAGAAGAAAAATGGTAAATGGCGCATGTGCATTGACTACACCAACCTCAACAAGGCATGCCCCAAGGACCTATTTGGTCTTCCCAGGATAGATCTGGTGGTAGATTCCATGGCCCGGTGCGACCTACTCAACTTTCTCGACTGCTACTCGGGATACCATCAAATCAGCCTGAGGGAGGAAGACTGCTTAAAGACATCTTTCATCACGCCGTTTGGAGCGTACTGCTACATCACAATGCCGTTCGGTTTGAAGAATGCTGGAGCAACCTATCAACGGGCAATTCAGCAATGTCTGCACACTCAGATCGGGCGCAACGTGGAAGCCTACGTCGACGACGTGGTGATCAAGACTATGTCCAAAGAAGACCTCATCGCTGACCTGGAAGAAACCTTCCAAAATGTTCGAAGATTCAAGATGAAGTCGAACCCGGAAAAGTACGCCTTCGGTGTGCCATCTAGAAAGTTACTCGGTTTTATCGTCTCGCATCACGGCATTGAGGCTAACCCGGAGAAAGTCAACGCAATAATGAACATGGCTCCACTGACTAACCAGAAGGACGTCCAGAAGTTGACAAGCTGCATGGCGGCACTCAGCCGATTTATTTCCCGGCTGGGCGAACGGGGTATGCCCTTTTTCAAGCTATTAAAGAAAGTCGACGACTTCCAGTGGACTCCCGAAGCCTAGCAAGCCTTCGAAGACTTCAAGAAATTTCTCACATCACCCCCCATGTTGGCATCACCCATGCCCCAAGAACCGCTAATGTTATATCCGGCGGCAACCACTCAGGTAGTCAGGACGGTGCTGGTGGTCTAGCAATCCCAACAGGGTCACATCCAGAAAATACAACGGCCAGTTTACTTTGTCTGCGAGGTGCTTGCCGACTCGAAGATGAGATATCCGCAGGTCCAGAAGCTGTTATATGGCCTACTCATCACAGTCCGGAAGCTAGTGCATTATTTTCAAGCACATCAAGTCACGGTGGTCACATCGTTTCCACTCGGGGATGTCCTTCATAACCGCAAGGCCACTGGCCGAATCGCTAAATGGGCACTCGAGTTGATGGCGTTTGATATCACCTTTCAGCCAAGGACAGCAATTAAATCACAAGCTCTAGCCGACTTCGTGCCCGAGTGGACAGAAGTTCAACTGCCTACATCAATAGCAAAGCTAGAGTACTGGACAATGTACTTCGACGGTTCTCTACGGATTGGTGGCACCGGGGCCAGAGTCATATTGATGTCCTCCACCGGCGAAAAACTGAAGTACGTTCTACAAATCCACTTCCTGGCTTCCCACAACGTCGCCGAGTACGAGGCACTCATCCACGGGCTCCGTATTGCTATATCACTCGGCATAAGTCGACTGGTTGTGCGCGGGGATTCTCAACTCATGGTTAACCAAGTCATGAAAGACTGGACTTGTCTCGATGATACCATGGTGGCATACTGTTAGGAGGTCCGCATGCTGGAAAACAAGTTTGACGGGCTGGAGATAACACATGTCCTATGACAATACAATGATGCTATAGACGAGCTGGCAAACATGGGATCCAAGCGAGAAGCGGTTCCGACTGGAATCTTTGTCGAGCAACTTATGGAGCCATCAGTCAAGAAGAAACCGGCGCCAGAGCAGTCGGGAGGCGAACCTACCCCGGCTACAGATGAGGTGCTGAACATATGTCAAGACTGGCGGACTCCTATTATGAAATTTCTCCTGGACAATGAACTCCCAGAAGATCGCAGTCAAGCCGAGCAGATCAAGCGTCGAAGCAAAAGCTTCCTACTAGTCAGAGAAGACCTATACCGAAGGAGCACATTCGGTGTCCTCATGCGTTGCGTCACCACCAAGGAGGGCAAGCAGATCCTACAGTCGATCCACTCGGGCATATGTGGCAACCATGCTGCATCCAAGACGTTAGTCGGAAAGGCTTACCGGCAGGGATTTTTCTGGCCCACAGCAGTAACAGACGCCAAGCACATTGTTCGCAAGTGCGAGGGTTGCCAGTTCTACGCAAGACAAACAAATCTCCCATCCCAGGAACTTCAAACTATCCCTATTTCTTGGCCATTCGCAGTATGGGGGCTGACATGGTCAGGCCTTTCAAGAAAGCACCAGGAGGGTTCACACATCTATTCGTCGCAGTTGACAAGTTTACCAAGTGGATTGAGGCCAAACCCGTTGCAACTATAACAGCGGCACGAGCAAAGGACTTCATCATGAATATACTATATAGATTCGGGTTCCTAACCGCATCATCACCGACAACGGTACTCAGTTCACGGGCGGCGTATTCCAAGACTTCTACGAAGATTTTAGCATCAAGATCTGCTATGCATCCGTAGCACACCCATGGAGCAACGGGCAGGTCGAACGAGCCAACGGTATGGTCTTACAAGGCATCAAGGCCAGGACATTTGACTAACTACAACCATACGCGGGCCGGTGGGTACAAGAACTCCCATCTGTTCTCTAGTCTCTCAGAACCTAGATTAGTCCGGCAACAGGGCAATCCCCTTTCTTTCTGCTCTACAGTGCTGAGGCTATGCTTCTGACAGAGTTACAGTTCAGCTCTTCGTGAGTCCGGGCTTACTCAGAAGACGTTTCAAACAATACCCGATTGGTCAAGCTAGATCAGTTGAAAGAAGCAAGGGACATCGCAACAATCCAGTTGGCAAGGTATCTTCAAGGCCTGTGTTGCTACCACAATCGCAATGTCCGTGGCCCCGCCTTTTTGGTCGGGGATCTCGTCTTGAGGAAAATACAAACCGCCAAAGACAGGCACAAATTATCCCCAATCTGGGAAGGGCCGTTCATTATAACTGAGGTCACGCGGCTAGGCGCCTACCGACTGAAGACCGAAGATGGTGCCCTTATCAGCAACTCATGAAACATAGAACAGCTACGTCCTTTCTATACCTCAGTTTTATACTTTCTCATGTGTACAGTTTCTCTGACTCACTACGCCGCTTGTATCAACTGAGTAGTGAGTCGGGGGCTACATGTATTATATGTGTTCTGTCAATAATATACGAGCTTGTCCTACTCCACTTATGAAGCCTTACTACGACTGTCGCGTTTGCTCGAGTACAGCTTCTTACATTGAACAATTTTATTAAGTTCTAACAGACTAAATCGGCGTAGACTACATAGTCAAGTAAAGCTAATGACAAACTGAGTAACAATTCAAAGCTTGGCGGCATTGCACATATATCTACACATGTTTTCCACAAAAGTTTATACATACCGACTACATGATATGTTGCTCTTATAGACCCAGGTCTTGGGTGATTATCTCAGCAGTCGGCCTCGCCCGGGCTATCAACTCCAATGCCTCCTCGGGCGTCATCTCCTCAGCAAACCCCTTCCCGATGGCTTCAATGTCTGCCCTCAGGTAGATTGATTTGGTCATCGCCAGGGTTTGGGCCACACCGGCGATGACATGCTCATCCGAGTACCTCTTCAGGGAACTCGGTGCATCCTCAAGACGCGCCTCTACTTGGGGGATTCGGCTGCAGCTGGTTCCCACAGGGCTAGGATCCATCAGATCAATGAGCTTTTTCACGAACCCGACGAGGGCTTCCCGTGATTCCCTGATAATCTTTATCTCCTCTATATAATCCCGATATTAGGCCTGGACATTGGCTCTCACGTCTATCTGTGTCCACTGGCAAGTAAACTTGTTAGGCTCGGCTGCAGATGGAATGATTAAAGGATTAGTTAAGATCATCGTCGAGACGGGGACTTAATCATGTAATTAGCCTCCCGCTCGGCCATGGTCTTCTCCAGTCTAGCTTTTTCTTCACCGAGCCTGATGGTGGCCTCTTTTAACTCGGCCTTCTCCCGTTCGAGCTCGGCATTGGCCTTTGTCAGGTCGGCCTTGTCCTTCTCAAGCTTGGCCTTGGCTTTCTCGGCCTCCTTCAGCTGGGCATCCCTCTCTGTTCAGGTCTTTAACTTGGCTTCGAGGGCTGCACGACAGATTAGTCATGAACTTGACCTTGTAGCCAAGACACAACTGGGCAGTCAGGAACAACGCAGCTAGAGAAATACATCAAGGGTTCAGTCGGGAAGATACATTCGGGGGACTTACCTCTAATCTTCGTGGCTTGGGCCCATGTTTCATCCCTGAGCTAGGTGGCGGCATCCTTCAGCCAAGCTTCCCTCCCCGCGTGGCGCTCCTCCATCTCGGCCTTCAACACTTGGAGCTACTCTAATTCCGTGAGATGGGGGGCCATTTCGATCAGGATCCCAGTCATGTCCTCATTATGATCAACAAGCTTCTGCTCAGGGAGAGAACAAGCCAAGAATAGAATCAGACGTCAGAATAGGAAGACCACCAGGACTCCACCACAATAATCATACCCGAACCCCCTCGGACCCGGCAATGGCGGCGCGAAGCAAGCTTTCGCGTTCCCTTCTCACCGTGGCCTCATTCAGCTTGAACCTCCTCGTGGTTCCATTAGGCGCCGTCCAGGTGAACGTCCGGGGAAACTTACGTGGAGGAGCTTCAATCTGGGGAAGGCTCAGGATCTCTGGCGGCGACGACGACAAGCATGACGGTGACAAGGTCCTGGCCCCCATGCCGGCGTCCTCCGTGGCCTCGGGGATCGACTCGGGGGCTCCAGCAACGGCCTCGGCAGCGGGCGTCGACTCAGGGGCTGGGGCAGCGACCTCAACAACCGCCCCTTGGTCGAGCGGCACCAGTGGCCCTGTAGTCAGGACCACCTCAGTCTCCGTGACTAGGTTGGCCACCGGCTCAGTGGGTGTGCTCGCGGGCGCTGGCTCGGCTGGGGCGGGCTCTTCAATTGGAGAGGTCTCCTTGAGATCGATGTTGACTCTCTCTTGCATGGCAATACAGACATCAAAATACCACTGCAACAGACAAGAATCTTAGAAGATCTAGAGCACTTTACCTCTTGGAAAACTTCAATTTCCCGCCGGGCGACCCGGGTCCCTGTGGAGCGCTGCGCCCAGTTGTTGGCCCGGTCGGTGAAGCTATCGGCGGTGGCGTCGCAACGCGAGGTGGCCCCGTTGGTGGCGTGGCCGATTCGGGCACCTGTGTGCTTGGCGGCGCCTGCTCGGATCGTGAACTCGGCGGTGCTTTTGCCGGGCTCGACAATGTCGAGCTCGGCCGTACTGATCCCAACCTAGGACTTGATTGCCCGAGTGCCACGGCGGCGGTGTCCTTTATCTTGAGACCTCCTACCACAACATGCGGCATCAAGGCCCCCTCGCCCCGATAAAGAACAGGCTTTTTCCCCGCTCTCTTGGAGTCGGGTTGGGCAGCAGGGGGCTCCTCGGCCTCTTCTTCGATTTGATGGCCGACAACAGGCGGGAGTCCTCATCAAACTCCTCGCACCACTACAGATGAGTCAACAAAGCACATCATACAATGCTGGACAATCATAGACACAAGCCCATAGGCATTCATCATAGAAGAAGGACAAAGATTACCTTGGAACGGGGCCGAAGGAAGCTATAGGCCGCGATCCGGCGATTATCGTCTTCGTTCCCGATCACCCCTTCGGAGAAGTAACCAAATAGGGTCTCGGTCATTGTTCGCTTGTCGGCCGACTCATTGCTTACTCGGTCAGGATCATTTTTACCCTTAAAAGCCCAGCCAAACGCGCTCCTCAGCTTCAGAGGATGGATGCGCCGAGTCAGGAAACGACGGGCCACCCAAGGTCCAGTCAGGCCAGTTTTCTTAAGGTCATCTAATTTCCCCCCAACAATTGATGCACTTGGCCCATCTCCTCAAAGGTGGGATATGCTGACCAACTTGGTAAAACTACCGGTGGCAAGCCGGTGAATGGGTGCAAGGAGGGAGCCAGATCTGCGCAATAGAACCACTCCTTATGCCAGCCTTTCAAGGAAGATTTCAAGGGGAGATCAAGATATGTTTTCTTCCCATCACTTCTCAACTGGAGACCAACCCCCCAATCACATTGATATTATTCTTGGAGGGCTAGGGTTTGATGTGTAACAGATGCCTGAAGAAATTAAAATGGGGTTCCACACCCAAAAAGCACTCGCAGAGAGTAACAAATATGGAGATTTGAAGAATCAAGTTGGGATTCAAATTCACCAACTCCAACCCATAGAAGTCAAGGATGCGGCAGAAGAAATCAGAAGAGGGAAGGCACAAACACCGATCGAAAAAAGAGGCAAAAACTACTGTTTCACCAGATTGGGGATTTGGGACCATCTCACCCTTAGCCGGCCGCCAACGGATCACCTCCTGGCTAGGCAACTTCAATTGACTCTCTAGCAGCTTCAGTTTCACTGAGCCGCAATCCGAAGTCGGCCAAGCATTCTCAGATGCACCCATAGGATCCAAAGTTTTTGGCATGATTAGGAGCGGAAAGATTTGGGGGAAAAGCGAATCAGGGGCTTGGAACAGACGAAGAGGATTGGAATCGCCCGAGTTCGAGCGGGGAGCAGCAGCAGCAGCTAACCCTAGCTGAGCGGGAGGCGAAAAGTTGGGCGCGAAGGCGGAAGATGAAGCGATTGGCTGATCTGGGGAAGATGAAGGAATCTTTTTCTCTCTCCCCGCCTTTTATAGAGCCTGTGCCGACTAAATGGGCTTCGGCCTGCATAGTTGGCACTGGGCCACCAAGATATGAGTTCCTACAGTAGCATGCTCCATGTGGGCTGCCCGCAGGCTGAGTTGAAATTATAGCGTTGGTGCTACCAACAGGAGCCGATGAGGTAAACAGATATGCTTCATGAGAGCCTTATTGCTAAACATATATGTTTGGGTATTTGTCTTATCCACCAGGTCTCGAGGATATATCCTTACATGGATCACAAGCTGGTCTTCATTAAAATTGGGGATGCAGGTATCTTTCTCGAGTACACCTAACCACGCTGTAGATTCATTTTCATAAAGTGGTACTTGGCCTACATGCGTGGCCATTAGTTGCCATGAGCAACACTATTCCAGCCGATATGACGATGAAGAGTCTAACTTTTGAGTAGTGCACTACTCGGGGGAGACTATAAATTTCTCATTCCCGCTGATATGATGTGGAGTCTAACTTTTAGGTGGGACGCCACTCGGGAAAGACTATAAACTCCTTTTCTAGCTGACGTGAAGCTGAAGAGTCCCATATACGAGTAGCATCCTACTCGACAAGACTATAAACACACATTTCGACTAACACGAAGTCGAAGAGTCCTACCTACGAGTAGTTCCCTACTCGACAAGACTATAAAGTTTATTCTGGTTTACATGATACCGAAGAATTTCATATACCAGTAGTAATCTACTCGAAAAAGATTATCAGGTTAAAGATCTTTGACTTTATGTTTAATTATCTTCACAATTAAGCACAAAGTCGGGGGCTACACCTAATAGGTGCCCCTATTCGGTGCATACTATTCATACATCTACATGAAGCCCTTCATAGCCTCGATGCCAGCTGACATGAAGCAGGACTCGGGAAGAAGACTCACTCGGACAGGGCACGAGATCACCAGATCATCAATTGGCAAATACCTCAGAGGAATAACACCACAACTAGATGTAGGGTATTACCTCACATCGAGGGCCTGAACCAGTATAAAATCTCCTTTGTGTTCCTCTGTAATCCACCGAGTTTCCCCTTGTCGAGTAGCCCTATAGTTATATTGCCAGTGTAAAACATCGACAGGGGGCGCCCTGCCTCCCCTTATATACTAGGGCAGGGGTACAGGATAGAAATCCCAGCCGGATACGGCCAAGGGATTTCCTTCATACAGATAGATCTTACCCGGCTAAGACTGTACATTCCTTATCATACAAGGCAAAGTCTACCGGGTGCTAATATATCTCTAACTACAAGACTTGACCCATCCTCTATCCGAATGGCCCATATGCTTGTGATGAGGTACCCGGGGCCCATGGCCTCCACATGGGTACCTCATGACAAGCATATGGGCCACTCGGACAGAGGATGGGCCTAGCCTTGTAATTAGAGATATGATAGAACCCGGCAGACTTTGCCTTGTATGATAAGGAATCTACAGTCCTAGTCAGGTAGGTTATATCTCTAAGAAGAGATCCCTTGGCTGGAATCTGGCTAGGACTCTTGCCTTGTACCCTTGTTCCCCAGTATATAAGGGGAGGCAGGGCGCCCCCTAGGGTAACGAGCACATACGAGTTCACTAGAAGGACACAAATCCTCAAAGGGATACTACACAACTGGACGTAGGGTATTACCTCCCATCGAGGGCCTAAACCAGTATAAAATCTCCTTGTGTTCCTTTGTAGTCCATTGGATTTCCCCTCGCCGAGTAGCCCTATAGTTATATTGCCGGTGTAAAACATCGACAGTTGGCGCACCAGGTAGGGGCCTCGGTGCAATCTACATCCACAATCTCAATGGATCCAGCAAGAAGAGTCGACGGCGACAAGTTCTCCCCTGGAGACATAATTTCTTTCGAAAGCCTCGATTTCGTTGCCAACCAGATCAGCAACCTCACCTTGGCCGAAGCAGATCCAATCTAGCCGGCTGAGGAACCAGCCGACGCAGCGCTAGTCGGCCCACAGGACGCCGCAATCCCCTTCATCGATCTACTGTGGCAATCCTTCACTTTGCCGGGCATTGGGACAACTCTCTCCTTCGACATCCGACTCGCGCTAGGCCTCGAGCCAGCCCGGGTCAGGCTTGGAGGGGAAGAGGTCATCAATTTCCCACATGGATTCGGTGACGCCGCAGATCTACATCTTACGCGACAGACCCGATCTCCTGTGATTCAGTTTGGACATGGCCAAGCGCCATCTCAGGTTGGATCTAGAGAGGTTGGAGTCGTTCTCACTCTGATAAACTACTCGGATTCTGACTCCAAGTCGGACAATGGTTCAAACACTAGTTCGGACTCCAGTCTGGCGAGTTTTCTCCTTCCCCGCGAGATCTTCGTGGCTTCAACACCACCACCCGAGGTGCACCGACTACAAGAGGAGCAACAGGAGGAGGTGCGCCGACTGCGACAACAGGAGGAGGCTGACCACGAGGCTCACAATGACGGGCTACGCAAGACTGGGCGAGCAGCTTAGCAGCAGATTCTCTAGACTTAAGTCGGCGATCACGACGTCTTCGTCACGCCACAACAGAATGTCGTGGCCGCTGCAACCTTGCTAGACACGCTCTAGCTTGGGCCTGATCACCAAGCCACCCCAACTATCGCCAAGATCAAGGCGATGATTACGGCTGCTGCCTGCCAGCAACAACAACAGCAGTCGGGTGACACCATAGTACCGACTAACCGGTCGGGATCTCCAGCGGCGGGTTCATCTACATCAGCACGGCGTGGGGCGGCCGGCTCAAGTCGGCCACGCGAGGAGTGAAGGCAAACGTCACTCAGCAACACCAACAACGACAACTGGCGGCGTCACCAGTATGACCGCTGGCCCAACCAAGATCTCTGAGAACGCCTACAACACGACCTCCGCCACACCATCAACGCCCGGCGCCACGAACGAGAAGAGGACGAGCGCCGCCGACTGGAGGACGAAAACGAGTGCTTCGGTCTCCATCACGAGCGGTTTAACCGCCATGGTCGAAGCCCGAGCCCTCATGAAGACGAAGGCATTCCAGCTTTCACCCGGGAGCTACAGGACGTCGACTGGCCGATTGGCTTTAAGCCCACAGGAATTGAAAAGTATGACGGCAAAACAAATCCTAAGTCCTGGCTCACCGTATATACCCTGGCAGTTCGAGCTGCTGGGGACGACCACAAAGCGATGGCTAAGTACCTCCCAGTCGCGCTAGCCGACTCAGCGAGGACATGGCGGACAGGGCTCCCAAGGCGGTTGATCGGTTCCTAGGGAGAACTCAGGGAGTAGTTCATCGTTAATTTTCAGGGAACCTACGAGAGGCCATCTTCAGAGCACGATTTGTATCAACTACACCAGAAGAAGAACGAGTCCCTACGTGATTTTATCAAAAGATTCTCCGAGAAGCGCAACAAGATCCCAATGATCAGAGACGAGGCCATCATCGCCACATTCCACATGGGAGTAAAGTGATGAGGACATCGCTAGTAATGTCAAAGCTAGTAATGAGACTCCAATAACAGGACCAATAACAAGAGCACGAGCCAAGAAACTACAATCTCAGGTGAACCTGCTCCTTAATGAATATGTCATTAATTTTAATGAGAATTTTATACTACCTAAAAACAATGTCTTACTTGTGCTTAGGTTTGAAGAGTCAGCAATGAATGGAGATCAAGGATATGTGGCCATCATCCAAGGAAGCACAAGCCCACGGCATGAACAATCCAGCCCATGAATAATTCTGCGCTACAGTACCAGGCCGTGAACAGTATGGCCCATAAACAGTACCGTGCTACAGTAGTTGCGCGTGAATAGTACCACATGGAAAGTTTAGTGTGGAATAGCCTTAGGCTGAGACTATATATTGAGGGGTAGACCCCATTGTAAAGGGGGAACCATTTTTGATAATACTCTTGTTCTTTCTGTTGGCTGAACCAACTTGAGGGAATTGGGAGTTCATTGAAATTAAGATTGTTCAACCTTTTCCGCTGGGAATTGGGAGCACGATAGAACTTCATCGGTGGTCGTGAAGTTCAACACGTGAGATTGGGCGAATTATAGAGTGCTAACTCTTGCATTGGCAACGGGGGATCACTACGATTCATCAAATCCACGTGAGTATCCAGATCCTACGTCGAGAAGATCGGGCGACCCCGTATCATAAAGGATGCCCCGTTCATCGCAAAATTCACTCGGAAGCCACCATCCTCTACCTGGGCTCTTTTCGACATGGCGAACAAGTACACCGACTCGGCTGAAGCGGTCGCAGAGGCCCTCGACGAGAAGAAGGAGTCCTGACAGAAAGAACAAAAGGCGAAAGATGACGAGCCATCTCAAAACAAGACTGGCAGCCGCAAGTGGAAGTCGGACAACGAGGTGGGCAACATGGAGCGTACTCGGTCACGGCCCCAGCGGAATAACGACTACCAGAAAGTCATGAGCGGGCCATGCCCCTTCCACCCCAAGGGCAAGCACGCAGCCAAAGACTGCTACATGCTTAGGAAGTTTGCCTCCGAGCAGGCTTCATCGTCTGGCACCGACAAGGACAAGGACAAGCCAGACTCAGGCCCGGCCAACAATTTTCAAGATCCTCAAGCCGAGCTCAATCACATCTTCGGAGGGCCGCTCGCGTATGAGTCCAAGCGAAAACAGAAGCTATCTGCACGCGACGTTAACACGGTCTCTACGGCGGACACCCCCCAGTACCTGCGCTGGTTAGAGACGGCCATTACATTCAATCGCGCGGATCACCCAGATCGGGTCTCGCACCCGGGACGCTATCCACTTGTCCTAGACCCGATTGTCAAGAATATCAAGTTGAAGAAGGTGCTCATAGACGGAGGCAGTGCGCTCAACATCCTATTCGCCAAGACTCTGGATGAGATGAAGATTCCTCGTTCAGATCTGCGGCCGAGTACGGCGCCCTTCCAAGGGATAATTCCCAGCCTCTCTTCAACACCACTCGGGCAGATTACTTTGCCGGTAACCTTCGGCACGCGGGATAACTTTTGCATAGAAAACTTCTGCTTCGAGGTCGCTAACTTCGAGACTGCGTACCACGCCATACTCGGACGACCGGCGCTTGCCAGATTCATGGTGGTACCGCATTATACATATATGGTGCTCAAGATGCCAGGGCTAGCAGGAGTCCTCTCCCTACGCAGCGATGTCAAGCAAGCCTTCACCTGCGACAAGGAGAGTTGCGAATTGGCTCAATCACAAGAGGCGGTAGTCGAGCGCAACAACATCCGGCAAGCCGTCACAGTAGAAGTCAAGCAAGATCCAGTTCCGGCCAAGAAAGCAGTGAAGTCGGGAATTTTAGTGGACTCAGACACAAAGAAGATCCTCTTGGACCCTTCTGACCCCTCCAAGACCGCTCTAGTCGGGACTGGACTCGACCCCAAATAGGAAGACGCGCTCGTCACATTCCTCCAAGCCAACAAGGATATCTTCGCATGGAAACCGTCTGACATACCGGGCGTACCAAGGGAGGTGATCGAGCACGCCCTAAACATGAAGACAGACGCCAAGCCAGTCAAACAATGGCTGCGCCACTTCGTTCAAGACCGAAAGGATGCTATCCGGGAGGAGATTACAAAGCTTCTCGTAGCCGGGTTCATCAAAGAGGTCTATCACCCGGATTGGCTGGCAAACCCACTTCTGGTCCGGAAGAAAAAGGTAAATGGTGCATGTGCGTCGACTACACCGATCTCAACAAGGCGTGCCCAAGGACCCGTTTGGTTTACCAAGAATAGACCAGGTGGTGGACTCAACTGCAGGGTGCGACCTTCTCAGCTTTCTCGACTGTTACTCGGGATACCACCAAATCAGCTTGAAAGAGGAGGACTGTCTCAAGACATCTTTTATCACACCGTTTGGAGCATACTGCTACATTACCATGCCGTTCGGTTTGAAAAATGCTGGAGCAACGTATCAACAAGAAATTCAGCGATGTCTACACAGTCAGATCGGGCGCAACGTGGAAGTCTACATCAACGACGTGGTGATCAAGACTAAGTCCAACGAAGACCTCATCGCTGACCTGGAAGAAACCTTCCTCAATCTTCGAATATTCAAGATGAAGTTGAACTCAGAAAAATGCGCCTTCAGTGTGCCATCCGGCAAGCTACCCGGCTTCATCATCTCGCATCGTGGCATCGAGGCCAACCCTGAGAAAGTCAACGCAATAATGAACATGGCTCCCCTGACTAACCAGAAGGACGTCCAGAAGCTGACAGGCTACATGGCGGCACTCAGCTGATTTATTTCCCGACTGGGCGAACGGGGTATGCCCTTTTACAAATTGTTGAAGGAAGCCGACGACTTCCAATGGACTCCTGAAGCCCAGCAAGCCTTCAAAGACTTCAAGAAATTTCTCACATCACCCCCCGTGTTGGCGTCACCCATGCCACAAGAACCGCTAATGCAATATCTGGCGGCAACTACTCAGGTAGTTAGCACGGTGCTGGTGGTCGAGCGATCCGAACTGGGTCACATCCAAAAAATACAACGGCCAGTTTATTTTGTTAGCGAGGTCCTTGCCGACTCAAAAACGAGATATCCGCAAGTCCAAAAGATACTTCATGGCCTACTCATCACTGTCCAGAAGCTGGTGCATTATTTTCAAGCACATCAAGTCACAGTGGTCACATCGTTTCCACTTGGGGACGTCCTACACAACCGCGAGGCCACTGGCCGAATTGCTAAATGGGCGCTCGAGTTGATGGTGTTCGACATCACCTTTCAGCCACGGACAGCAATCAAATCACAAGCTCTAGCCGACTTCGTGGCCGAGTGGACAGAAGTTCACCTACCTACAAGTACATCACACAATGCTAGGCAATCATAGATACAAGTCCATAGGCATTCATTACAGAAGAAAGATGAGGGTTACATCGGGACGGGGCCGATTGTGGCTATAAGACGCGATGCGGCGTTTCTCGTCTTCGGTCTCGACCACCCCACTGGAGAAATAATCAAACAGGGTTTCAGTCACTTTCTGCTAGTTGGCCGATTCGTGGCTGACCCAGTCAGGGTCATATTTTCCCAGATAATCCCAGCCAAACGCGCCTCTTAGCTTCAGTGGCTGGATGCGCCAAGTCAGAAAATGCCTGGCCACCCAAGGTCCAGTCAGGCTAGCTTTCTTGAAACTATCCAATTTCGCCAACAATTGATGCACTTGGCCCATCTCCTCAAAGGTTGGATCTGATGACCAATTTAGTGAAACCACTGGTGGCAAGCCGGTGAATGGACGCAAGGAGGGTGTTAGTGTTAACACCAAAATTTGGTATGGTTCTTTATCAGATTCGGTTAAGGAGTAAATTACAGTTAGCTGACGAAAATTAAACTAGAAGAGACCGAGTTTGGGAAGGGATAGTGAAGACCGTGGAGAGGCAGTTAATATTTTATTTATAAATTAGGCAGGGATAATAATTTTAGGAAACATGATCTCGTGTCCGATCAGGGCTTGTTAATTGTCCTTTTATAGTTAGGAAACTCCTGTTTGGCATCTGATCAGGATTGTATCAACTCGGGGTATAAATACGTATGCCGGGTACCTTGTAACACACAGATCAATACAACTTCGGTGCATCGCCACCCTTTTTGACGGGTTCTTGCTTCTCGAGCTGGGCTGCATCGGTTAAGTTCGACCTCCTGCGAGAGGGTAAGTCTCGTTACCCCGACTATCGATCGGCTTAGGACTTCCTCGGTTAGGTCCGATATTCTATTCGGTCTATGGTAGTCGGCTTACCACGATATATCTATTTTGTCTATGGCTGCATCAGTTAAGTTTGATCTCTTAGTCCAAGTAGATATATATCACATCACACTTGCGTAGATTTATCAGCTTATTGGGTATAATTTATCATCAGTTTGTGCTGCATCGGTTAGGTCCGACCTACTAAACTGCTAACGATAAGTTGTTCCTGCTAGGTTGATAGACTTTCACGCAAGGGTCTTGTCGGAGTGTATAGCCGATAAGTTATCATATAGTACATCACAATTGTATTAGATCTATCGGCTCGTCGAGGTTCTTTTATCATTATTAATCTATGCTACATCAGTTAAGTTTGACCTACTAGATTGATAATGATAGATTTATCCTTGTTAAGCCGATGGGTGTATATGCAATGTTCTATCGGAGCGCCTAGCCGATTGGTTATCTTTTACTAGATAAGGCCGACTCATTGTTTAATTTATTTTATGTATCTGCACTGTTATCGGCTTTCCAGCCGATCATCGGCTTCCAGCCGATGTATAAGTGCTTTAGCTCATATCGGCTATCGGCCGATGAAACGAGTCCAATTCGGCTTCCAGCCGATTGGCTCACCGATCTAATATTTCTCTCCTTGTCAATTGCAGGGTCAAATTGACTGGCACGCCTACGAACCTCAAATTTAGGACCTACACTGGAGTTAAGCAAATCTCCCAGGCCTTCGCGTGTCGAGTGCATCGAACCATATCATCATCGGGCTCATCTCAACACTGCCGGTGATTTTCGGTGTCAACAGTTAGATTTGAACAATAGAACCACTCCTTGTGCCAACCTTTCAAGGAAGATTTCAAAGGAGATTGATGTATGTTTTCTTCCTCTCGCTCCTCAACTGAAGACCAGCCCCCCAATCACTTGGATGTTACTCTTGGAGAGCTGGGGTTTAATGTGGAACAAATGCCTAAAGAAGTTAAAGTGGGGTTCCACGCCCAAAAAACACTCGCAGAGAGTCACGAATATGGAGATTTGAAGGATTGAGTTGGGATTCAAATTCACCAACTCCAACCCGTAGAAGTCAAGGATGCGGCGGAAGAATGCAGAAGAGGGAAGGAACAAACCCCGATCGAAAAAAGAGGCAAATACTACAGTTTCGCCGGATCGGGGATTTGGTACCGACTCACCCTTAGCCGGCCACCAATGAATCACCTCCTGGCTTTGCAGCTTCAATTGATTCTCCAGCAGCTTCAGCTTCACCACGACACAATCCGAAGTAGGCCAGGTGTTCTCCGACGCACCCGCAGAATCTAAAGCCTTCGGCATGGTCGGGGGTGGAAAAGTTTGGGGGAAATGCGATTGGTGGCTTGGAAAAGACAAGATCAGAATCGCCCGAGTTCTAGTGGGGAACGACGAGCAGCAGCGAACCCTAGCGAAGCGAAAGGCAAAATTTGGGCGCGGAGGTGGAACACGAAACGATTGGTCGCTTTGGGGAAGATGAAGGAATCTTTTTCTCTCTCCCTGTCTTTTATAGAGCATGTGCCGACTAAATGGGCTTGGGCCTACACAGTCGGCACTGGACCACCAAGATATGAGTTTCTACAGTAGGACGCTCATAATGGGCCACTTGCGGGCTGTGTTAAAATCGCAGTCCTGGTGTTGATAACGGGAACCGATGAGGTAAACAGACATGCTTCATGAGAGCCTTATTACTAAACATATATGTTTGGGTATCTGTTTTATCCACTAGGTCTCGAGGATATATCCTTACAAGGATCACAAGCTGGTCTTCATTAAAATTGGGGATGCAGGTATCTTTCTTGAGTACACCTGACTACGCAATGGATTTATTTTCATAAAGTGGTACTCGGCCTACATGCGTGGCCAACAGTTGCCATAAGCAACATTATTCCAGCCGACATGACGCTGAAGAGTCTAACTTCTGAGTAGTGCACTACTCGGGAGAGACTATAAATATCCTTTCTAGCTGACATGACGCTGAGGAGTCTAACTTCCGAGTGGGACGCCACTCGGGAAAGACTATAAACCCCCTATTCCGGCTGACATGAAGCTGAAGAGTCCTATATACGAGTGGCATGCTACTCGGCAAGACTATAAATCATATTCCAGTTGACATGATACCAAAGAGTCTTATATACTAGTAGTAATCTACTCGGGAAAGACTACAAGGTTAAAGATCTTTGACTTTATGTTTAATTGTCTTCACAATTAAGCACAAAGTCGGGGGCTACACCTAATAGGTGCGCCTATTCGGCGCACACTATTCATACATCAATATGAAGTCCTTCATAGCCTTGCTGCCAGCTGACATGAAGCGGGACTTGGGAAGAAGAAGCACTTGAACAAAGAGTACTTGGGAGCAGCGCACTCGGGCGATTTTCACCGTGGAGGATGGGCACTCAGCATCAGCTGTGACTCAACTATGAAGGTCTCAGGGGCTACTGTGGAGGCCATGGGCCTCGGGTACCTCATCACAAGCATATGGGCCATTTGGATAGAGGATGGGCCGAGTCTTGTAGTTAGAGATATATTAGCACCCGGTAGGCTTTGCCTTGTATAATAAGGAAGGTACAGTCTTAGCCGGATAAAATCTATCTCTAAGAAGGAAATCCCTTAGCCGTATCCAGCTAGGATTCCTATCCTGTACCCCTGCCCCCCAGTATATAAGGGGAGGCAGGGTGCCCGCTGAGGGCAACGAGCACATACGAGTTCACCAGAACGACACAAATCTTCAAAAGAATACTACACAACTGGACGTAGGGTATTACCTCTCATCGAGGGCCTGAACCAGTATAAAATCTTCTTGTGTTCCTTTGCAGTCCATTGGATTTCCCCTCACCGAGTAGCCCTATAGTTATATTGTCGGTGTAAAACATTGACAACCCGGGGCCCATGGCCTCCATAGTAGCCCCTGAGACCTTCATAGTTGAGTCACAGCTGATGTCGAGTGCTCATCCTCCACGGTGAAGTTTGCCTGAGTGCATTGCTCCTGAGTACTCTTTGTCCGAGTGCTTCTTCTCCCGAGTCCTGCTTCATGTCAGCTAGCAGTGAGGCTATGAAGGGCTCCATGCATATGTATGAATAGTGTGCCCCAAATAGGCTCACCTATTAGGGGTAGCCCTCAACTTTGTGCTTAATTGTGAAAACAATTAAACATAAAGTCAAAGATCTTTGACCTTGTAGTCTTTCCCGAGTAGTATATTACTGGTATGTGAGACTCTTCGATATCATGTCAACCGGAAATAATTTATAGTCTTTGCCGAGTAGCATGCCACTCGTATATGAGACTCTTCAGCTGCATGTCAGCTGGAAAAGGTGTTTATAGTCTTTCCCGAGTGGCATCCCACTCGGAAGTTAGACTCTTCAGCGTCATATCAGCTGGAAAGAATATTTATAGTCTCTCCCGAGTAGTGCACTACTCGGAAGTTAGACTCCTCAACGTCATGTCGGCTGGAAAGCGATTTGCTCGTGGCAACTGTTGGCCAAGCATGTAGGCTGAGTACCACTTTATGAAATTTAATCCATTATGTGTCAGGTGTACTTGAGAGATACCTGCGCCCCCAATTTTGATGAAGACCAGCTTGTGACCCTTATAAGGGTATATCTTCAATACCTGGTGGATAAGACAGATACCCAAACACATGTGTTCAGCAATTAGGCCTTCATGAAGCATACCTATTTATCTCATCGGTTCCTATTAGTAGCACCAGCACTATGATTTTAACACAGCCAGCGAGCGGCCCACATTGTGCGTGCTACTATAGAAATTCATATCTTGGTGGCCTAGTACCGACTGTGTAAGTCCACGCCCATGAATCGGAAACGGCTCTATAAAAAGCGGGGGGAGAGAGAAAAGATTCCTTCATCTTCTCCAATCCACCAATCGTTTCGTCTTCCAATCTTCGTGCCAAAATTTCGCCTCCCGCTTCGCTAGGGTTCGCCATTGCTTGCTCTTCCCTTCTAAAACTCGAGCGATTCAGCTTCCCCTCGTCCATTCCAAGCCCCTAGTGACTTTTCCCCCAAATTTCCTCGCCCTCAATCATGCCAAGGGTTCCAGATTTCGTGGGGGCATCGGATGAGGCGTGGCCGACTTCGGATTGTGGTCGGTCCAAGCTGGAGCACTTGGAGAAGTTGTTGCGGTTGCAAAGCCACGGGGTCATCCATTGGCGCCCGGCAAAAGGTGAATCAGTTCCAGAGCCTCAGGCCGATGAGACTGTGGTTTTCGCCTCCTTTTTCGACCGAGGTCTATTTCTTCCATCTTTTGACTTCCTCCGCCATCTTCTGGCCTTCTATGGATTGGAGTTGGTGAATCTGAATCCCAACTCAGTCTTGCAAATTTCTATATTTGTAACTCTGTGCGAGTGTTTCTTGGGTGTGGAAACCCATTTAAATTTTTTCAGACACTTGTTCCACATCTAGCCCCAGCCCTCCAAGAGCAAGGTCTAGGTGATTGGGGGGCCAGTATCCAGCTCAGGAGTGAAATGAAAAGGACATATCTTCATCTTCCTCTGAAAACCTCCTTGAAAGGTTGGCATAAGGAGTGGTTCTATTGTTCTGATCTGGAACCCTCTCTGCCTCTATTTACTAGTTTGCCTCCGGTGGTCTCGTCCGATTGGTCATCATTACCAACTTTTGAGGAGATGGGCCAAGTGCATCAGTTGCTTGAAAGACTAGATAGACTAAAGAGCGCCGGTCTGACCGGTCCCTGGGTGGCCAGATATTTCCTGACCCGGCGCATCCAGCCGTTGAAGCTAAGAAGCCAATTCTATTGGGATTACCAGGGGAGAGACGATCCCGGCCGAGAATGCCGAGATCTGGCTGACCAGCACATAGTAACCGAAGTGTTGTTCATTTATTTCTCCACTGGGGTGGTTGAAACTAAAGATGCAGAGTGCTCCATCGCGGCTTACAACTGAAAACAACCTCGTCCAGAGGTAACCCTTGTTGTTCATCTATGATGAATGCCTGTAAACTTGTATTCTTGATTGCTTCTGCAATATGTGATGTGTATTGTTGAACTGCTTGCAGACATGTAAGGAGTTCGATGATGACTCCCGAACTTTATCGGCCATGAAATCAAAGAAGAAGAGGCCGCTAAGTCCTTCTGCTGCCTAGCCCGACTCCAAGAGAGCGGGAAAGAGACCTGTTGAAGATCAGGGCAAGAAGAAGATTATCAGGCCGAGTGCCGCAGCTGGGAGTCTGAGGATAAAAGATACCGTGGGCCTAGCCCCCAGGCTGCCGAGCTTAATCAAGCTTAGCATCATCGAGCCCAATAAGGGTGCCGCCGTGTACAAGATCTGGTCAAGCACCACTGGGCTCAGCAACATCAAGCCCAAGAATGGCACCGCCGAGTACCTGAGCGCCCTGGCCGGCCACACTAGGAGCGGGGCCAACCAGGACAAAAACGCTGTTGCCGACTGTCACACTGTCTAGCCCAACGGCCGACAGCAGTCTGCCGCCGACATCAGGAGCCCCTGGGGGCAGACTCAAATTCTCCAAGAGGTATGTGACTTTAAGTCTTCCGAAAGTCCTGTTTAGCATTGTGTCGTGTTGATATCTGACTCATCGTCCAGGAAGCGCGCCAACATCGATCTCAAGGAGACCACGCCGGCCGCTCCTGCTATAGAGCCATCCCCAGCCGGACCAACGCCCGCAGGCATTCTGCTGAGCCGGCGACCGTCTCAGTCACAGAAACCGAGGTCGTCCCAACTATAGAGCAGCCGATGCCGGCCGACCAAGGGGCTAGTGTCGAAGCTATTGCTCTAGCCCCTGAGCATGTCTCTGACGCCTCAGCAGCTGGCAAGTTGGTGGCCAGGACCCCGTCGCCATCCCTGTCGTCGTCATCGTCTTTAGAGAGACCGGACCTCCCCAGGCTTGAGGCTCCTCCCCTCAAATTCCTGACGACATTCCGCTAGGTAGCCCCTGGCGGAACTGCGAAGAGTTACAAGCATGATGAGTTTGCAGCGGAGAAGGAGCGTGAAGACTTGCTTCGTGCCACAATCGCCATGTCTCAGGGGGTCCAGGTATGACTTTTGCCGTATTGGAGTCTTGGTAGTCTTCCTTGCATAAGTGTTCTGATACTTGACTCTGCTTTGCTCTGTTTTCTCCCCGAGCAGAAACTTGTTGACCGCTTGGAACGGATGAACGAAGTCTTGACCCAGCTTGCCCCCCAACTCCAACAGTTGGACCAGCTCCAAGCCTTAAAGGGCGAATTGGAGCGGCGTAGCCAGGAGAGGGAGTCGTGGCTGAAGGTGATGCGCCTAGGTGCCTGATCTTCCAATAGGTTTAATTTGGCGACATGAAGACGTTCACGTTTTGAGGCTTCTGATCAGCGATCATCACCTCGCAACCGCCACATCCACACATCTAGTTTTTATCAACCATGCTCTCACATAGTCGACCTCACCACGAAGGTTTTATCCCTACAAGCAATCGAAGAAACTCACAAGAACAAGGAAGAACGCAATCTGAATTGTAGATGAATGTTTAGCACACGATGTTGGGGTTCTACAAACCGATCTAGACGGCGAAATTGCAATGGCAGAATAATCTAAGCAAAACCTAACTCTAACGATGACGGCTACTGAATATATGAGTTAGGACGTTATAGGGTTAACCCTAGGGCGCACACCCCATGGGCTTAGCCCACGACACAATTACAAGGCCCAAGGCCCAAAACAGACTCAGACTGGAAGAGGTACATGTCTTGTTTTAATGATTCCGGACAGCTCAGGAGGAATTTTGACATGGGAACAAAACGATCTGAAAGTAGACTCCATAAGCTTTCCAACAAGTACTCATGGGCTCCAAAATTCCTTCTGGATCAGCGGCTAGATCTGTTTGAAGATGATGCTATCAGGAGGCCCGAATCCGAATCCAAAACATGCAGAACTTCATCTCTTACCTTCTATGGAACAAAAGTGACGTGGTGATATAGGAGTAGACTTGGGTAAAGTCTTGGTTTGTTCCCCAATCAACTTCTTTGATCATCTATCCGTTCCTTGTGCTCGGTCTCTTTCCCTTCACCCAGACAAGTATCTCTGTAAATGAGAACACACAAAACTCATGGTGTAGTAACGACTGTTCAAATATATAACACATAAATCTTACGTAGAAAGCAAGCACCTTTGGTTGATGAATACATAAGGTAGCTATGGTCATATCCGAGCTAGTGATGTCCTCATCATCCTCCCCTTCTTGATTGAAAACCGTCCGCGGTTTCACCTTGTCATTAAGCCTAATGAACATATCTTTATCTTTCACAACATAGGGTGAAGTAGTGTTGTGCATATGGTTGTATTCTGAAATTTTTAAACACGGAGAACACTTTGTAGTGTTGTGCAGCTCACAACACTCCCCTTCTTGTAAACCAACCTGTAACTCATTTAAACAACTAGAGGAACTAGATAGAGAATTATTTATACTCAAGCGGTCCTCTAGACAAGACATGTCATTATGAAAAGGAGGTATAATAAAATTCGAACAAATATATACTCTATGCACATTATATTCTCCTTTATTATCATAATTGCCAATAACATGAAAAATCACATAAGAGGGACATGGCAAATGAGATCTAACAAATAATTTCTTCTCTAAACAATAGAGTGGACAAAGATCATCAAATTGAATTTAGCCCCAAGTATTTAAAGAACATAGCAATCTAAGCTCTTCATTCTCGCTAGCAATGCGAACAACATGTCTAAAATCAGCACGTGGTGGTTCAATAACATTACTAACATGTTCATTCACTAGGTGTGGCATGGATATAAGTGAAGCATTGCACAACTCTTCTTTATCACAAGAAATAGGAACCAAATCATCGTGTGAAAAAAGTAATTTAACACACGATTCCACTGGTGATTGCTCTAAACTAACATGATTAGTGGACATATATAACACATCAGAATTGTCCATACCTTGAGTGAATGTAGCACCATTTCTGTTACCTTTGTTCTCATTTTCAAAAACTGTAGGTGCACTCTTAATTAAAGCATCTTGAAACATGCATGGAACAATAGGTGGATCTTCTTTCTCTATGTCTCACTTTTTTTCCTCATTACCTTGGCTTTTCTCAGATACCTACAAAATATCAGTGCCCAAAACAATACGTTCATTTTGCAATAACTCAGGTTTAGGTGAAGGCATCAAAACATTAGTATTATTACATTTATTTCTCAAAACCTCAGGGTTTTTAATCTTTTTCCTCTCAAGATCATCTTTCAAAATTTCAGCAGGGGACATAGGTAGCAACTTAAATTTCTTATGCCCGATCTTCCGAAAAGTTCGATTTGGCGACGTGAAGTCATTCACATTTTGAGGCTTCCGATCAGCGATCGTCATCTCGTAACCGCCACACCCATATGTCTAGTTGTTATCAACCACGCTCTCACGTAGTCGACCTCACCCCGAAGGTTTTATCCCTGCAAGCACTCGAAAAAACTCATAAGAACAAGGAAGAATGCAATCTAAATTGCAGATGAATGTTTAGCACACGAAGTTGGGGTTCTACAAACCGATCTAGACGGTGAAACTGCAATGGCAAAATAATCAAAGCAAAACCCAACTCTTAACGATGACGGCTACTAAATATATATGAGTTGGGACGTCCTAGGGTTAACCCTAGGGCGCACACCCCATGGGCTTAGCCCACGACACAATTACAAGGCCCAAGGCCCAAAACAGACTCGGACTAGAAGAGGTATATGTCTTATTTTGACAATTTCGGATAGCTCAGGAGGAATTTTGACATGGGACCAAAACCATCTGAAAGTAGACTCCATAAGCTTTCCAACAAGTACACATGGCTAGGTCTGTTTGAAGTTGATGCTGTCAGGAGGCCCGAATCCGAATCCAAAATGTGCAGAACTTCATCTCTTGCCTTCTATGGACCAAAAGTGACGTGGTGATATAGGAGTAGACTTGGGTAAGGTCTTGGTTTGGTCCCCAATCAACTTCTTTGATCATCCATGCGTTCCTTGCGCTCGGTCTCTTTCCCTTCACCCAAACAAGTATCTTTGTAAACGAGAACACATAAAACTCATGGTGTAGTAACGGCTGTTCAAATATATGACACGTAAATCTTATGTAGAAAGCATGCACCTTTGGTTGATGAATACATAAGGTAGCTATGGTCATATCTGAGCTAGCGATGTCCTCATCAAAAAGGAGCCGTTAATCAGCTCAGGGACGAAAATTGGGACCAAGCCAAGAAAATTGGAAGTAAGTCTCCCGAATACGTCTACCTGATCGAGCCCTTAGTATATTTGTCCAGCCATGCTATTCCCGACTGTCCAGTTGTGTCTTGATTGCAATGCTGAGTACTTGACTATTCTGATGTGTAGCCCTCGAAGCCGAGTTGAAGTCCCGAACAGAGGGGGAAGCCAAGCTGAGGAAGGCCGAGCTTGAGAATGACATGGCCCATTTGGAAAGGGCCAAGGCCGAGCTTGAGAAGGAGAAGGCCGACTTGAAGATGGCCAACACCAAGCTCGAGAAGGAGAAGGCTGAACTGGAGAAGGCCAGAGCCAAATGGGAGGCCGACTACGAAAGTAAGTCTCCACTCTGATAATGATCTTAACCAATCCATTAAGTACCCTGTCTGCAACTTTGCCTAACAAGTTTACTTGTCGATGAACCCGGGTAGCCGCTAGAGCCAATGCCCAGATCCAGTTTCAGGCTTTTGCAGAGGAGGTGAAATTTATCAAGGAGTCACGAGAGATCCTTGCCGAGTCCGTGAAAGGGCTCCTTCACATCATGGATCCTCACTACGTGGGAACCAACTCCAACAAGGTCTCCCAAGTGCAGGCGCGCCTTAACGAAGCTCCGGGTATCCTGAAGAGGTACTCGGACGAGCATGTTGTTGTCGGCATGGCCCAAACCTTGGCGATGACCAAGTCAATCTACCCGAGGGCAGACATTGAAGCCATCAGAGAGGGATTCACCGAGGAGACGACACCTGAGGAGGCGCTGGGGCTGATAGCCCAGGCGAGGCTGACTACAGAGGTGATCATCCGAGATCTGGGTATGTAAGAACAGTCCGTCATGCAGTCGGTGTATATAATCTTTTGTAAGGACATGTGTAAATATATGTGCAATGCCGCTAGCTCTAAGTTCTGACTTAGTTATCATTAGCTTTACCCGACTATATAGTCTACGCCGAGTTAGTTTATATGAACTTGATAAAATCGTTCACTGCGGAAAGCTGTACTCGGGCAAACATCAGAGTCGTTGCAAAACTTCATAACTTAAGCAAAACTGGCTCGTATATTATTAACAAGGCATATATAATACATGCAGCCCCCGACTCACTACTTGGTTGAAACAAGCGGCGTAGTGAGTCAGAGAAAAACTGTACACATGAGAAGTTGTAAAACTCAGGTATAGAAAGGACGTAGCTATTCTATATTCCATGAGTTGCTGATGAGGGCACTGTCTTCGGTCTTCAGTTGGTAGGCGCCTAGCCGTGTGACCTCTGTGATAATGAATGGCCCTTCCCATATTGGGCATAGTTTATGCCTGTCTTTGGTGGTTTGTATTTTTCTCAAGACGAGATCTCCGACCAAAAAGGGATGGCCACGGACATTGCGATTATGGTAACGACGCAGGCCTTGAAGATACCTTGCCGACTGGATTATTGCGATGTCCCTCGCTTCTTCCAACTGATCTAGTTCGACCAATCGGGTATTGTTGGATTTGTCTTCTGAGTAAGCCCGAACTCGCGGAGAGCCGAACTCTAACTCAGTTGGTAGCACAGCCTTGGCACCATAGAACAGAAAGAAAGGGGATTGCCTTGTTGCTGATGGCAACGGCCCGATCTTCCGTTAGGTAAGGATAACTCGTGATTTGGTGGAGAATCGACACTCACGATCCGGCTTCTGATCACCAAGACCCGAACCCTACAATCGCAGTACCACGTGTCCTCTCGTTATCAACCATGTGCTACCTGGTTGACCTCGCCACAAAGACTAATCCCTGCATGCAAATCGAAGAACACAAGCAAGAACAAGAAAGATTGCAACTCAATTGCAGATGAATGATTATACTCTCGAGTTCGGGTCTTACAAACCGATAAACGGCGAAACTGTTCAAGGACAAACTAATCTAAGCAAAACCCACCTTTAAACAACAACGGCTACTGTATATATAGGAGTTGGGATGTCCTAGGGTTATCCCTAGGGCACACACCCCTTGGGCTTAGCCCACGACACAATTGCAAGGCCCAAGGCTCAAAACAGACTTAGACTGGAAGAGGTATGTGTCTTGTTTCAATGATTCTAGTAAGCTCAGGAGGAATTTTGATATGGGACCAAAACCATCTGAAAGTAGACTCCATAAGCTTTCCAACAAGTACTCATGGGCCCTGAAAGTCCTTCTAGATCAGTGGCTAGGTCCGTTTGAAGTTGATGCTGTCAGGAGGCCCGAATCCGAATCCAAAACGTGCAGAATTTCATCTCTTGCCTTCTATGGACCAAAAGTGACATGGTGATGTAGGAGTAGAATTGGGTAAGGTCTTGGTTTGGTCCCCAATAAACTTCTTTGATCATCCATGCGTTCCTTGCGCTTGGCCTCTTTCCCTTCAGCCAAGCAAGCATCTCTGCAGATGAGAACACACAAAACTCATGGTGCAGTAATGGTTGTTCAAATATATAACGCATAAATCCTATGTAGAAAGCATGCACCTTTGGTTGATGAATACATAAAGTTGCTAGGGTCATATCCGAGCTAGTGATGTCCTCATCATTCTCCCCTTCTTGATTGGAAACCGTCCGCGGTTTCACCTTGTCATTAAACGTGATGAACATATCTTTATCTTTCACCACATAGGGGGAGGTAATGTTGCGCATATGGTTGGATTCTGAAATTTTTAAACACGGAGAACACTTTGTATTGTTGTGCAGCTCACAACACTCCCCTTCTTGCAAACCAACCTGCAACTCATTTAAACAACTAAAGGAACTAGATAGAGAATTATTTATACTCATGCGGTCCTCTAGACAAGATATATCATTATGAAAAGGAGGTATATTAAAATTTGAATAAATGTATACTCTATGCACATTATATTCTCCTTTATTATCATAATTGCCAATAACATGAAAAATTACATGAGAAGGACATTGCAAATCAGATCTAGCAAATAATTTCTTCTATAAACAATTGAATGGACAAAAATCGTCAAACTGAATATAGCCCCAAGTATTTAAAGAAGGTAGCAATCTAAGCTCTTCATTCTCGCTAGCAATGTGAACAACATGTCTAAAATCAGCACATGGTGGTTCAACAACATTACTAACATGTTCATTCACTAGCTGTGGCATGGATATAAGTGAAGCATTGCACAACTCTTCTTTATCACAAGAAATAGCAATCAAATCATCATGTGACGAAGGTAATATAAAACACGATTCCACTAGTGATTGCTCTAAACTAGCATGATTAGTGGACATAGATAGCACATCAAAATTGTCCATACCTTGAGTGAATGTAGCACTATTTCTGTTACCTTTGTTCTCATTTTCAAAAACTAGAGGTGCACTCTTAATTAAACCATCTTGAAACATGCATGGAACAACAGGTGAATCTTCTTTCTCTATGTCTTTCTTCCTTTCCTCATTACTTTGGCTCTTCTCAGATACCTGCAAAATGTCAGTGCCCAAAGCAATACATTCGTTTTGCAATAACTCAGGTTTAGGTAAAGGCATCAAAACATTAGTATTATTACATTTATTTCTAAAAGCCTCATGGTTTTTAATCTTTTCCCTCTCAAGATCATCTTTCAAAATTTCAGCAAGGTAACTTAAATTTCTTGCCATTAACTTAAATTTCTTGCCATTATGTGTAAACGTGTACGTGTTGGTTCTACCACGGTGCACAACATCTCTATCATATATCCAAGGTCTACCTAAAAGTAGAGAACATATCTGCATTGGAACAACATTGAACATGGCACTATCATGATAATTGCCTACGGAAAACTCCACTTTCACAATTTTACTTACCTTCAACTTACCGTAGGAATTGAACCACTGGATGTAATAAGGCTTAGGATGCGGTTGTGTCGACAATCCAAGCTTCTCGACCATATCTGAACTTTCCAAGTTGCTACAGCTCTCACTATCAATGATAATACGGCATGCTCTATTGTGAACCACGAACCTTGATTGGAACAAATTGTGGCGTTGATTTTGCTCCACTTTCTCCATTTGAGAACTTAGCACTCATTGTACCAAAGTACTCTCAAGCGTGTAGTGTATGTTCAGCTTGGCAAGAGCAGCGTTGACCCCCTTCAGAATGGTTTCTTTCAGCCCCTTCATCATCTGGTCAATGTAGCCTTGCATCTCACCGCGAAGAACGCACTCTGCCATTTCGTCAGACCCTGGCATTGTTAGCAAGAAGACACAGAAAACACAAAAGTATTATCCCTATCAACTACTACTATGCAAGGATAGTGGACACTCACAAATGGTAGCACCTTACCGAGCTCTTACAAGGTTCTGAGACTAGCGAGCAAAGGATGGTACAACCGGTGGCTGGTTCGTGATACCTTGAGAGCGTGATCTAGCGATTGCAAGGATCGAGACCGTGCTAACCAGAAGTATATATGTGGAGCTTGGGAGGCCCAAAAATGTTAGTGGCACACAATTCAATAACAGATAGTAATGCTGAATAAATATCCAAAGCACTTGTCCTAGTTGCTGGCCTAAACGCGTTCTAAACCAGATATGATAAAACAAGGGAGACAAGCAAGTATAAAAGGACAGCAGCAAGGAAATAAGGACAAGGCAAAAAAACACAGCACACAATAGCTCACAGCTGGTTCCCTGGTGTGTCCTATGTGCTCCTCTCCTTTTCTTTTTTTTCTTTTTTCTTTTCTTTCACACCTTTTTTTAATTTTTCTTTTATTTTTCTGATATTTTTTCTCAACTAGGAGAACAGGAACAGCAACCTCAGGAAGGTGGCAGCTCAGTCCAATATAAGGTGTGGCCTGTAGAAATACACAGGTGTGCTTTAAAAAGCGTGCTAGAACTTTGAAGTGCAGAAACCCAATTTTCCAGCCTGAATTTTGCAAATCTGATTTCAGCAAACCCGATGAAGTGGGGGAGTAGCGGATGGGAAATTTTTCGTAGATGTCCGTAGACTATTTATTTGCCTGATTCCGAGTCCGTATGCGAAAGTTATGGTTGTTTCAAGGAGGGTCCTCCGTATCAGTGTTTTGGTGGAGGCTGATTCGGAATCAGGTGGTGAAACCAGGGATGATATGGTGGTGGTGGCTGCTGGGGAGGTGGATGGAGATGTAGGGTGATCAAAGGATGTGATATATGACACTAAAACAGAGCACACAATGACCAACACTTGCACAAGATGGTTAGTATATGGGAAAATAGAGACAATGATGGTGGTGCTTAGGGTTTGTGGGGGTGCGGCGGATGGATCACGAACTGGACTCAAACACAATCTAAGCCAGCAACTGAACTCGACCTAGGACACAAACTCCACACTACGGACTCTGAAACAGAATTATGTAAAAAGGCTAAACGTGATTGTAGGACGGGGAAAAAACCTATGATTACCACTTGATGGCAACGGGGTGCCCAATCTTCCGTTAGGTAAAGATAACTATCGATTTTGTTTTTGTGGCTTTTTCTGGACTCTAGGTATAGAAACAAAAATTGAAACAGGACGGAACAGAAAGATACCTAACGGGCAACCTTCGCTCTGATACCAATTGATGGCAACAGGGTGCCCGATCTTCCGTTAGGTAAGATAACTCTCGGTTTGGTGGAGAATCGACACTCACGATCTGACTTCTGATCACCAAGACCCAAACTCTGCAATCGCAGTACCACGTCTCCTCTCGTTATCAACCGTGCGCTGCCCAGTTGACCTCGCCATGAAGGCTAATCCCTGCATGCGAATTGAAGAACACAAGCAAGAACAAGAAAGATTGCAACTCAATTGCAAATGAATGATTATACTCTTGAGTTGCGGTCTCACAAACCGATAAACGGTAAAACTGTTCAAGAACAGAATAATCTAAGCAAAACCCACCTTTAAACAATGACAGCTATTGTATATATAGGAGTTGGGACGTCCTAGGGTTATCCCTAGGGCGCACACCCCTTGGGCTTAGCCCATGACACAATTACAAGGCCCAAGGCCCAAAACAGACTCGGACTGAAAGAGGTATATGTATTGTTTTGATGATTCCGTACAGCTCAGGAGGAATTTTGATGTGGGACTAAAACCATCTGAAAGTAGACTCCATAAGCTTTCCAACAAGTACTCATGGGCCCCGAACGTCCTTCTAGATCAGCGGCTAGGTCCGTTTAAATTTTATGCTATCAGGAGGCCCAAATCCGAATCCAAAATGTGCAGAACTTCATCTCTTGCCTTCTATGGACCAAAAGTGACGTGGTGATGTAGGAGTAGACTTGGGTAAGGTCTTGGTTTGGTCCCCAATCAACTTCTTTGATCATCCATGTGTTCCTTGCGCTCGGCCTCTTCCCCTTCACCCAAGCAAGCATCTTTGCAAACGAGAACCCACAAAACTCATGGTGCAGCAATGGCTGTTCAAATATATAACGCATAAATCTTATGTAGAAAGCATGCACCTTTGGTTGATGAATACATAAAGTTGCTAGGGTCATATCCGAGCTAGTGATGTCCTCATCAGTTGCCCTACTAACCGTGGTTCTAAGAGACCAGAGAACAGATGGGAGTTCTTGTACCCACCGGCCCGCACATGGTTGTAGTCAGTCGAATATCCATATCTTGATGCCTTGTAAGACCATGCCGTTGGCATGCTCAACCTGCCCATTGCTCCGCGGGTGTGTCACGGAAACATAATAAATCTTGATGCCTAATTCGTCACAGAAATCTTGAAAGATGCCGCCCGTGAACTGAGTACCATTGTCCGTTATGATGTGGTTAGGAACCCCGAATCGGTATAGTATACTCATGATGAAGTCCTTTGCTCGTACTGCTGTTATGGTAGCAATGGGTTTTGCCTCAATCTACTTCATGAATTTATCCACTGCGACGAACAAGTGTGTGAACCCTCCTAGCGCTTTCTTGAAAGGCCCAGCCATGTCAAGCCCCCATACTACAAAGGGCCAAGAGATTGGTATGGTTTGAAGTTCTTGGGCTGGGAGATTTGTTTGTCTTGTGTAGAACTGACAACCCTCGTATATGCGAACAACGTCTTTTGCATGTGTTACTGCTGTGGCCCACAAAAATCCCTACCGATAAGCCTTTTCGACTAACATCCTGGATGCGGCATGGTTGCCACATATGCCCGAGTGGATCGATTGCAGAGTCTACTTGCCTTCCTTGGTGATGACGCAGCGCATGAGGACACCGGATGCACTTCTTCAGTACAAGTCTTCTCCGACTATTAGGAAACTTTTGCTTCGACGTTTGATTTGTTTGGCTTTACTATGATCTTCTGGGAGTTCATCGTCTAGGAGGAATTTGAGAACAGGAGTCCGCCAATCTTGACATATGTTCAGTACTTCGTCTGTTGCCGGGGTAGGTTCGCCTCCCAACTACTCTGGCACTGGTTTCTTCTTGACTGACGGCTCCATAAGTTGCTTGACAAAGATCCCTATCAGGACTACTTCTCGCTTGGATCCCATGTTTGCCAATTCATCTGCAACATCATTGTATTGTTATAGGACATGTGTTATCTCCAGCCCGTCGAATTTGTTTTCCAGCTTTCGGACCTCCTGACAGTATGCCGCCATGGTATCGTCGAGACATGTCTAGTCTTTTATGACTTGGTTCACCACAAGTTGAGAGTCTCCTCGCACAACCAGTCAGTGGATGCCGAGTGATATAGCAATGTGGAGCCTGTGGATGAGTGCTTCGTACTCGGCGACGTTGTGGGAAGCCGAGAAGTGGATCTGGAGAACATACATGAGTTCTTCACTAGTGGGGGACGTCAGTACGACGCTGGCCTTGGCACCACCGATCCTTAGAGAACCGTCGAAGTACATTGTCCAGTACTCTAGCTTCGCTGTTGATCTAGGCATCTGAACTTCTGTCCACTCGGCTATGAAGTCGGCTAGAGCTTGTGATTTGATCGCTATCCGTGGCTGAAAGGTGATGTCGAACGCCATCAACTCAAGCGCCCATTTAGCGATTCAGCCGGTGGCCTCGCGGTTATGCAGGATGTCCCCGAGTGGATAGGAGGTGACCACTGTGACTTGATGCGATTGGAAATAGTGCATCAGCTTTCGGACAGTAATAAGTAGGCCATAGAGCAGCTTCTGGACCTGCAGATATCTCATCTTGGAGTCGGCAAGGACCTCGCTAACGAAGTAGACTGGCCGTTGAATCTTCTGTATGTGACCTGGTTCGGATCGCTTGACCACCAACACCGTGCTGATTACCTGAGTGGTCGCCACCAGATATAGCATTAGTGGCATTGCGGCATGGGTGACGCCAACATGGTGGTGATGTGAGAAATTTCTTGAAGTCTTCGAAGGCTTGCTGGGCTTCGAGAGTCCATTGGAAATTGTCTGCTTTCTTCAATAGCTTGAAAAAGGGCATGCCCCCTTTGCCTAGTCGGGAAATAAATCGGCTGAGTGCCGCCATGCAGCCTGTCAGCTTCTGGACGTCCTTCTGGATAGTCGGGGGTGCCATGTTCATGATTGCATTGACTTTCTCTGGGTTGGCCTTGATGCCACGATGCGAGACGACGAAGCCGAGTAGCTTGCCGGATGGCACCCCGAAGGCGCACTTTTCTAGATTCAACTTCATCTGGAATCTTCGAAGATTTTGGAAGGTTTCTTCCAGGTCAGCGATGAGGTCTTCTTTGGACTTGGTCTTGATCACCACATCATCGACGTAGGCCTCCACGTTGCGTCCGATCGGAGTGTGTAGACACCACTAAATTGCTCATTGATACGTTGCTCCAGAGTTCTTCAAACCAAACCGCATAGTGATGTAGCAGTAGGCGCCAAACGGCATGATGAAATATGTCTTTAAGCAGTCCTCCTCCTTCAGGCTGATTTGGTTGTATCCCGACTAACAGTCGAGAAAGCTGAGAAGTTTGCACCCTGCGGTTGAATCCACTACTTGATCTATTCTTGGTAGACCGAACGGGTCCTTGGGGCACACCTTGTTGAGATCTATGTAGTCGACGCACATGCGCCATTTACCATTTTTCTTCCGGACCAGAACTAGGTTTGCCAGCCAGTCTGGGTGGTAAACCTCTTTGATGAACCCGGCTGCGAGGAGCTTGGTTATCTCCTCCCGAATAGCATCTTTTCGGTCTTGTGCAAAGCGCTGTAGCCGTTGCTTGACTGGCTTGGCATTTATCTTGACAATTAGGGCGTGCTGGATCACCTCGCTTGGTATGCCCGGCATGTTTGATGGTTTCCATGCGAAGATATCCTTATTGGTTTTAAGGAAGGTGATGAGCGCGTCTTCCTATTCGGGGTCAAGTCCGGTCCCGACTAGAGTAGTCTTGGAGGGGTCGGAATGGCCCAGGGGGATCTTTTTCATGTCAAAGTCCGCTAAAATTCCTGACTTTGCTGCCTTTTTGCCAGAACTTGGTCTTCCTTAACTTCAGTTGTGACGGCTTGCCGAATGCTGTTGTGTCCGACTGCCGCCTCTTATGATTGAGCCAACTCGCAGCTCTCCTTGTCGTAGGTGAAGGCTTGCTTGACGTCGCTGTGGAGGGAGAGAACTCCGGATGGCCTAGGCATCTTGAGCACCATGTATGTATAGTGCGGTATCTCCATGAATTTGGCAAGTGCCGATCGTTCGAGTATCGCGTGGTATGCAGTCTCGAAGTCGGTGACCTCGAAGCAGATGTTTTCTGTGCGGAAGTTATCCCGCGTGCCGAAGGTGACCGGCAATGTTATCTGTCCGAGGGGGGTTGAAGACAGGTTGGGAATTATCTCGTGTGATGGCAACGGGGTGTCCGATCTTCCGTTAGGTAAGGATAACTCTCGATTTGGTGGACACCAAGACCCGAACCCTGCAATTGCAGCACCACGATTCCTCTTGTTATCAACCGTGCACTGCCCAATTGACCTCGCCATGAAGGCTAATCCCTGCATGCGAATGGAAGAACACAACTAAGAACAAGGAAGATTGCAACTCAACTTGCAGATGAATGATTATACTCTTGAAGTTGGGGTCTCACAAACTGATAAACGGTGAAACTGTTCAAAAACAGAATAATCTAAGCAAAACCCACTCTAAATGGTGGTGGCTACTGAATATATATGAGTTAGGACATCCTAGGGTTAGGGTTTGCCCTGTGAGGGGCGCACTCCTCATGGGTTTAGCCCACGACACAAATACAAAGCCCAAAGACCCAAATTGACTCGGATAGGAAAAATAATATAAATTGTTTTGACGATTCAGGACAGCTCATGTGGAATTTTGGCATGAAACCAAAACCATCTGAAAGTAGACTTCATAAGCTTTCCAACAAGTACTTGTAGGCCCTGTAACTCCTTCTGGATCAAAAGTTACGGCCGTTTGAAGTTGACACTGTCTCCCAGCCCAAAACTGAACCGGTCTCGGAAATAGGAGTTTACTTGCACTTGTTGTCTCCACTTTAATATTTGGTTTCTTGAGCTATTGTCCATGGTCTTCTCCCAAGTTCCTAATGACAATAAAATCATCACAAGAATTAAATAGTATGCCATTCGTAGAAATATTTCCATGTAAGCTTAGGAACGCATTCACCTGGCAATTAAGTTGATAGGCACGTGTGCGAGTAATTGATCCTTGGATCTGTGGCGCATCTTGTTCAACATGAGGAGGTTGTAAGTGTGTATCTAAATAAGTGATGTCCTCATCACCGTGGAAGGGCGCCGTACTTGCCCGCAGTTCTGAACGAGGAATCTTCATCTCATCCAGAGTCTTGGCGAACAGAATGTTGAGCGCACTGCCCGTCTATGAGGACCTTCTTCAGCTTGATATTTTTGACGACCGAGTCCAGGACGAGTGGGTAGTGTCTCAGGTGTGAAACCCAATCTGGATGATCTATATGGGTGAATGTGATGGACATCTCTGACCAGCGCAAATACTGGGGGGCGTCTTCTATAGAGACTGCGTTGACGTCGCATGCTGTTAGCTTCTGCTTCTGCTTGGACTCATACGTAGACGGCCCTCCGAAGATGTGGTTGAGCTCAGCCTAGGGATCTTGAAAATCATCGGCCGGGCCTGAATCTGGCTTATCTTTGTCCTTATCGGCGCCAGATGATGAAGCCTGCTTGGAAGCAAACTTCTTGAGCATGAAGCAGTCTTTGGCCGCATGCTTGCCCTTGGGACGAAAGGGGCATTCATAACCTTCTGGTAGTCATTGTTCCTTGGGGGCCGCGACCGAGTTCGCTCCATGTTGGCCACCTCGTTGTCCGACTTACGCTTGCGGCTGCCGGACTTGTTTTGTGATGGCTTGTTGTCGGCTTTGGCCTTCTAGTCCTTCTACTAGGGCTCTTTCTTCTCGTCGAGGGCCTCTGCAACTGCTTCGGCCGAGTCAGCGTATTTATTCGCCATGTTGAAGAGAGCCTGGATAGAGGCTGGTGGCTTCCGAGTGAACTTCGCGATGAACGGGGCATCCTTGACTCCCTTGCGGAAGGCAGTGACGACCTCATCTTTGATCATAGGAATGGAATTGCGCTTCTCAGAGAACCTTCTGATGAACTCATGGAGGGACTCATTCTTCCTCTAGTGTAGCTGGTAGAGATCGTGCTCGGAAGATGGTCTTTTGTAAGTCCCTTGAAAGTTGGCTATGAAGCGTTCCCGGAGTTCCCCCTAGGAGCTGATTGATCGCCTTGGGAGCCCTGTTAGCCATGTCCTTGCTGAGTCGGCCAGGGCGACCAGGAGGTAGTTAGCCAAGGCTTTGTGGTCACCTCTGGCGGCTCAGATTACTAGAGTATATATGGTGAGCCAGGACTCGGGGTTGGTCTTACCGTCGTATTTTTCGATTCCCGTAGGCTTGAATCCTGACGGCCAGTCAACATCTTGCAGCTCCTGGGTGAAGGCTGGTACGCCTTCATCGTTGTGAGGGCTCCAGCTCTGACCACGATGGTTAAACCGCTCGTGATGAAGACCGAAACGCTCGTGCTCGTCCTCCAGTTGGTGTCACTCGTCTTCTTCACATTGACGGCACCGGGCATTGATGTCTTGGCAGAGATTGCATTGTAGGCGGACTCGGAGGTCTTGGTTGAACCGGTGATCGTTCTGGTGATGCCGCCGATTGTTGTTGTTGGTGTTGCCAAGTGATGTTTGCCGCGACTCCTTGTGTGGCTGACTTGAGCCGGCTGCCCGGCGTCACGCTGATGTGGACGAGATTGCTGCTGGAGAGCCTGACCTATTGGTCGGTATAAGTGTTTCGCCCGACTACTGGTTCTGCTGACAGGCAGCAGCTGTAATTATCACCTTGATCTTGGCTATTGTCTGGGTGGCCTGATGATCAGGCCCGGGCTGGAGCATGTCCAGCAGGGTTGTAGTGGCCACAATGTTCTGTTGTGGCGTGACGAAGACGGCGTGGTCACTGACTCTAGTCTGGAGGATCTGTTGCTGAGCAGTTCGCCCAGCCCTACGTAGCTCATCGTTGCGAGCCTCGCGTTCGGCCTCCTCCTGATGCCGTAGTCGGCGTGCCTCCTCTTGTTGCTCCTCTTGTAGTCGGCGCACCTCTGGTGGGGGGGTTGAAGCCATGAAGATCTCGCGGGGCAGAAGGAAACTCACCAGACTGGTGTCCGAACTGGTGTTCGAATCACTGTCCGACTTATAGTCGGAATCCGAGTAGTTGATCGGAGTAAGCATGACTCCAACCTCCCTAGATCCAATCTGCAGCAACTCTGGGCCATGTCCAAACTGAATCGTAGGGGATCGGGTCTGCCACATGAGATGTAGATCCACGGTGTCGTCGAGTCTGCAAGGGAAATTGATGGCCTCTCCCCTTCCTAGCCCGACCCTGGCCGGCTCGAGGCCGAGCGCGAGTCGGACGCCGAAGGAGAGAGTTGTCCCAAGACCCGGACAGGTGGTAGATCGGTGCAACACGTCGACGAGGGTGGCTACAGCGTCTTGTGGGCCGACTGGCGTGGAGTCGGCTGGTTCCTCGGCCGGTTGGATTGGATCTGCGTCGGCCAAGGTGAGGTTGCCAAACATGTTGGCGATGAAGTCGAGGCTTCCGAAGGAAATTGTATCTCCGGGAGAGAATTTGTCGCCGTCGACTCCTATTGTTGGATCCATCGAGCTTGTAGATGTAGATCTCGCCAAAGCCCCTACTTGGTGCGCCAACTGTCGATGTTTTACATCGGCAATATGATTATTAGCCTACTCAGCGCATCGAAACTCGGTGGATTGCAAAGGAACACAGGGAGATTTATACTGGTTCAGGCCCTCGATGTGAGGTAATACCCTACGTCCAGTTGTGGTGTATTCCTTTGAGGATGTGTGTTTGCTTCTATGAGCTCTTGCCCTCAGGGGGTGCCCTGCCTCCCCTTATTTACTGGGGGACAAGGGTACAAGGCAAGAGTCCCAGCCAGATTCTAGCCAAGGGATCTCTTTTTAAAGATATAACCTACCCGACTAGGACTGTATATTCCTTATCGTACAAGGCAAAGTCTGCCAGGTTCTATCATATCTCTAATTACAAGGCTAGGCCCATCCTCTGTCCGAGTGGCCCATATGCTTGTCATGAGGTACCTGGGGCCCATGGCCTCCACACTGAGCGGGCGGGGCAGGCCGGGCACAGGCCGGGGGGAGGAGGTGAGAGGCGGGGAGGACGGGGAAGGCCAAGGCATGCCCTTCCTGTGGGAGAGAAATAGAAAGAATTTTAATTTTATTTTCTAGATTTATAAATCAATGACATGGGTTTTTGGAGATTAAAATTAGTTAGAGTGCTCTAAAAATTCAAGTAAAATTTATTTAAGCATTTTGAGGCAAGGGGAATCCAACAAAAATTCCCACAGGCCAAATTGAGTTCATCTGGGTGATTTGTTAAAATGGTTGTAGGCTTGTTTAGACTTTTAAAATTTCTAGAAATGCATTAAAAGGATATGTTAGACTTAGAATGATTTTGGGGCATGACATAGTTGTTGCCCGAGAGGGCTCCCTACCCCCTATATATGATGAGGGGCAAGGGTTGCAGGGTAGAAAACCCACTCGGTATGACTCAATGTTCCCTTATCTGTACATAGAGTATCCGGCGAGGATTCTATCCATTTCCTTATCGTGCAAGGTAACATGAAACCAAGTTCTACTCTATCTCTAATTACATGGGCCGGCCCACCTCCTATTCGGGTGACCGTATTTGCCTCTTGTTAGGGTACCCGGGACATATATCCTCCACACCTAGCTTCCTCCTTGACCCTCAAAGCCCTCCAAGCCATCTTTTCCAAACCTTAGATCTGGAAATGTCGGCCTCGTCCTCCAAATCCGCACCCTTGCCTACTGGGGAGTGGAAAACTTCAACTTCTTTGGAGTCCAAACTGGAGGAATTGATGGTGGGAGGAGTCTTGCTGCCCAAGGTGCTCATCGCGTGGTGTGCTACCGACAATGAGCCTTTCCCCACACCAGAAACATATGAAATCGTCAGTTTCGAGTCATTCTTCCACCATATGTTTGCCCTCCCCTCTTGTAGCTTTCTTCGTGGCCTTCTCGTTTACTACAAAATCGAGTTGGTTCATCTCAATCCCAACTCTACTTTTCAAATCTCTATATCTTCATCAATCTCTGCGAAACCTTCCTCATAATCCTCCCGCATTTCAACCTCTTTTGGTACTTCTTCTACCTTAAACCCCAACCTAGCAAGCTGAGACCCCAAGAGGTCGGGGGTGCTGGGCTTTAGCTCCAAAATGAGTTGAAGAAAACTTATCTTTCCCTTCCCCTCAAAACCTCTCTTAAGGGGTGGCACCAAGAATGGTTCTACTAGTCCAACCCGTCTCATTCTCTCTTGGCATTTGTTGGCGCATGCCCCCAAGGTTATCGACAGTTGGACTGTGCTCCCCAATGCTCAAGAAATGAAGGAGGTGCGCATCTGTTGAAGCAACTTGAGATCTTGAAGAAGGGTGGATTGACCGGAGTATGGGTTGCCCAGAATTTCATCGTCCGACGGATCCAGCCCCAAAAGGACTGTGTCCACCTGGGCTACAAGTACTCTAGGCAAGATGACCCTACCCGGGAGTCACAGGATGCAGTGTCATACCACTATAGCTTCGACCGGGTCTTCAAGTTCTTCAGCAGCAAAGTGCAAATTAACTTTGACCCGAGGAAGTTCCCATCACCGTTCGACATCAAGAACCTTCCGCCTGAGCTAACTTATGCTTTCCTCAACTTGCCGACTGCTTAGTTGAATTTGCAGGGAATTTAAGCATCAACTTTTGACTGCAAAACCAGAAGGACTTCAGCTCGCACTCCCTAGCCAGCCGACTAGGGGTTCTCGAAAGTGCTCCACCGACCCCACTCCACTCCCTACCAATGAGCCAAGCTCGAAGAGGGTGGGGAAATAGCTAGTGGAGGAGCCCTCCAAGAAGCAAGGACTAGCACAGTCGGCCGGAGGCCCCAAGATTCAAGAGCCAAGCACAGCTCTGACTCCATCGTCTCCATCGCCAACGCCACCATCTGCTCAGTTGTTGACACTGCCATCATCCATGCCACCAATAGCATTGCCACCAACAGCTCTGCCGCTGACATCATTGCTGCCATGCAACGATTCACCACCAGGTGCACAGTTGACTGGCTGCGCACCGAGTGGTGCCACAGGCCATGACAAGCCCCCAAGCTCGCCGCCTCCCAGGTCTTCACGCTCTAGGCATGGATTCCACTGCAAGACTTCCAATAGCTTTGTCTCCATCATCATCCACTCTGTCAATGCATGACTGTATCTTCAGTCGTTGTATGCTCACGATTGTTTCAGGAAGCCTTGTGACGACGACCCCAAGGAATCATCACCACAAATTCCCCCTCCATGTGCTCCCCAACTAGGGACGAGGTCGAATCATAGCCCGTGGACCCAAGGCCAGCCTCTCCTAGTCAGGAACCAGAGAACCATATGGCGGAGCCAATCCATGATGGCCTGCCAACCGATGCAAGTCATCCATCACCAACTCCTCCGCTATCGTCATCCACCCAGGAGAGGGCCGCAACCCCGCATGACATCGAAGAAATCCCAAGGTTGCTGGCTCTAGACCCCAACCCTCCCAAGGTGGAATCCATCTAGGTGGACGACGTGATGGAGAAGGAGAGGATCGTGCTGTACGAAGTTGCGATCAAATCTTCACAGCTGGTCTAGGTCTTCAACCCTTCTTGTAGTCAGTCTTTCATCTCTTCATTTAGTAATCCTTGTGGCTTCTTTCTTCTTGTCCTTTTCAAAAAATATCCAAGCAATCTGAGAAAAATTTCAAAGGCCTTGGCTAAGCTTGATTCTCAGATCACTCGGCTTGAGCAAGTCAAAAGAGAGAAGGACCATATCCAGCAGTCAGCCGGGCTGAGCGAGAATTATCTCCGTGAGGAGCTCCAGAAGCTGTGCAATGACAAGTTTGTCATGATCGGGACCATTAGAGGTTAGCTCCTTGCTTGCCGAGTACATCTTTTTTCAAGCCTTCCGTGTGCCCTCTAATGAGTTCTCCTTTTGCTTTATAAGTCCGCGAGCATGCAGTCCATGTACTAAAGGGACAAGTCGATGAAACTTCAAATGGAGGTCGATGATCTTCGGGCTGTGAAGTCAAGGCGGAGCAAGAGCTTGAAGGTAACACACTCGGCTCTAGTCCTACACTCGGTTATTTTAACCTTCTTTCCTCCTCCTTATATCCTCTTCAAACTGCGCTCGGTCGCAGTTTGAAACTTTCACTGAGCAGATCCGCCATGCCAAGTCCACCAACTAGGCCATCCTTGATGCCGCCAAGCAGTTACTGGAGATACTGCACTCGGACGGTGCAAGGCCGAGTTCAGGTGACTATCTCTAGCTTGTGATGCAACTTCAGGCTGCTCCCGCAGTATTGAAGTCTTTCCAAAGGAGAAGGCAATCTTGAGCTCAAGCCAAATTCTTGTCGTCAACAAGTCGCTGTGTCCTAGAGTAGATATCCAAGCAGTCGGCAAGGGCTTCATGGAAACATGCTTGGAAGAACAAGCCTTAGCATTGATGGACAAAGCTCATGGTGCTGCCACTGCACTAGTCGATAATCATAAGTTGTGACATGTTTGAAAAAACACTTAAGTTCTGCGGAATGGTTATGTGCAGTGAACAATGTAGACTTTTCTATGATTTTATGTACATAGCTAGTTTTAGATGTTTATTAGGCTTGCCAAGTAACTTTTTGATTCCTAGTGTCATGCACTTTGTCTGATTGGCCTTAAACGTCGAGTGCTAGGAGTCGGCTTAGGGCACTTGTCCTGTTCGCACGTTTATTCGGTGTTTGGCCTCATCGTTTACAAAGCTTTATAACATGGATCAAAAGTACTTGAACAAAAATGTAAAACAAGGGCATGAAAACCATGTGTAACCCCCGACTCACTACTCAATGGAAACAATGACATAGTGAGTCAGAGGTAAAGTAATTTACTCATAAAGAAATTTGAGTTAGATACAATGCTCAAGTATAGAAAAGACATAGCTGTTCTATGATCCAAGAATTATCTATGAGAGTGCCATCTTCGCGCTTTAGTCGGTAAGCCCTCAAGAGTGTCACCTTAGCAGTTCAAACGGCCCTTCCCATAGAAGGGATAATATGTGCATGTTTTTTGTGGTTTGGATTTTTCGTAGTACAAGATCTCCCACCGAAAAGGCTCGACCATGAACATTACAACTGCGATAGTGACGCAAGCCTTGCAAGTACTTAGCTGACTGGATCGTAGCAATATCTTTGGCTTCTTCCAACTGATTGAGTTTGACCAGTTGGTCTTCAATGGACTTATCTTGGTTGTACGTCCGGACTCGCAAAGAGCCAAACTCCAACTCAGTCAGCAGCACAACTTCAGCACCATAGACGAGGAAGAAAGGTGATTGTCTTGTTCCCCAACTGGTAGTGATGCGAAGCAACCATAGGACATGTGGGAGTTCTTGGATCCACCGTCCTACGTATGGGTGAAGTCAGTCAAACACTCATCTTGTTGACTTGAAGAACCATGCCATTGGTCCGTTCAACCTGCCCATTGCTTTGGGATGTACCATCGAAGCATAACAGATCTTGATACCGAAGTCATCGTAGAAATCCTTGAACACGCCGCTTGTGAACTGAGTGCCATTGTTCGTGATGATTCATTTAGGAACTCCAAATCTATAGATTATACTTAGTATGAAGTCCTTTGTGTTAGTGATATGCCCTATCACATACTATGTTTATTAATTTATAAATAAAGTGTCCTTGAGATAGATAACTTATTATTGATCAATGAGTATGTGACTTATCCATGAGACTCTTTATGTGATATGTTACTATTTCTAAATGATCCTTGATTATCTATCATATGTAGAACGGATATGATTCTAAGATTAGCACATGTATTGATTGATGATCATGTCACATGGATTATGGTATGGAGATATCAAATCAATAAAGTGGACACATGTTAGAGAACATGTTGTTGAATAGACCCAAGTTGAGACACTGAAAGATATATGATGTGCGATCACTTGGTCTCAAGTAGTGTCGATGTACAACTCTTATACCTAAGATTGTTATGGCTCCCGACATGTGTAGTGGTTTACTTTGAGGCTGCCAAATGCTACTCCGTAACTGGGTAGTTATAAAAATAGTCTATGGGTTTGCTATAAAATATGTAGTAGGATGCGAATAATCAAGACGGGATTTGCCTCTTGCAGTTAATGGGAGAGGGATCTCTGGGCCCCTCGATGCAATGGACTAATGAAGTGCATGGCCATGCCGGGTGATTGAGGAGTCAATCACGAGTTGAGTAATCCATCACATGGTCGAGTGACTTATTGAGCTATCAAAAGGATGGCACACATCTTGCCTTGAGCTTAATCGATATCGTGTGGCAAAGGGGGTTTGTATAGGCATACACTACAGATTTAGTCGAAATAATCTTTGTGTACACCCAGTGGGTTGATATATCTTGCAAGAGACCGCTATTGACATGCAGACCGAAAAGTTGTAATTGAGTGTATATGAACCTATGGGGTTGCACACTTAATTGGTTGTAACGAAGTGTTTGAATAGGGATCCGAATAGAGTTCCTAATGGGCTTGTGGGCCCAGTTAGAAGCTCTATATATTCAGGGATAAGGCATGGTGAATAGATAGACTTCAGTGAGAAAACCCTAGCCACACCTCTCCCCACGAGCAAAACCTAGCCGCACGCGGGTGCTAGCACTTCCGTGCACGGTGTTCTAACCTCGCATGTGTGGATACCGGTAGAGACGCTGCTGCATTGCTGCGTTGGTCAGCATGGAACATGGGAAGTGATGAGGACATCACTAGCTCGGATATGACCATAGCTACCTTATGTATTCATCAACTAAAGGTGCATGCTTTCTACTTAAGATTTACGTGTTATATATTTGAACAGCCGTTACTGCACCATGAGTTTTGTGTGTTCTCGTTTGCAGAGATACTTGCTTGGGTGAAGGGAAAGAGAACAAGCGCAAGGAACACATCGATGATCAAAGAAGTTGATTGGGGACCAAACCAAGGCCTTACCCAAGTCTACTCCTACATCACCACGTCACTTTTGGTCCATAGAAGGCAAGAGATGAAGTTCTGCACGTTTTGGATTCGGATTCGGGTCTCCTAACAGCATCAACCTCAAACGAACCTACCTGCTGATCCAGAAGGACTTTCGGGGCTCATGAGTACTTGTTGGAAAGCTTATGGAGTCTACTTTCAGATGGTTTTGGTCCCACGTCAAAATTCCTCCTAAGATATCCAAAATCATCGAAACAAGACACGTACCTCTTCCAGTCCGAGTCTGTTTTGGGCCTTGGGCCTTGTAATTGTGTCGTGGGCTAAGCCCAAGGGGTGTGCGCCCTGGGGTTAACCCTAGGACGTCCCAACTCATATATATTCAGTAGCCATCATCATTTGGAGGTGGGTTTTGCTTAGATTATTTTGCCATTGCAGTTTCGCCGTCTACATCGGTTTGTAGAACCCCAACTTCGTGTGCTAAACATTCATCTACAATTCAGATTACGTTCTTCCTTGTTCTTGTGAGTTTCTTCAATTGCTTGTAGGGATAAAACCTTCGTGGTTAGGTCAACTACGTAAGAGCGTGGTTGATAACAACTAGACATGTGGGTATAGTAGTTGCGAGGTGATGATCGTTGATCGGAAGCCTCAAAACGTGAACGTCTTCATGTCGCCAAATCGAACCTATCGGAAGATCGGGCACCCAGCCGCATCAGGAAGGCTATCGTGTGTGGAGGAGATGCTCGTGCAAGGAGGTGACGATTGGGTTGCCGAGATCATCTACTTTCTCTAGTTGATGCGCGCTTCATCAGATCGGGCTACTCTAACTCTGCTTCCGCTACTTTGCACGTCGAGTGGTAATGATTCATGATCTTTTACTTGCATGTTTTCTTGGTTTACACGGTAGAATTTTTGTTTTGTGCTATCATAGCCTACCCGTATCTCTACACTTCGCTCTTGCCATAGTAATTGTAGCAATTGGCTTGGCCTCAATCCACTTGGTGAACTTGTCAACCGTGACAAAGAGATGCGTGAACCCTCCTAACACTTTCTTGAATGGCCGAACCATGTAAAGCCCCCAAGCTACAAATGGCCAAGACATTGGGATAGTCTGCAACTGCTATGCTGGTAGATGAGTTTGGCGAGCAAAAAACTACATCTCTCACATGACTGGATGAGTGCTTTAGTGTTTGTTACAGCAATCAGCTAGAAGAATCCTTGTCTATAGGCTCTGCTGACTAGAGTTCTAGATGCCGCATGATTACCACATAAGCCTGAGTGGATAGGCTACAAAATCTACTTGCCTTCCTCAGGTGTAACACAATGCATTAGGACTCTAGATGTGTCGATGTTCTACACTGACAATACGAATAAAGGGCTACTCGTCGGATTGAAACTCAGTGGATTGCAAAGGAACACAGGGAGTTTATATTGGTTCGGGCCCTCGATGTGAGGTAATACCCTACGTCCAGTTATGGTATATTTCCTTTGAGGATGTATGGTGGTGGTTCTGATAAACTTGCCCTCAAGGGGCATCCTGCCTCCCCTTATATACTGGGGGACAGGGTTACAAAGTAGGAGTCCCAGCCGGACTACGACCAAGGGATCTCCTCTTAGAGATATAACGTGCCCGATCAGGACTGTATCTTCCTTATCATATAAGGCTAACTCTGCCGAGGGTTATTATATCTCTAATTACAAGGCTAGGCCAATCCTCTGTCCAAGTGGCCCATATGCTTGTCATGAGGTACCCAGGGCCCATGGCCTCCACAGCAGCCCCTAAGACCTTCATAGTTGAGTCATAGCTGATGCTGAGTACTCATCCTCCGCGGTGAAAAATTCCCGAGTGCATTGCTCCCGAGTACTTTTTGTCCGAGTGCTTCTCTCTTGAGTCCTGCTTCATGTTAGCTGGCAATGAGGCTATGAAGGGCTTCATGTAGAAATATGAATAGTGTGCACCGAATAGGCGCACCTATTAGGTGTAGCCCCCGACTTTGTGCTTAATTGTGAAACAATTAAACATAAAGTCAAAGATCTTTAACCTAGCAGTCTTTCCCGAGTAGTGCACTACCGACATATAAGATTCATTGGTATCATGTCAACCGGAATAATTTTATGTCCTTCCCGAGTAGTATACTACTGGTATATGAGACTCATCGGTGTCATGTCAGCCGGAATGATTTTATAGTCCTTCCCGAGTAGTATGTCACCTAGAAATTAGACTCTTCAGCTTCATGTTAGCCGGAATGAGTTTATAGTCTTTCCCGAGTAGTATGCCATTCAAAAATTAGACTCTTTAGCTTCATGTCAGCTGGAAGAATTTTTGCTCATGGCAATTGTTGGCCAAGCATGTAGGCCGAGTACAACATTATGGATTTTCACCTAGTACTTGGTCTGGTGTACTTGAGAGATACCTGCATCCCCAATTTTAATGGAGACCAGCTTGTGATCCTTATAAGGATATATTCTCAATACCTGATAAATAATACAGATACTCGAATGTATACATCCGACTATGGGCTTAGAATGAAGCATATCTGATTATTTAATCAGTTCCTGTGAGTAGCACCAGCACTGTGATTTTAACACAGCCAGCGAGCGGCCTAATAGAGTGTGCTACTGTAGAAACTCATATCTTGTGGCCCAGTACCGATTTTGCAGGCCCAAGCCCACTTATCAGCACATGCTCTATAAAGGCGGGGAGAGAGAGAAAAGATTCCCTCATCTTCTCCAATCCACCAATCGCTTCATCTTCCAACTTCCACGCCGAAATTTTGCACCTTGCCTTCCTAGGGCTCACCATTGCTAGCTCTTCCCTCTCAAAACTCGGGCGATCTCGCTCCTCCGCATCCAATCCAAGCCCCCAATAGGATTTCCCCCAAATCTCCTCGCCCCAAACCATGTCAAGAGCTTCAAAAATCCCAAAGGTGTCCGACGAGACTTGACCGACTTCAGATTGTGGGTCGACTAAGCTGAGTTTTTTTGGAGAAGCAGCTGAGATTGCAGAGCCATGAAGTCATCCATTGGCGTCCGGCTGAGGGGGAATCGATCTCAGCGCCCCGATCCGGTGAGACTGTCGTCTTCACCTCTTTCTTCAACGGGGGCTTTCTCTTCCTTCTTCGGATTTTTTGTGCCAACTGCTTTCTTTCTACGGGCTAGAGCTAGTGAATCTGAACCCCAACTTCATGTTGCAAATCTCTATATTTGCAACTCTGTGTAAGTGCTTTCTGGGTGTGAAGCCCCATTTCAATTTGTTCCGATACTTGTACCACATCAAGACTCAGCCTTCCAAGAACAAGGTCCAAGTCATAGGGGGAGCCGGTCTCCAACTGAGGAATGAGATGAAGAGGATCTATCTCCATTTCCCTCTGAAAACCTCCCTCAAGAGCTGGCATAGAGAGTGGTTCTATTGCTCTGATCTTGAACCCTCTTTGCACCCATTTACTGGTTTGTCTCCGGTGGTCTTGCCCAGCTAGTCGTCTGTGCTGAACTTCAAAGAGATGGGCCAGGTGTATCAGTTGCTCAATAGGGTTGATAAGCTGAAGAGCTCTGGATTGACTGGTCCTTGGGTGGCCAGACGTTTCTTCAGTCGCTGCATCAGGCCACTAAAGCTCAGGAGTCACTTCGGCTGGGACTAGAAAGGGAAAAACGACCCCACCTGAGAATATCCGGATCTCACTGACAAGTACAAGGTGACTGACATCATGCTCAGCTACATTGCCAGCGGGGTAATTGAGACCGAAGACGCAGAGCGTGCCACCCCAGCCTACAATGAGAAAAGGCCTCGCCCAGAGGTAACATTGACATGCTGACTTATTGTCCATCTGTGACGAATGCTTGTAAGTGTATATCCTGGATTTTTCTGCAATGTATGATGTGTATTGTTGAATTTCCTGTAGGAATGTGAGGAGTTTGATGAAGACTCCCAAACTTTGTCGGCTGCCAAATCAAAGAAGAGGCCACTAAGTCCCTCCACCGCCTAGCCCAGCTCCAAGAGAGCTAGGAAGAAACCTGTTGAAGACTCGGGCAAAAAAAGGGCCAGCAAACCAAGTACTGCGGCTAGGAGCCTGAAGATAAAAGACACTGCCAGCGCAGCTTCTAGACCCCGGAGTCCAAGACAACTGCCTTCACGCCCGGGACTAGCACCGGCGGGCTCAGCAACATCGAGCCCAAAGCTGGTGCCACCGAGTACAAGATCTGCAACGTGGAGTCTGAGGGCAGTGCCACCGAGTGCCTCGGCGCCCCAGTCGGCCATACCAAAAACTGGACCGACCAAGAGCAAGACGCCACCGCCGACTGCCACGCCGACGAGCCCGACAGCTAGCAACTCCCCGCTGTCGACATCTAGAGCCCCCTCGTGGAGGTTCAAATCCTTCAAAAGGTAAGCAGTCTTATGTCATCTGAGAGTCTTGACTAGTGTAACAACGTCTTGATATCTGACTCATCATGCAGGAGGCGAGTGGACGTAGATCTAAAAAAGACTACGCTGACTGCTCCCTTCGTTGAGCCAGCCCTAGCCAAGCCAACACCAGCAAGTTCATCTGCTGGGCCGATGACTGCTCCAGTTGTAGAAACTAAAGCAGTCCCGACTGCAGGACTACTAGTGCCAGTTGACCAAGGGGTAGATGCTGAAGCCATGGCTCCAGCCCCTGAGCAAGTCCCTACAGCCCCAGTAGCTGCCGAGTCAGAGGCTAGGACCTTGTTGCTATCAACGTCGTTGTCGTCTTCTGATGAAAGAGATCTCCCTAGGCTCAAAGCCCCTCCCTGCAGGTTCCCGAGGACATTCCACTGGGTGTGCCCCGAAGGAACTGCAGAGAGTTATGAGCATGACGAGGCGGCCGTGGAAAGGGAGCGCAAAGTCCTTCGTGCCGCAATTGCCGCGTCCCGGGGAGTCCAGGTATGACTCTTGCCACACTGAGTTCTGTTGTGCTCTGTTTCGCTCTAAGCATAAGATAGTCGACCGTTCAGAGAAAATGAACAAGGTCTTGACCCAACTCGCCCCCCATCTCCAATGTTTGGGCCAGCTCCAGGCCGGCATGGCAGACCTAGAACAGTCTAGCCAGGAGAAGGAGACTTGGCTAAGGGGAGCAGTTGACCAGCTCAGGGATGAGAATTGGACGCTAGGCAAGAAGATTAAAGGTAAGTCTACATTTGTCTTCCTGACCAAGTCACAAGTGTGCTTCACCAGCTTTGTTGTTTCCTGACTGCCCAGTTTTGTCCTGACTGTAATCTCAAGTTCTTGACTATTCCGATGTGCACCCCTCGAAGCCGAGTTGTAGACCCAAATAGAGGAGAAAAAGCAACAGGAACTGGAGTTGAAGAGAGCCGAAAAGGCTAAAACTGAACTGAAGGAGGCCAAAGCCAAAGTGGAGGCCGACTACGAAAGTAAGCCTCTCCTCTAACAATGACCTTAACCAATCCTTTTGTTACTCCGACTGCAGCTTTGGCTGACAAGTATACTTGCCGATGAATTTGAGCAGCTGCAAGAGCCAACGCTCAAACCCAGTTCCAAGCATTTGCAGAGGAGATCAAGGTTGTCAAGGAGTCACGGAAGATTCTGGCCGAATCCGTGAAAGGGCTCCTTGATGTTATGGATCCTCACAACGTCGGAACTAGCTTCAATACAGTCTCCTAGGTACAGGCGCGACTTAGCCAAGCCCCGAGTATCTTGAAGAAGTACTCGGATGAGCGCGTGGCTGTTGGCGTGGCCTAGACCCTTGCCATGACCAAGTCGATCTACCCGAAGGTAGATCTTGAGGCCATCGGTGAGGGGTTTGCTGAAGAGACAACACCTGAGGAAGCACTGGAGTTGATCACCGAGGAGAGGCCGACTGCGGGGGCGATCACAAAGGACCTGGGAATGTAAAAATAGACCATTATGCAGTCAGTGTGTGTATATTTGTAAAGACATGCATGCAATGCCGCCAAGTTCTTGGTTTTCCTTAGTTATCATTAGCTTTACCCGACTACATTGTTCATGCCGAGTTGATCGATAGGAACTTGATAAAATCGTTCACCTTAAAAGCTATACTCGGGAAAACATAACATAGTTGCTGCAAAACTTCATAACTTAGGTAAAACAAACTCGTATATTGTTGACAAAGCACATATAATACATGTAGCCCCCGACTCACGACTCGGTTGGGACAAGCGACGTGGTGAGTCAGAGAAAAAAAAGCTTTATACATATGTATGTGGGAAAATACAAGACTCAGGTACAGAAAGGACGTTGCTATTCTATATTCCATGAGTTGCTGACTAGGGCACCGTCTTCGGTCTTCGGTTGGTAGGCGCCCGGCCGAGTTACTTCAGCGATAATGAATGACCCTTCCCATAAGGGGGATAGTTTATGCCTGTCTTTGGTGGTTTGTATTTTTCTCAAGATGAGGTCCCCGACCAAAAAGGCGTGGCCATGGACATTCCGACTATGATAACGACGCAGCCCTTGAAGATACCTTGCCGACTGGATGATTGCAATGTCCCTAGCTTCCTCCAACTGATCGAGTTCGACCAATCGGGTATTTGTTGATTTGTCTTCTGAGTAGGCCCAGACTCGCGGAGAGCCGAACTCCAACTTAGTTGGTAACACGGCCTCGGCACCATTGTCCAGGAAGAAAGGGGATTGCCCTGTTGCCTGACTAACCGTAGTTCTGAGAGACCAGAGAACAGATGGGAGTTCTTGTACCCACCCCCCTGCGTATGGTTGTAGTCTGTCGAATATCCTGGCCTTGATGCCTTGTAAGACCATGCCATTGGCGCGCTCGACCTGCCCATTGCTCCATGGGTGCGCCACCGAAGCAAAACAGATCTTCATGCCAAAGTTGTCACAGAAATCTTGGAATACGCCACCCGTGAACTGAGTATCGTTGTCCGTTATGGTTAGGGACCCCGAATCGATAGTGTATACTCATGATGAAGTCCTTAGCTCGTGCTGTTGTGATGGTAGCAACGGGTTTTGCCTCAATCCACTTTGTGAATTTATTCACTGCGATGAACATGTGTGTGAACCCTCCTTGCACTTTCTTGAAAGGCCTGACCATGTCAAGCCCCCATACTGCAAAGGGCCAAGAGATTGGGATTGTTTGAAGTTCTTGGACTGGAAGATTTGTTTGTCTTCCATAGAACTAACAACCCTTGCATGTACGAACAATGTCTTTTGCATCTGTTACTGCTGTTGGCCTGAAAATCCCTGCCTGTAAGCCTTTTCGACTAACATCCTGGATGTGGCATGGTTGCCACATATGCCCAAGTGGATCGATTGCAGAATTTGCTTGCCCTCATCGGGTGTGACGCAGCGCATGAGGACTCCAGATGTGCTTCTTCGGTACAAGTCTTCTCCGACTACTAGGAAACATTTGCTTCGATGTTTGATTTGTTTGGTTTCACTGTGATCTGCTGGGAGTTCGTCGTCCAAGAAGAATTTGAAAATTGGAGTCTGCCAATCTTGAGATGTGATCAGTACTTCATCTATTGATGGGGTAAGTTCAGCCCCTAACTATGATAGCACTGGTTTCTTCTTGACTGATGACTCTAGTAGTTGCTCGACAAAGATCCCAGTCGGGACTGCCTCTCTCTTGGATCCCATGTTAGCCAATTCGTCTGCAGCATCGTTGTATTGTCACAGGACATGAGTTATCTCCAGCCCGTCAACTTGTTTTCCAGCTTTTGGACCTCCTGACAGTATGCTACCATGGTATCGTCGAGACATGTCCAGTCTTTCATGACTTGGTTTACCATGAGTTGGGAGTCCGCACGTACAACCAGTCGGCGGATGCCGAGTGATATAGCAATGCGGAGCCCGTGGATGAGTGTCTCATACTCGGCAACATTGTGAGAAGCCGGGAAGTGGATCTGGAGAACGTACTTGAGTTTTTCACCGGTGGGTGACATCAATACAACGCCGGCCCTGGCGCCGCTGATCCGTAGAGAACCGTCAAAGTACATTGTCCAGTACTCTAGCTTGTCTGTTGTTGTAGTTGTCTAGACTTCTGTCCACTCGGCCACAAAGTCGGCTAGAGATTGAGATTTGATTGCCATCCATGGCTGAAAGATGATGTCGAACGCCATCAACTTGAGCGCCTATTTAGCGATTCGGCCGGTGGCCTCGCGGTTATGCAGAACGTCCCTGAGTGGATACAATGTGACCACCGTGACTTGATGTGACTGGAAATAGTGCACCAGCTTCCGGACAGTGATGAGTAGGCCATATAGCAGTGTTTGGACCTGCGGATATCTCATCTTTGAGTCGGCTAGGACCTCGCTGACGAAGTAGACTAGCCGTTGGATCTTCTATATGTGACCTGACTCTGATCGCTCGACCACCAACACCGTGCTGACTACCTGACTGGTTGCCGCCAGATATAGCATTAATGGCTCTTGGGGCACAGTGATGCCAACACAGGTGGTGATGTGAGAAATTTCTTGAAATCTTCGAAGGCTTGCTGGGCTTCGGGAGTCTAGTGAAAATTATCTGCTTTCTTCAATAATTTGAAGAAGGGCATGCCCCATTCTCCTAGTCAGGATATGAATCGGCTGAGTGCTGCCATCCAGCCTGTCAGCTTCTAGACGTCCTTCTGGCTAGTCGGGGGTGCCATATTCATGATTGCATTGATTTTCTCTGGGTTAGCCTCAATGCCGCGGCGCGATACAATGAAGCCGAGTAGCTTTCCGGATGGCACACCAAAGGTGCACTTTTCCGAGTTCAACTTCATCTTCAATCTTCAAAGGTTTTGGAAGGTTTCGTCCAAGTCGGCGATGAGGTCTTCTTTGGACTTTGTCTTGATCACCACGTCATCAACGTATGCCTCCACATTGTGCCCGATCTGAGTGTGCAAACACCGCTGAATTTCTCATTGATACGTTGCTCCAGCATTTTTCAGACCGAACAGCATGGTGATGTAGCAGTATGCTCTGAACGGCGTGATGAAAGAACTCTTCAAGGCAATCCTCCTCCTTCAGGCTTATTTGACGATATCCCGAATAACAGTTGAGAAAGCTGAGAAGTTCGCACCTCGCAGTTGAATCCACCACTTGATCTATTCTCGGAAGACCAAATGGATCTTTGGGGCATGCCTTGTTCAAGTCGGTATAGTCGACGAACATGCGCCATTTACCGTTCTTCTTCCGGACCAAGACTGGGTTTGCCAGCCAATCCGGGTGATAGACCTTTTTGATGAACCCGGTTGGGAGGAGCTTGGTTATCTTTTGCCGAATAGCATCTTTGCGGTCTTGAGCGAAGCACTGTAGCTGTTGCTTGACTGGCTTGGCGTCTGTCTTGACATTGAGGGCGTGCTCAATCACCTCCCTTGGTACCCTAGGCATGTCGGAGGGTTTCCAAGCGAAGATGTCCTTGTTTGCCTGGAGAAAGGTGACGAGCACATCTTCCTATTTGGGGTCGAGTCCCGTCCCAACTGGAGCAGTCTTGGAGGGGTCGGAAGGGTCCAGGGGGATCTTCTTCATGTCAGAGTCCGCCGAAATTCTCGACTTTGCTGCTTTTTTCGCCGGAACTTGATTGTCCTCAAATTCGGTTGTAGCGGCTTGCCAAATGCTGTTGCGTCCGACTGCCGCTTCTTGAGATTGAGCCAACTCGCAGCTCTCCTTGTTGTAGGTGAACGCTTGTTTGACATCGTTGTGAAGGGAAAGAACTCTGGCTGGCCCAGGCATCTTGAGCATCATGTAGGTGTAGTGCGGCACTACCATGAATTTGGCTAACGCCGGCCGTCCGAGTATCGCATGGTACGCAATCTCGAAGTCGGTAACCTCGAAGCAGATGTTTTCTATGTGGAAATTATCCCATGTGCCGAAGGTGACCGGCAAAGTTATCTGTCCGAGGGGTGTTGAAGATAGGCCAGGGATTACCCCATGGAAGGGCGCCGTACTCGGCCACAACTCTAAACAAGGAATTTTCATCTCGTCCAGGGTCTTGGCGAACAGGGATGTTAGCACACTGCCTCCATCTATGAGGACTTTTCAGCTTGATGTTTCTGACAACCGGGCCCAGGACGAGGATAGCGTCATGGGTGTGAAACCGATCGGGTGGTATACGTGGTCAAACTATGGCGTCTTGTCAGATCTTTGCCACGGCAATAAACTATGGGGTAACTCGGAAACTGTATTCGGTGCTTGCAGAGACACGAGGGATATTACTGGTTCAGCCCTCAAATTGAGAATATACCCTACGTCCAGCTTGAGTGTATTCCTCTGGTTATTGTATTGATGCTCCGTTGCCCTCATAGGGCACCGCGTCCCTTATATACTAGGGACAGGGGTACAGTAATGATCCAGCGATACACAAGGATCCTTATTAATAGAATCTAGCCGACTAAGCGAAGTTTCGTATTGTGACAAGGTACGCCCTCGGTCTATCCTTATCTAAATACATGAATCGTCCCATCCTATCCTGAGTGGCCATAGTGCTGGTGTAAAGGTACCGCGGGCCCATGGCTCCCACAGTACCCTGAACCTCATAGTTGAGTCACAGCTGACCGATGTTTCCTCCACGGTGAAGTTACCGAGTGCGATGCTCCGATGTATCTTTGTCCAGTAAGTCTTCCGAGTCTCTCATGTCATCTGGCACGAGGCTATAAGGGTCATTGTAAATATTACGAATATGCGCCGAATAGGCGCACCTAATTAGTGTACCCCCACTTTGTCTTATTGTGAGACAATTAACATAAAGTAAAGATCTTTAACCTGAAGTCTTCCCGAGTAATCTATGTAACTGAAAACTCTCGGTATCATGTCAACGAATATATTATGTCTTGCCGAGCGGAGCTTACTCGTATATAGGATCTTGACTAAATGTCAGTGAAAGTTTTTCTAGTCTCGCCGATAGGATACTACTCGTATATGGGAGACTCTTCAGCGTCAATGGTTCACTTGAAGGGAGTGTTTGTACTCTTTCCCGATGGCGCCACCACAGATTAGACTCATCGCATCATGTCAGCGGGAAGTGGATAATTTATAGTCCCGAGATGCACACTCGATAGTTAGACTCTTCACGTATGTCGGCTGTTATAATTTGCTCATGGCAACGTGCCGCGCTGTCGGTCCGGTACCACTTATGAAAAATAAATCCATCCGCGTGGTAGTTTTGTTATCATCGAGAGAGATCCGCTCCCAGTTTAAATGAAGACCAGCTTGTGAATCCTTAAAGGATATATCCCGAACTGTGGATTAAACATCTACCCAAACAATTTTTTATCATAAGGCTCTCATAAGCATATCTGTTACCCTTCATCGATTCCTGGAGTAACCCATCGCACTTATTTCAACTGCAGCCTGCGGGTGCCACATGAGCCATGCTACTTGTAGGAACTCATATTTGTCAGACCAATACCAAACTGGTGGCCTGTCCATTCTAGTCATTCAGGCTATATAAAGGATTGGAAAAAACAGAGGAGAAGGAAAAAGAATTCCATCGTCTTCCCCAAAGCAAACCAACTCTCTCATCTTCCACCTTTCGCGCCTAGTCTTCGCTCCCGCGGTAGGTTAGCATGCAGCCTTCCCCACCGGACTCGGGCGATTCAATCTCTTCGCTATTCCAAAGCCCTCCGTTGCTTTCCTAAAATCTCACTGCTCCAGTACATGCCGAAGTGACGAATCCTGCGTGCGCCAGGGAGTCGCCATCCGTCGGATTGCAGCCGTGACGAGACGGCTGGTAATGCCGAGATGAAGGTTGCCCAGCCATATAATGATCCGTTGGCGGTCGCGAGGGATGAGTCGAGCCCGCAACCCCCGCCCTGCGTGAAGTAGTTCGCCCTTCTTTGATCGGGGCTTGTGCTCTCCGTTGTCTGAATTTCGCCGCATCCTTGATTTCTACGGCGAGTTGGCTGATAAATCCCCTCATTCTTAAGATCTCCATATTCTTACCACCACTTTGCGAGCGCCTTTCAGTGGGTTTGAGCCCATTTCATCCTCTCCAGCCTTTTCCATGTCAAGCTGCTCAAGAGTAATATAGTGTATGGGGTCTCGCTGGTCTTCAACTAAGGATGATGGAAGAAAACTATATCGATTTGCCTTTGAAATCTCTCTGAAGGCTGGCACAAGGAATGGTTTTACGCGCCAATCTGGCTCTCCTGCACCCCGTTTACTGTATGCCCGCCGGTGTGTGCCAAGCCTGGTCTTCGGAGCACCTTTGAAAACTGGGCAGGCACACATATTGGCTACGAAGATAGATACCTCAAGAGTGCTCGGCTTGAAGGCCCTGGTGCTCGTCGTTCCTGAGAGGCGCGTCCAGCCCGCTGAACTAAGAAGTGCTTTCCTGGCCTTCAAGGTAAGCACATCCGCTCGTGAACGAGACCGGACCAGGGGCAGTTAACCATACTGTTCGGCTACTTCTCAAAGGGTCTTGCCACCGAAGATGATAACCGCCGAGTCTGCTGCTATAGCTTCATCCCGCCGCGGACCAAGGTAAACTGACTTTTCTCTGTTGGTGACAAGCCTGTGGAAGATGATTGTTCAAATCCTTTCGTGATGTATCTGTGACATTGCTTGTATGGCATGGAATTTGTGATGAAGTCCGCCATTTGTCTGCGTCGCGAGAAGAAGAGCCAAAGTCCCTCTGCATGCCCAAACCCGACTCCAAGAGGCGGAAAATGCAATATATCGGGCGAGCCATGACAGCGCTGTGCCCGAGCGGTAGCTGAAGATAAAGGACACGCTCCAAATCAACGCCTACGCGTCGCAGTCCCAGCTGAACAGTGGCTGGCTAGACTTGTCATGCCAGCAACCAGCTCCTCAAGGGCCTAACCAGAGCCGAGGCCGGATTGGGCGAAGGAATCCGAACACCGACAAGTCGAGCGACTCAGGACGATAATGCTTTCCGCCGCGACACCGTCGGACGAGCACCTCCTCCGCTGCATCGCTTCGCTCGGTGACGGTGCACCTACAGAAGCTGAAGTTTCCAAGAGGTCCTACCCGACATTCTGTATCCTCGTATTTGAATTCATCTTGAATGTCTGCTCTCCGTTGTGCAGGAAGCGGCGAGTATCGAACCTCAAAAAGGTCGGCCATCGCCGTTGATGAATCCACCCTACCCGGTCAGCACTACAGCCACCTGCGTGACGGTGCCAGCCGGTTGCCGAAACTGAGGTGGCTCACTACAGGCGCTACTGCCAGTCACTCCGACAGTGGCAGTGACGGTGAGGCCTCCGGCCCCGAGGCACCATACGTCGCGAAGCAGCGGAGATCCCCGATCCGTCCCAATGTTGTAATGGGAAGGCGATCCGAGGCCGGGACCCCCGTCGCCTTCAGGTTCGTCACCTGGCCATCGTCGCTCGTCGCCGCGACAGGATCCCACATTTGCCCCTCGGATCGAACTCCCCACGTATGCCCGGACCTTCTCGTGACCACTCGCCGACGGCAACTTATGAAAGAGCTTCAAGACGGATGAAATCGTCGCAAGGAGAGCGCGCGAGAGCCTGATCGTGCCGCCATTAATAGGGATCCAAGGTCGCGTATGATTCTCGTAGGAATCTCCAGCAATCTCTTGTCTGATGTTGATCATCTGTCGTCGGTTTGTTCCTTGTCCCTGATAAAATCGTGACTCGCTAATGCAGCGATGACAAGATCTGTCCGAGATCTCCCATCTCGCGGGAATTTACAACAGCTTCGGCATGATAGCGAGAGAGCCCGCGTCACACGATAGGAGTCCTGCTGAAGAGCGCTGATCAGCTCAGGGCTGAGACACTTGGGCCTTAGCACGAAGTCAAGTAAAATCCTGGCATATCTCCGACCGACTGGAATCATCATTGATCCGACTGCTTGTGTGTCTAGACCGCGGCGATGAGCCCTGCTAATTCTGGTCGGTGCAGATCCTCGAAGCGGAGAGGTGAGTCGCAGCTGGAAGGAGCCGACCAAGGCGAGTTGACCGGAGAATCCGGAGTTGAGAACGTGCCGTCGGAGGCTCGTAAGAGAGCCGAAACTCGGAGAAACGTGGCCGGGTGGACCGACTACAAAAGTGAACCTCCACTGACTGGAATCTCACCAATACATCTAATTCACCCTGCGTGTGCCGATCCTACAAGATACTGCCGGCGATCCTGGGCAGGCCATGAAGCCAACGTCCAGCCATAGGTCCATCGGAGAATATGTCAATCCGGAGTCACAGAGGCCTCGCTCGTTCGTGAAGGCTTCCTGACCTTTGTGACTCCCGCTAACAGCGCGGACCAGCTGTAGCAGAATTCCTCAAATAATGGTGCGTCTCGCACGGATGTCGCTGCGCTGTAAAGGTATCAACGAGCCGGTTGCCGCCGGCAGGGCCCGACCTAAGCATGACCAAGTCCATCTACCCGAGGGCGGACTTAGGCATCGGGCGATTTCCGAGAAACGCCGAGAGCGGTGATCTCACATGCAAGCGACTGCTGAAAACGATTTGAGTTAACTTTTACCCCTGGTCTGAGGCAATATATTTGTAGTCGGTAATACAACTTTCCATATACGAGTATGTTGTATATCTTATGCGCCAACTTTATTATCGTTGTCATTGAGCTTACCCGATCCATGTACATGCACCGAGTTAGTCTATAGATAACTGATAATAAACGTTCAGAGAGGATGCTAAATACTCCGGCGATCGCATCAGTCGTGGCAAAGGCTTCATACCAGGTGAGACTAAGCTTGTAGTTTATCGACAAACACATATTATACAGACCCCCGACTCACTACTCGATTGGAACAAGCGGCGTGTGAGTCAGAAAACTGTACACATTCGAAAAAGTAAATACTTCGTATAGAGAACGACTAGCTGTCTATATTCCACTGATTGGGATGAGGACCGTCTTTGTCTTCATCGGCTAGCGCCTGGCCGCGTGATCTCTGGCTTAATGAAGGCCCTCCCAGATGGGATAGTTTTATCCTGTCCTGGTGGTGTATTCTTAAACGAGATCCCGCAAGAAGCGCTGGCCGGACCTCTGCGGATTGTGGTAGCGTGGCAGGCCTTTGCAATCTTGCGTACTGGATTTGCAGCTGGCAATACTTGTTCTTCGCACTGATAAATCGATCATGGGTGCCTGTTTGAATCCGTCTTTCCGGAGTAAGCCCGGCTCGCGGGAGCCAACTGCTATCTCAAGTCGGTAGACGCCTCGTACCCGTTCGTAACCAGAAGAGGATCTGCTTGTTCTCCGTATACCTGTGGGTTCCTTGAAGCACCAAGAACGATGTATGTTCTGTACCCACCGACCCGCATATGGTTGTATCGATCGTATATCCTGGCCTGTGCCGGTACCATGCCGTCGCTCCGCTTCAACCTGCCCTGCTCGCGGGTGTGCCACAGACGGCATACTAGATCTTGATGCCGAAGTCGTCGCAGAAATTCTTGGAATAGCCTGCGCGAACTGAGTGACCGTTGTCGTTAGATCGTAGGGACCCCAAACGTATAAGAAATCAGATGACGTCCTTCAGTGCTCGTCGCTGTGATTGTTACGGTTTAGCTCAATCCACTGGTAATTACCACTGCACGAATTAATGTGTGATCCCTTCCGCGCTTTCTTGAAATTGGCCCGACCATTCGTCCCATATCTGGAATGGCCAAGAGAATGGGATTGCTGGTCCGCGGCGCTAAGATATTTGTCTGTCTTGCGAAACTGGAACGTCTTCGACTTGCGATACTGAATTTGGCGTCTGTGAACTGCGTGGGCCAAGAACCTTGCACTCCGACTGAACGTCCTGGATCGCGGGTTCACATATGCCCAGTGGATTGAATTGCAGGCATCTGTTCAGCCTTCCTCGGTGGTGGACCCCCACAAAAAAAAAGCGCATGGAGGCACCGGATGCCGCCCTGACGGTACCAATGTCTTCTCCGACTCGCAGCAGTTTTGCTTCGACGTGATTGCTCGGGATCGCGATCTTCTGGGAGTTCATTGTCCAGAGGAATTTGAGAACAGGGACCAAAAAAAAATAAAAAAAAAAAAAAAAAAAAAACAAAACCTATCTTGACATATGTGCACTGCATTCGTCGTGGTCGGGGTGCTCGTTCTCCCGACCGCTCTTTCCTGGTTATTTGTGCCGCGCTTCTTTCTGACTGGATGCTCCATATGCTCGACGAAGATTCCCGGCACTCTGCATTTTCGCGATGGATCCCATTTGCAGCTGTGCCCGTCGTGTATTGACGAGGACTTGTGATTTTCCGAGCCCGCGAACTTGTTTTCCACTTGCGGAACCTCCGCATCTATGATCGGCCATGTTCGTGAGACAGTCCATCTTCAGCTTT